>CM040185.1:58981349-59001349 GCA_022606455.1 Callitettix versicolor
TATTTTATCTGTGATTACTGTGGTTATAGTTTTTCCATAAAAGCGAAAGATTTGAAACGACTGATACTTTAAAAAGGTTGAACTTATTTTGCTAGTTAGTATAATTTCTCCTGGCAGGCGGAGGAAATGAGCAACTGATGAGTTTCGTGCCTGTAGCTCATGCTACTCTCATTCATCTAAACACATAACCTGGTCAACTCTAAAGTGTAAAGCGACCCGCGCTGATGGAGTGAATGACACCGACGTAATGGCGTATCAAACTGAGTCGTGAAATAACTGGCAACCTGCCAAAGTACCTTAGCCTCACCCATACAGGGGGGGGGCTCTGTGTGGGCGGACATAACTTCCCAAACTACTCATGTTCCTATAACTGAAAATATAAATAAAATGACCGGAGCTCGCCGCACAACAATAAGCTGGCCAAATGAAGCCAAAATCTCCGCTATGAGATTCAACAATAACAGTAAGGGGAGAAATTAAAAGGCAATTAGCAGATTAAATATTTCAAGTACCACAATAATGATTAGAAAGACACAAATTATAAGTGGGGAAGTCACCAGTCTTGAATTTTCTCCAAATCCTACACTTTTTGAAGAGACTACGATTGAAGAAGTTGTTGTAACTGAGCATCTTAGGAATACAGAAAGGGGACACAATAATCTAAGAGGTAGCAATGTAATATTAACCCTAGAAAGTCGTGTCATCATTGTTTTAGAGATACAAATAATAGCAAATGTCAGAATAAACTAACACTAATAATTATTACTGATCAATCTATTGTATGCATAGATCATTTGATTATGTATTGTTTGTGCGATTCAACATAACCTCAATATTTTTCATTAACATTTAATACGTGCCAAACGTGAATCCTAAATTTTCTTTGATAAAATACTGTAGCAAAGCATAGGAACAAAACCTTGAGTACGGTAATTTTTATTTTCTCGCTGTTCAGTAATAGATGATATTGGAAAAAAATAACAGTGCAAGAAAGTGTATTGTTTTCTATACCTTTTTGAGAAGGCGTTGTAACTGAGCATCAACAGGTACATTGAAAGGGCGCTACAAGGTTGGAGTGCAATAGTAACACCTATAAAGGCAGGCATTCATTAGTTAGACCTACTAATTTCGATGTCCATGTAAAGCTTCAAAAAGCACAGACAAAATTGCGAACGTAAAAGTGCTAACACGAACGCACACATTAAAAAAAATGTTTAATGCCCATAAAAAAACGTTCTAGAGGTCAAAATTGGCACTAAATTTAAGGTTCCGAGTTTGGATCGTACCAGAATGACAGCGGCAGCTCCAAAGCTTATTTTTCATAGAAAATTAGCTAATTATATTGCGCCAACTGCATCATCGAAGAAAACTGAAAATTACATAACGTGTTTAATTTAGAAAGAGAGGCCTCGGTGGTCGATGTGGCTAAAGCACCGATCAGTCTGCTGCGTCTGACCATTAACGATGGCTGCTTAGTCTAACTGGCATAAAGTGTAGACGTTAAGCAAAAACAAATTTTAAAAAGTGAATCAATCGAATTAAAACAATCCTATAATCAAGTTTCCGATTCGGCTCAGTCTTACACCTTGAACTCTGTTACTCTCGCGTACAACCCGGCAAACACGTTACCAGAACAACCAAACACGTGTGAACTGACCGCAACCCGTTACAATATCCACATAGAGACCGAATTAGTCGTGTGACACAACAAAATGGCCCGTTATGACTGCATTGTTGGCCGCCATTTGCATTCTCACAACAATGCTCGACAATTGAAAATGTCCAACAATGCAGCAGTGTCAAAGGAAAGAATGAATAACAGTTACTCCGGATAGACTCAGCTAGGAAAATGTGCATTGATTTTTGTGTTATGTTCAGACTTAAGTTACGCAGCTGTCTTGCTACAAAGAAAATAATTTAAAAAAATACAATACAGAAAAACATATGAACGAATGTTTCGATGTTATTATTAACGTTCATTCAAACATTTACCATAATTTCTGTACATAGAAGCATACACGACGTTTCGATGGTATGGACCAACTCTTGTTCTCAAGTGCCTAATATAAACTTAGCAAGTGAAATTTAATTTTAGATGCTCGAAGCAAGGACACCCTGAGTGGCCATACATTAAATCAGAACAATGAGTCACAAAAATAAGTTGTACAATAACTGACAAAAACGTTTCAAAACTGGAGTGTGTACTGGTCAAAAGAAAAAGACTTACTGATTACCGTGCAACCCAACACCACTTAGAACATACACTCGAAGCAACTATACTTTGAATGGTCAAAAGTAAAACTAGAAAAACAAAAATAAGTCACAAAAATAAAAATTAAACAATAACGGGCAAACAATTTTTCAAACTGGAATTTTTACTGGTCAAAAGAAAACGGCTTACTGATTAACTTGCAACCCAACACTATTTAGAACATACACTCGAAGCAACAATATCCTGAGTGGTCAAAAAGTAAACTAGGGAAACAAAGATAAGTAATAAAAATAAAAATACAATAACTGACAAATAAAGTTTCAAAACTGAATGTGTACTGGCCAAAAGAAAACAATTTACTGCTTACCGTACAATCCAACACCATTTTGAAAAGCTATGTATCCATAAAAAACTCAATAATAACATGAAATTTATTGTTTATTTACATCATAAATAAGAATTAATTTAAAAATCATAACTTCGATATTAGTCGTTAAAAATGAAAAATAAAATTAGCATTTTCAAAATTGCACACATTCAAAATGTCATTGAAAATATTTTAAAAAACCCAAACCGCTGCATTTTTAAACTTTGAGATCGTATACTTTACAAATCTATCAAGTTATATTTCGACAGACGGACGACATCAAAAGACAGCGTTTTGATTATGAAAGTGGAATTTTCACATATGATTAGTTTTAAAGTTCGATCTAAATCAAACGCTAATTTATACAATGCTGATTATGAGAGCAAAATCAGATTTTCAAAAAAGTAAGACAAAATTAATATTGAGTTATTGTTACCATAAATATGCTTCCATCATGTCAGCGGAACGGCTGCGTGCAGCGATTATTTTTTCCTAGTTTTGTTAATTTTTTATTTGACGCGTTCGGATAATCTGCATTATCACTTATTATTACTGTATACACTTTTGTGATATATATTTGTATACATCTAGTATACATTTTTACAAAGTAATGAATCTACGAAAGTCCGGAAAATGTACCCGACATCAGAATTAATTTCAAACATTTATTTTTCTAATTGCGGTTCAATTTTTCGGCTGGCGTTTTCCGTTAATTGTTTCTGATCGTAGTATAAAACGATGTCTATTGCGATAAAATACGATTGTACCCGACCCTGAAACTCAGTCTGGCTTTATCTGAATGCAAGAGTAAAGTAGGTAAAAACGTGTTTGAGGGAAAGTACGCGACTAGCTCCTAGATTAGTGCATAATCGCGACACGCAGCTGTCTCGTTGACGTGATAAAAACGAATTTCCTAAAGTATTTTTCTGTACGCAACCTTCTTTGGAAATTCTGATAATTTGCATATATTAGCGCTGAGTAATAATTTTTAAAATAAAATAATAAATGGTTGAGTTAATAAGGAATAAAATTCAAATTCCCAAATCACAAAGTAGGAGAATTCAATGATAAGTCCGTAGAATGTTTACTATTAAGAGAAATAATGAAACATGAATTTTAAAGTTAAAAAAAAGAAAGGAACAAATTTGTTTCATTTAAACAAAAGGAATGGAACAGGCGTTCTTAAGCCCGCGTTTTTGCGCATTGTTGGCAGGATATCAGGAACGCAGGAGTTTGGAACTAACGTTGAATTCTAAACACAAGCCAGCTTCGCTCGATAGACTACAAATGTTCTAAAGCAATCAACAAAAATCATATTTATCTTATTGGACTTGCAAACAGTGTTATTTGTAAATTCATTTTATTGCTAAGAAATTATTTTTTGAATGCCCACCTACTCCGCAATTCGAAAACCACACTAAATCCTTCATCCAAGGATAATATAAAAGATATAAAGTGTATGATTTTTCCTGAAAAATTTCTTTGAAGATTATACTAGAATTTGTTTATAATATACAGCGTACGTTTTTCGCATTAGAAAATATCCATTGGAAAAATTAGCTCTTGGCTCCTAACGTCTAAATCATTTTTTGAGGGGGTCGTTAATTAAAAACTGTATACACACTCAGAACGCAGATTGATTTTCGTGTTTACAGACATTTAAATGTAAATTTATGCAGACTTAAACGATGTTGAAATAATACTTTAAAAAAAGCGAAATATAAAAAAGCTTTGAGTTTTAAAAGATGTAGAATTACTGCCATTTTGAAACGGTTTAACAAATCTTGCTAGAAAACGAACTTGTACAAATCGATTTTTACACAATTTAAATAGTTTTGAATTAAATAGTTTTGAAAGCTAGAATACTAAAACACACACACACACACACACACACACACACACACACACACACACACACACACTTTATAGGTTATATCAGATTTAAAACCAAATCAAATGTCTTATGATCGTTCCGTTATAGATTTAGGCATTTTTTAAGCAAATAATTAACAAAATTTAATAATTTCGTAACTGACAAGAGAAACAAGGTTTTAATTCGACTCTTCGGCATTTATGGTTTTAAGATTGTTTGTTACGCAATTTTGATCAAACGTATCGACCGTTTGTTTTGAAATCCTACAGAAAGGTACCTCGTAAAAAGCACGAACGATTTTGGCCTATATATAAAATTTAATTTTTACCATTTATTTGTTTCAAGATGGTGGTCTTTGATTTAACGATGACGAGTAAAATTTCTGGCTATTTCCTGAAATACTGGCTAACACAATTTTGACCGCTTCTTGGAGAAAGAGCATCAAATTTCCAATAAAAATGGTCCGGTAATATTTTTGTGTGATTATTACGGTGCTTTTATGTTAAATTGGCGTAAATGGTTACGAGCGTACAGAGCGCTGTCGTGGTGCGGTGTTGTGTTTCCGCCGCGATCGAACCGGGGACTTCGCACATTTGAGGTACATACGCGATAACTGCTACACTACGGAAACTGTGAAGAACTTTGACCGATTTAAGTATAAGAAACGAATCGTTAATTGCATTTTCGTAGTTATATTAAAAGATCAGTTGTTTTATATTAATTCGTAAAGATCAGCTGATTTCATTCAACAGCTGATACGTTTCAGGTTATGTTGTTAAAAACTAGCTGTGTTAATTAAATAGAATTAACTGCAAGGTCTACTGTTCTTTAAAATACTAGTAAAAAAATGGGACTTACTTTGACAGCGAAAATTAACGAGTTAGACAACATTGAAGAAACAAAAAATACACTAAGTAGAAATAACATTATGCAAATCACGGATTCTGTTTATGGTTAATGAAGGCAACATGCACGCGGAAGTAATTATCAAAGAACTGCGCTGAGGAATAACAGTTCAAGGGCTTCTAGATCTGTGTAACCTATTAATTAGAGCAAACCTAGTGTAACAAATCAAGCTAATCGATTACAACACAGAATCTCGGTTCTTTAGATAGGTCAGGTGGGAATTCAATACGGTTGACCTTGGCGATTCGGGTCATTGTGCCATGAGAGTTTATGGCAAGACTTGTACAGTCGGTGCAGGATTAGGATAAACCTGATGATTACAGCGACCGGAAACGTGGTTGTCAAATTCTTCTGACACTTTACTTGAATTCCCTAACCTACATTTGCTGCGAAGAATCTTGCTTACGCGGCGTTGAACTCTCTCGCGGCTCTTGAAATGTGAATAGATTGGAGTGAATGATTTCGACTTGTACGTTCAACGATTTGACAGTTTATTATAAGCATACTGTCAGAAAAGTATTTTTAAATCTTGTGCAGTTTGATGACTCAAATTATTTATCAGCGCAAACATTGAGTTATCATTTAACTTGTAAGGTTTTTTTAACATGTATCACGCTTTAGGGCTGATTTTGATGGATTTTGCGGGACGCGTGATGCGAGGAACATGTTTATACTGATATATAACTGTATATTCTGCAAGTCTCAAGTCTGGTATTAAATTAATTATGATTAAAAATTGTTGTGTTTCCGCCGCGACCGAACCGGGGACTTCGCGCATTTGAGGTACGCGATAACTGCTACACTACGGAAACTGTGAAGAACTTTGACCGATTTAAGTATAAGAAACGAATCGTTAATTGCATTTTCGTAGTTATATTAAAAGATCAGTTGTTTTATATTAATTCGTAAAGATCAGCTGATTTCATTCAACAGCTGATACGTTTCAGGTTATGTTGTTAAAAACTAGCTGTGTTAATTTGTCGTGTTTTAGAATAAATTATCGTAATTAAAATAAAAAATAAAGAGAAAGTACGATACATGATTTTTATTTTTGGTTTATAACAAAAAATTTTTAATGAGGATTTTCGAATTACTTTTCAGTAAATTTGTTTAATAAGAATTGACTGACCGAGCGAAGCGAGGACTGTCTTACTCGATCGTATGTTTGTTTGTTACGCAATTTCGGCCAAACGCATTGACCGATTGTTTTCAAATTTAGTAAGAAGGTACCGTGTATAAAGTCTAAACAACCTATGTGTAAGATTTCTTCCCATTCACTTTCGCTTAAAGATGGCGGTCTCTGATTTAACGATTTATCGTCGTTGCTGGCTATTTCCTGTAATACTGGCTGAACGGCAAGACCTATCGTAACTTTTATCGCCTAGTGGAGAAAGAGCATAATATTTCCAACAAAACTGAACCAATAATATTTTTCCTAAATATTAAAAGTTCCGGTTAAATGGGCGGAAAACTTTACGAGCGCTGTCGTGGAGCGCTCTGTATATTTTACTTAGGAATATACCGCGAGGTCCACTGTTCTTTGAACTACTAATATTTTTTCCTTTCAATTTGACTTTTAGGTTTGAAATTGACACTTGACGGAAAATAATGACGTCACAAAAGACTACTTTCCTTTTTGTTTGCCAGTTCATCAGGGTTTTGTGGACTTTGCTGTGTTTGATGGTTTGTTTCTAGCCATCAAAATCCTAGAGGTAGCTAGGGAATCCACCCATACTCCCGTAGAGATCGCCTGGTATCCAGAGTCCTTATATTTAAGCTAAGCTCCCCCTTAGGTATTCCACTTTAGCTTTGGGACGAAAGGATCTAACCCAGCAGCAGAAAGTCTGCTCGGTATTGCCAAATCCCTTACTAGATGTGAGTGTAACTTGAATAACACAAACACGTAACAAGATTAATTAATTCTCATGTGTAAATAAATGTGCTTCATCCATAAAGTCAATAAATACGTTGACTATTTGTAAAGTGGTTATCGTTTCTGTTTGTGTTGGAACGCCAATCAGTGTTTGTTCAAGAACTAGGCTGCTACTTAATCTTGAGATTATGCAACTTCTGAGGCTCTTTTAGAATTCATCTTATCCTCACACGAAGGATGTACCAGTTAGACTAATGAGAACGAGGGATCAGTGTTAACGGTACGGGGAAACCAACGGGAGCAACTGCGGCAAGAACTGAGAACCTTTAGGTGCGCTGAACGACGCAGCAGACTGACCGGTGTCTTTAACCACATCGATCACTGAGCCAAAAAAAAAAACTCGAGGGAGGGCCGATTCCGCTAGTCCCTGGGAAACCAAAGGATTTACTTGAAAAGAAAAAATCTTGAATCAAGTTATGTGTGTATGTCTTGTCTGTGCGACTCGCTGGAGATTGAACGAATTGACAATTTTTCAGGAAAATTAGAAAACTTATAATATTTTCGCAAAAATTCTTTATTATTCCGTGGCATATGTTTCGCCGTGAGGCACCTTCAGGCATAAATGCGAGACATACTATGTTTGAAGATGCCTCACGATGAAACGTGTGTCACAAAATAATTAAAAAATTTGTGAAACTAGTTTAAGTGTTTTAATTTCCAAAAATCATGGAGTTCCACCAATTACCGACTGTGTGTTCAATAATGTCAAATTTTCGATGAAATTCTGCAAGTAACTTTGGTTTGTCCAAATTCTCGAAACCACTTTTTAATTTAAAAACTGTTTAGGCACATTTTTTGTGCTACCAAAAACATTTTGAAATGCAGTACTGTCAAAAACGAAAGTTTATTAACGAATTAATATTATAAAATAACGCTTAAATTATTAAATTAAATACATAATGTATTTGTTTGTCCATGCAAATCATGTTTCCAATAGTTAAAACTCCATTGGCTACATATTTTAAAGGAAATTAATATTCCTAGCCTACCCGTATTGGATTAGCTTCTGAGAAAAATTGCAATAAAATGTTAATATTAACTTCGAACACTTTAAAGTTATAAATTATATATATATAAATTATATATATTATATAATATTTATATATATTATAATATATATATATAAATGTGTGTGTGTGTGTGTGTGTGTGTGTGTGTGTGTGTGTGTGTGTGTGTGTGTGTGTGTGTGATAAAAACAGTCATAAACTAAATAAGCAGATTTTCTTAAAAAAAGATTTTGTTTATATCTTGTCAAATATTTGATTAGCTATTTGGGAACTAAAACACAGACTGAGTCAAATGAGTATACACCGAATCCAAATTTTAAAAACTTTATTAAAAACAAGTCTATCAAAGTTAGAGTAAACTCATCCTGAATCCAAACTTCAGCCATAACTTTTAGAACTGACGTTCATTTACGCGAAATGGAACTACTTTCCTACCTATTACAACAACAGGTCTCCCATTAAGCTGCCCGATGACGTCACACTTTAGCACTTCAAACGACGCCTTCGGTGCACAACTGTCTCGTTCACGGCGAGTTTTATCGTCTCTCGAGCGCAGGTTTTATTGCCGCTTCCTAAAATACGGACTGTTGTTAGAGCCATTAAAACTTCGGGTCTTCTATTTCAGAATGGTATTCAGGTCAGACTAGTTCAGTTGTAGAATATAACGGGTCCGGGAAGAAGGAGCAAACAAATCTGTCCTTGAACTTGACTGGTTAGTTTGGGTTTAATCAATTTGTGACGTGCTCCTCGGTTTTCCGTTACTATTCGTTACTTCTAACGCTTACACAATAAGGTATAGAAATACAAACTTAATCGCGGAACACATTCAAATAAAAAAAAAATTGCCTTAAAGTTTTTCTTAGAATAAGATTTAACCATCGTAACCAACGTTACAATCCGCGTAAATAAACATTTGAAACGTTCAATTCCTGAAATTCGTCAGAGTCATTTTCATAATTTCAACGGAATCTAAATTGCTAATTTATGCAGATTTTAACGCTGATTACGATGGCGAAATCAGATTTTCAAAACATTTTAAGATAAAAAAAGCTATGAATATGCCAAGACTAACTGATGGTTTTACTGCAATGGCTAATCCAATAGCGAATCTGTCAATGAAAATTCGATGGTAACGGTTACAAACAAAACATGTTTTTATTGTGGAACGAAAAAGAGATAAATAATTAATTATATTTTCTGACTATACGACGTGCTGTATAGTAAGAGAGAGAGAGAGAGAGAGAGAGAGAGAGAGAGAGAGAGTGTATTAACAAAACAAAAAAAAAGTTATAGTGTTTTTTTGCAATATTAAACGTCCGCCATCTTAAAACAGGCGAACCGTTTGGAGGAAATTTGTCAGCATCACGTCAGTGGACATACATTTGGTAATTTCAGGTTCTTTGCCCTCGAAAGTACTTACGAAATACTTAATGGATTTTCGAAGGATTTTTTCACAGTTTTGACAAACAATGGTCAACGCTTAACAAAAAGGATCCTATATAATGGCATTTGTTTGTTAAATGCATTCGAATTTACAGACAAATACCGTGATTGCATCTGGTGACCTTGCTTTGTGTTTATGGTAATACGAGTTATTTTATACACCTTTTCTGGTACTGTTAGAATTCACTTTATCCTCACATGAAGTGTAAAGGAAGTTTGGTGATGTGAGAAAACCTGATGGTTGTGTGTACCTGAGCACCTCGCTCGAGGTTGAGTGAGTTGATAAACTTATGCTGAAATTCTGCAGATAAATTTGATTTGTCCAAATCTCGAAACCAGTTTATAAGTGAAAAGTTTTTTAGTTTTTTTTCTTGCGCTACCAAAATGATTTTCAAATGAAATATTATTACAAATGAAGGTTAACTAATTAATTTTAAAATAGTACCTAAATTATTAATGACACACATAAAATTAAGAAAATGTATTAGTATTTTCAATAATAACATATATACGAACTGGGCCACGGAGGGCGAAATAGACACCGATCTCTTTTTGTGTGCGCGTGTGTTGTTTTAGGTTAGCAAGCTCACCTTCGCAATTTTCGTCTGATTTCATTCAAACTTGGTATAAAAATCGTTTGTGTTAAGAGTTTGAAAAAATTCGTGCAAAAGTTTCAAAATGGCGGCAATTTCAAATCTTAAGTAATTCCTAAACTTCTTTTGTTTTGTTTTTTTGAAATTTCGTTTCCACAATCGTGATCCACGTTGGAAATCACATAAATTATCAATTTTTAATTTTGAAAATCCGTTGAGGTTAGAAATTTTTTTTGATAGCAGTCAAGGTTCATTTTCGTATTTTCATTGTAACTTGAAAGTTTAAAATTCTAATCTATGAAAATTTTTAATGCTTATTCTAAAAGCGTAAGATAAAGAAAAATAATTTTGGAAATTCGCTTCTATCACGTCAGATTAACAGCTGCTTGCAGCGTTTGTTCATATTGAAACGATAAAAATAACATTTTTGTTCCGAATTTTTAAATTGACACAAAAATTTATAATATCTGGGATACGTTAATGTCACATAAACATTTTTCCTACCGGTTTTCAAAATGTATCTAAACACTTTTAAAAATTGAATTTCACCGTAGTTTTCGAAGCCGGTCACACTTGGTTTTGATCAGTTTATTCACTTTTTTTTTAATTTCAGGAAAACTCGCTGCGATTATATCGGCGAGACAGTTGCGTGCCTCGAACACATTTACAAATGACATCACAACCGAAAAGGATGTTCTCTTTTCAAACGAACGAAAAAATTAATGACGAAAACACAGGTTAACAAACTTAAAGAACAACAGCACAAGCAAAATTAGATGCATACGAACATTGCTAATTGGTATTAATTTACGAAGCAATAACATTGAAAACAACGAAGGTCATAACACAGTCAAAGACGCTAATTGCTTTACGTTACGAATGCTTAACCTAAAAAAGTTTAAACTGAGTAATATTACCATTGTTACTCACCAAGTTATATATAACAGCAAAGGAAGCGGGCACACCGCGATCGTTTCAAAGAACACGGGAACACTGAGTACTGAAGCTACTGGACAGTCGGAGGACCGTTGGATGCCACCGTCAAGGGTGGGGAGGTCCCATCCTCGTCGCTTCCTCTAAGTTTACATAGTCGTAGTATTAAATACGCGGTAACGTATGTTTGCCTTGACTGAACAGTATAGACACTGAATGTTACAAGTAGTATAAAGAACAGCTGACCTCGCAGTATATTCTTAATTGTGAGGCCCCTGCTCCGCCAATTTAACAGCTAACTGTAATATTTACGGAAAGTGTTACTGGAACAACTTTATTGGAAATTTTATGCTCTTACTCCATAGACAGGTCAATAGGGTTGGTCTTGCCATTCAATCATTATTACAGGAAATATCCAGTAAATACACTCCAAACGTTGAATCAGAGACCGCCATCTTGAAACGGAAGTGAATGGGGAAAAAATCTTACACATACGTCTTTCAGGTTTTATGGGGGTACCATCCTACCAAATTTTAAAACAGGGTGTTTGGCCAAAATGCTTAAACTCATCATCGTTAAATCAGATCCACCATCTTGAAACGATAGAGAATGGGGAAAAAAAATCTTGCACATACTTTTTTCGGGCTTTATACAAGGTACCTTCGTACCAAGTTTCAAAACAGTCGCTCAACGCGACAGTTGGTCAAAACTGCGTACACATCGTAAGACAGAGGCAGCCATCTTAAAACGAAAATGAATGGGGAAAAATCTTACAGAAGCTATCTCGTACCAAATTTCTAAACAATGTGTTTGACCAAAACTGAGTACACTCATCATCGTAAATCAAAGGCCACCATCTTCAAACTGAAGTGAATGGGGGAAAATCTTACACATAAGTAGTTTGGACTTTACAGAAGTTATTTTCGTACCAAATTTCTAAACAATCCGTTTGGTCTAAACTACCTACACTCTTCAACGTAAATCAGAGGTCGCCATCTTGAAACTGAAGTGAATGGGGGAAAATCTTGCACATACGTAGTTCAGGCTTTATACAAGGTACCATTATAATAAATTTCAAATCAATTGGTCAAAGCATTTGTCCAAAACTGTGTAACAAACACACAAAGCAAATGCAAAACGGTCGAGTTGAAATAGAGACCTCGCTTAGCTCGGTCAGTTAATATTAAGATTAATTATTTATCGTAAAATAAAAAACCTTAAACAGTAGCTATCTTTGAATCAAAATTGGCTGTCGGGTTTGTATTTTTATTCAAAATTGAATATTTACACTGTTGCTTAAAGCAGATTTAACGCTGATTGAGATTATGAAAAAGATTTTCAAAATTATTTGTTAAGTTTTTTTAATTGAGTTCATTTTGAAATGGTTCACAGAATTCATTAAGTAACAAAATTGTATTGTTGTGTTAGCTATTCAAGTTACTCGAATACGTTTTTGTGTGGTTGGAATCAAATCCAAGTTGCGCAAGTGTATTCAGACACACAGACCCAAGTTGCGCAAGTATACTCAGACATTCAGATCAAAATTGCGCAAGTGTATTCAAAGATACAGACCCAAGATGTGCTAGTGTATTCGAGACATACAGACCCAAGTTGCGCAAGTGTATTCAGACACACAGACCCAAGTTGCGCAAGTATACTCAGACATTCAGATCCAAGTTGCGCATTATTCAAAGATACAGACACTACAGACATACAGACCCAAGTTGCGCAAGTGTATTCAGACACACAGACCCAAGTTGCGCAAGTATACTCAGACATTCAGACCCAAGTTGCGCAAGTGTATTCAGACATACAGACCGAAGTTGCGCAAGTATACTCAGACATTCAGATCCAAGTTGCGCAAGTGTATTCAAAGATACAGATCCAAGATGTGCTAGTGTATTCGAGACATACAGATCCAAGTTGCGCTAGTGTATTCGAGGCATACAGATCCTTGTTGCGCAAGTGTATTCCAGACATATAGATCCAAGTTGCGTAAGTGTATTCCAAACAAACATACAGACAAATCCAAGTTACATAAGTGCATTACAGACATACAGACCCAAGGTACGCTAGTGTATTCCAAACATACAGACAGACCCAAGTTACACAAGTGCATTACATACATACAGACCCAAGTTACACAAGTGCATTACATACATACAGACCCAAGTTACACGAGTGGAGACACCAGTGCAGTGCAATGAGGACGAACATATTGTTCCGACTAACTGTTCTGTAGATAAGCCTTAAAGCCGGTTGTAAATTTAACTTTTATTACATATTTAACCTCAGCTTACTTTACAACTGACACTAAATTGCAAGCTTCTTCCTTTGTAACAGTACGCTCAGCAATAATTTGATATATTAACCTTCCCATTTCCCAAACAGCATTGCAATCCGTTATCCTCATTACAGTCCTACGACTCCTTGATTTCATACCTGTCTCGCCATCGCCATGCCTCGTACTGGAAGAACGTTCCTTTCAGTCTCTTTAAGATGACAAATCATGAAATTGTACACTGTACATTGTGCGGTCATGAAACCCGTTATAACATCTTTATGTAAAGAACAAACGAGATTACGTATAAAATAATCGACAACCTGTTTTGGAAAAGACAATCAACTTGCGAAATATTTTAGTGAGCAAAAGTTCAGTTGAAAACAAAACCGAGGACTGATTAAGTTGGCGGAGGGTCGACTGCCCCTTATGAGACAGAAGAAATAAAATAAAAAATTTAAAGAATCATATTTTACTTTTATAAAAAGGACTAATTAGTCCATAATTGATTAGTCAATTAATTAAGTCTTTTATGTTGATTCTTTCTTCTCTTTTCCTGTGTCAACTGCATTCTCAACTCTAAAATCGATCGAATTGGTTGATAAACCATTGTGTCGCTTAAATGGACTTGCTTGCTATATGTTCATAGAAAATCATATACCTATATGACACATGTTAAAAAAGACTATCCAGGAACCTTTGCTCCTCTAGCAAGGATAAGACATCAAGTTACCTTTATCAACACTAGCTAACGGTCTTTAATCTTTAAGAGTTGTTCAAGAAAGAACGAGTCACTTCTGACTGCACTGAGAGAAACCTGAATCGTATAAAAATGAAAAAAAAATGATCCAGAATAAACAAGCTTGCTATAGTTTCAAAGAGTGAAAGCGGGACAAGAGACGGGTTGAAGAGAGTGGAGAACGCCCCATTAGGCAAAAAGGAAACGTTTTGAAATTTATTAACACAGGAGCGCATTTTTAGACTTAGAAAAGTTTTTAAACTTAGCTAAATAATTCTTTCTTTAGAAAAACTAACCTAACTTTTGTCAACAAACCATTCATTTTGTCAACAAAAAACAACGCACATTTTCTCGACCGATTTCAAAAATCCTTTCTTCCTCTTCGGCTCTGGCACAATGAACAACCGTTCCCACTCGGCCGCCGGTTTTTCTTCCTGCTAGTGAAATACTGTTCGCATCAATTAATTGAAAGTGGTAAAATGTTTTCAAGACAAAACGAAGACCAGAACATGTTTGGAAGAACCGGTGTGTCCAGGTCAGAATGAAGATTCCTGTTCAGTTCGGCTACGGCTAAAGGAGTACAGTTACCGTTATCGTTGCGTCTCTATTACCTGCTCCAAAAACATTTCCTCAAACAGGTTACGAGCTATTACGTAGCTACGTGAGTTGTTAATCAGGGAAGACAATTAATCAGGACCTTAAATATTTGTTAATTATAGAAATTACGCTTATAATGATTTTATAGCGAAAGTCCATTAGAAAGTGACCTATTGGAGCGGCCATCATAGTAAGACTCATGACCAGATCTCAAAATGAGCGCTGATCCTAACCTGTATGTTTTTTCTTTTTTTTTTTTTAGGCGAAAAGCACATTGAGGTTTGAGCATATTATCGCCTCCCTAAATGTAAGCGTGAATGTGAGTGTAAAGTGTTAAAGTCGTAAGTGTAGTGTTGTAAGTGTTTGTTAGACTTACTGCGAGGTACGTCTAAATCTTAAAAATCTAAAATCTTTAAAAAAACTAATATTTCTAGCAAAGATTGTAATTTTCGAAATAGCTGTATTATTTCATACAATTAGCCATTAAACAAAAAATCGTTACGGTTACAATTTTCGGGTTCTCTCAAAAATTGTTTCCATGTAATATTGAAAATAAATTATATTTTCATAAAAAATAAACGAATTCATGTAACGGTGGTCACGTTATTCTCTGCTATTACCAAAATTTATTATAGTTTTAATAAAACATGATTGCATTACTGCTGTAATCAGTTTTAAAAACTAAATAAATCTGCGTTTTGAGTTTTTTATGCCAGTTAGACTAATGAGGACGAGGGATCAGTTTTAACGGTAAGAGAAAAGCAACAGGAGTAACTGCGGCTACAACTCAGAAGCTTAAGGTGCGCAGTTCAGAGACGCAGCAGACTAACCGGTGCTGCTTTAGTCACATCGACCACCGTCTCTCCTATGTAATTTAAATGTTTGAAATGCCAGTATATGACGATTTTTAAAGCTTACTGGTGAAATCAGAACTTAAGTAAAAGGCGTTTGATGAAAAATTTACTTTTCGAAAATTCGCTTCCATCACGTCAGCGAGACCGCTGCGTGCCGCTATTATGAGATAAACACATGACCATGGATTTATTCACAATTGCAAGTTCCATTAGAATTTCTTGAACGCTTACAAAGAAGGGAAAGTCCAAAACAAAAACATTTGTCGACTCTAAATTTTGAAAATAATTTTTTTTTAAATTACAATCAATAAAAGTACCGTAAAACTGCAGCGAAACGATAAAACAAATCCGCACTAACAGTTAACTGGTGTTTCTCGGAAATAGTGGCATCGTTATGTTTAATTTTACGGTTAATTCTTGACAGCTCGTTTTAGTAAAAACCTAAAGGGCGTGACCACATGATTATAATATCTGCACTTCCGTTATTACCGAGAAGCGATCGGCCCGAAATGGTTCCAAGAAAAGTGAACCTGAAACAAGCTTGAACCATATAAATTTCCAAAGCAAGCAGTTTAAATCGTTTCTTTCAAGTAACAGTTCTGATGAGAACAGTTCCCACCTGAGTAACAATTGCCAAAGAATAACACGGAACTATTCATAGCCACAGAGAACGAACGTTACTGACAACTGAAGTTGTTCCCTGTTCTCATATGTTTCCAAGAATTAAAGAAACAGTTTCCATCTGAGTAACAGTTCCCAAAAAATAACATGGAACTATTCACAGATACAGAGAGCGAAAGTTACTGATAACTGATTTTGTTCTCTGCTCCCATACGTTTCCAGTGAGGATTGAATGAAGTTAAAAGATTACTGCCGCACTACTACCTTTGTAGATATGTTGTGCCTCCGTTATATGTTCCTGAAATGCACAATTACAGGCTCTTTACTGTTTCCGTTCCTCCATAAAGTCTAGTATTTGGAGAGGATTCAAGGTGGGTAATTCCCCCACTTTTAGTAACATGCCAGTTCATCACTGAGGTGCTTGCTCTGCTAATTTGTTTTTCTCTTGACTTTTATCACGTACGTTGTGCTTCGTTCGCCCAGCTCTTTGTTGTTCTGTAAAAAGCCATGTTCAGGTTTTTCTCCCTAAAATAGGGAAATTTTAAGTTTGAGGGGAAATATTGGGATTTTTTCATTATTAGGAAAATTTATAGAATAATATGTCCAGTCTTAACTACTTTAAAATCTGTTTCTTAAAGAAAGATCTGTTAGAGATTTTGTTAATACTACTAGTAGTAGTTTTAAGCTATAGACTACCTATAACCTAAATATGCTCCACTATCCAAACCCCACTCGGTAATCGTTCTTGACAGTTATTTTATTGCAATCATTAGAAAATATCAAATTTGAGTAGCTTTTAGTGCGCATGTCTGTCGTCCGTCGCGTCATGTTTCCGTTTGTTTTTGTCCAATGGTTATAAAAACTGTGATGCATCAGTTGTCACACCTGCTTCCCTAAGAGACACTCTTCGTCTTCACTTTAGGCAGGCAGTTTTCAACTCCTGTATTTAGAAATATTATCTTGCCAACAATCTGGTGGATTTGAATATTCATTAGCATCAGCTGATTCATTCTTGAAGTTCTTCATTCTGTTTGGGAATGATGACAACATCGGCAAGGTAATACAAAAAAGCGTGGTAAAAGAACCAAAGTGTGTCAGGTTAGGTTGTGTTTATGTCACACAATATGTAATGTTTTTGTGATGTTAATTTGTTATGATTAATGATAACATGCGTAAAATATAGAGTACTGAATATTGATTTCAATAAAATATTAAGTACTGAATTTTATTGCGAATATTGAATTTAACGAGAAGATAATTAATTTTATATTACAGTAAGTAAAACTTTTATTAATTATTTTGTAACATTTGGCAAAAATGTAGTAAAAAAGGATGAAAAACGTGATCATTTGAGCTCATTAAATTTGTCGTATGTTTACAAAATAATGTATTTATGTATTTCATTTACGTACAATTGTTTTAGTATGTATAGTATGAATGAGGCAATAAGAAGTACAATAATTAATTAATATTTTTTTATAATTTGATTGGGGAATTTTGTTTACTATATTGAGGAAATTTTATGTGGAAAACGAATATCTGGCAACACCGATTTACAAATAACTGTTGCTGTTAGTTTGAATCAAATTGGAACACAATTTACGAACACTATGAGAGGAGGAAATGTTTAACGACTCCAGAAAAACTGTTCTAGATGTCAGGATTGGCGCTCAATTTTAGCCCTGACCAATGTTATATGGACGTTCGCCAATTATATGCATAGGCACCAGAACATCAACTTGTCGAGGAAGCGATAAAATACGAGAGAGAAAGTCGAAAACTTTTCCAAAATATACAAGAAAAAAATCAACAGAAATTGATCCGATGTGAAAGTACCAGAAACCACACATCGGCAGGTAGAACACACGACCGTGTAGAAGTAGCACTATTAACTGAAAAAAAAAAAAAAAAATACAACTTTCAACTTTTACAGATTTCTTTTCACCGTCATCTGTTTATTTATTCCAGTGACGATATAATTGTATGCATAAACACGTTACTGCACTAGTGGCTTTACATCAACTTCATATCAAATATGGCGATCACGCTGAAATTAGTAGTTGAAAGAACAGTAGACCTCGCATTCTGTTAGTGAACCAAAAATAAAAATCATGTACCGTGTTATCTCTTACTTTTTATTTTAATTACGATAATTTGATCGAAAACGCGACAAATTAACATAGATAGTTTTTAACAAGATAACCTAAAACTTATTGTAGTCTATCAGCTGTTCAATGAAATCAGCTGATCGTTACAAATTAACATAGCTAGTTTTTAACAACATAACCTAAAACTTATTATAATCTATTAGCTGTTCAATGAAATCAGTTGATCGATACAAATTAAATATAAATCGATTCTCTAATATAACTACCAAAACTAAAGTAAAGATACATTTCATATATTTACATCGATCAAACGTTTTTGTAGTTTCCGTATTGTAGTGGTTATGACGTGCGCTTCACACGTTCAAGGTCCCTGATTTGCAAGAAGTGATGGAAATTACGACGAAGCGGCTAAACGGAATTCCCAAAAATGGCTTCCAGAAGTGTTTCCAACAATTGCATGAACGGTGGAAGGAGTGTGTACATGCGGGGGGGGGAGAGTATTTTGAAGGAAAATAAGGTTAAACTATTACATGTATTTTCAATAAATTTTCGTTGACTGATTCCAAAAACTTGTTGACAATACATCGTATTATTTTGATTATTAATAACACGCATGTAATTAATTGTTTTCAAGATGAAAAACACGTTAGCTACTTTTGCAGTGGAAATTTCGAAAACTGCAAAGCATACAAATACCAAATTTGGTACAAACAGCCCCGTGTATAGCACGTTGAGAAACCGATTTAAAAAATTGCATCCCTAAATGGTTAAAATGATGTAAAAACTAACTTTTTCATATTTTTCTCTGTATCTCTAAATCAAAAAACGTAAAAACTGCAGTACCCAAATACGTAAATATAAAACTACATTATGTAAATATAAAGTTTATATTCTTAAGCTGTGGAGGTGCACGAAGAAAGGTTTTTCCAGAATTGCACCTCCAGTAGTTAAAGTGGAGTAAATTTAAAATTTATTGGCTAGCGTTAAAATTTGGTACGAATCGTACGTGATTTCAGTTAAAATTTTTGGCAGGTATGCAATGGTTAAAGGCTTAAACCCGTTAAGGGAAAGGAGAAAAAACTAGAAAAAATATAATGGGTTTGAGGCCAACAATACATATGTTTTGTTTAGCGTTACTCAATCGTATCTTGAACCAATCAGCTGTTGATTAAAAAAAATAAACCGATGACAAATTTCGGACTAAGTACGAATCGCCAAAAAGTTTATTTTGAATTGTATTATATGAAGTGTTACCGTAATAAAATCCAAGCTCGGGGATTTTAATGAACATCGATTCTAACCTCTAGAATTCTAATTTGCGGTGTGTGTGTGTGTGTGTTTTACCACTCTATTGATCGCCATTTGGGTCTTATTTCATTCAAATTTTGAACACTAAAAATCAATTTTTCTTAACAGCTTGGATGAGTTTTCATAAATGTTATCGCTGAAAATACGCTTTCGTCATGTCCACAAGACAGTTGCGTGCCGCCAATAAATTTGCTATACGGAGAAAGTGAATTTTAATTACCAAAC
>CM040185.1:59746349-60073849 GCA_022606455.1 Callitettix versicolor
ACTTGAGGAGACTAGAGATAAATAAATATACTGCAGTAAGTGTGTGGCTAACATGTTTTTTTAAATATACAAAGCACTATAAGTTTATAGAATTTTTTTTTAATCCAATATATTGCAGTTAGCCTTATAATGCAGGTCTGCTTTGTCTGCAAAAATGCAAACTGTATGCAACCATGATCTCTGTATTCCATGCAACCATGATCTCTGCAAAAATGGAAACCATGATCTCTATATTCCTTCTTTCTTTCCTTTCCAGTTAATTTCATTTTTGTTACTGTATTTAGTAAAATCTTCTATACCTGAAATAATGGGACCCATTTTGGATATAGGAAATTTTATTATAGAGTGGAATTCTTAACGAGCATAATTCGTTCCAGAATCATACTCATAAAGCGAAACACTCGGTTTCTATGTAACAATTTTTTAGAGAAACAATTTTTCTTATATAAATTAATGTAAAGTACGATAATGCGTTCCATGTTGAAAAAGTATTCACAAAATGTTATGTATAACGTTTATTCAAAGAAAATTTGATCGTTTATAACGTTTTGTAGTGTAAATCGTTGATGTAGATCGATTGTATTTGCATGCTAGGTCAGCCAAGCTTACACCTCGTTCTCGCTTTTTATGGCTGTTCTCGATACACTCTCTTATGGCTGTTTGCAGCCATTTTCTTGCGGCTTTTTCTTCGGGAACATTTTTGCAAGAATTTATTAAACTTTTCACACAAAAAATTACAAATCTGTTTCTTGATTATCTTCCTAATAATTAATTCAATTAATTTTTATTCATGTACAATAACACAAATTTGAGAAAATGTGTGATCACAAGCGACACTACAATGCTACTGGAACGAGTGCTAAACACAGACTGATATAACAAACGCACAATCCAGGACTTCCCTGTCCTTGCCCCTCGTTATGCGAAATGTTGCTTGTTAAGCAAGTCATTCCTGTACAGTGTTGTTTTGCTCGTTATACTAAGTACTCATTATGAGAGATGCTCAGGTGCTCGCTAAGCGAGGTTCTACTGTATTAGTATTTGTATCTGAATTTAGAAGTAAAAATGATAAGAACATTTTACTGAAAGAACACCATTTTACTGTCAGGTTGGGGCACATGTTTTATGTCTGTGTTATATGTTTTGTAACAAATTTTTTTAATGAATGTGAAATTAAGTATAAACTTCATGACCACACCAATGTAAAAAAACTATGATTAAGTCATGAATTATATTTTAGATTTTGTAATCTAGAAAATATTCAAATTATTAATACAAATTTATCAGAAGTTTTAGTTAACTGTTTAACAAGTCAGACTGACACTTGTTGTTTTGCGATACTGGGACCATTTTATACTTTCCTTATATTTATGATTTTGGCTACATACATGAAGATTCATAACTCAAATCACTGTAACAAATTTGAAGTAGACATTTTTTCTATTAACCCTTTTAATCGTAAAGTCTGATTAATTGATTATATTAATATAAACACATCATTCTTTAAATTTAAAGTTTTTTTTACAAAAATAAATTTAAAAAAATATCAAGCTGCATACATTTCAGTTGTTTAATGTAACCAAACATCAATAATATAATAGGTAGTAGCTTTTGAGACTTGTAAATTATCAAGATATCAGACTGGTTAAACATTTGTGTGGTCTAAGGCACTATGCTTGGCCAGTATAGTGTATTAAGACATGAGTGGGTTTTCATCCCACATTGGTCATTGTTTTTCTGTGCAACTCACTCAGAGTTTATCTGTCTGTGGTAGAAGGAGAGATGAGGCACACTTTAAATAAATGGTGGACATTTAGGGATAAGCTGAAAAGGACAAGTGAATTCTTTGTAAGTTGAATAGATGACCAAGAGTCTTATTATATACTGTGTGTTTTCACTTGAAAATATTATTAACATTAATAATCTTTATGCTTAAAAGATTTGTTTAAAAAATAAAAAAATCCATTTTCTTCTGTGTAAAAATATCCATGGTACTCAAAGGGTTAAGGAGTAAATCGGAAAGAAAGTAAAACTTAATTTTTGTTTGTTCTGAATTTTTTGTAGTCAAATATTGTAATTTTTTTATATTTCAAATTTGTTATAGTGATTTATGATTTTTTTTTATATACAACCAAAATTTTAATAAAATATAGTGAACCATTTTGTCAGTAGCTTTAGAAGAATATGAGAAAGTGCAATTTTTTGTGCACCATTGTTTTCATTTAGCTTTTTAACTAAGGCCAGTAAAGGTGGTTATTTTAACTAAACATAGGCCTACAAATAAAGCCAATAGTAGACACAAAACTGTAACCTGCAGCTGTAGGAGGAATCAAGTAATGTTGCTCAAAGACGTTCTTTACTGTGCTGAGATGCTACAAATATGTCAAACTTCTGAACAATAAATTTACCTTTGTTGAAATATTAATGAAAAATATTTATTAATTTTGAATTTTATGTTATTTTTTAGGTACCTATTACAAAAAATCTAATCTCGACCATTAAATCAGAAGTTTTTGATTTGGAATATGACTCTGCCAATCAGGTATTCAATTTTTTTAATACTAAATTATGCATGTTTTTATTATTACTTCTTTGTATTATGTTATTAGTGTACAACAACGTGACAAATTTTTGTAATGATATTTTGTAATGATTTTTTTTTAAATCAGTAAGCCTAATTGTAGATGCAGCTTACATGTTACTTGTTTTAAAAAAAGTTTTATTTTTAAACAAACATTTTTAATCAAACTACTGCACAGATAATATACAAATCTACATTCTATACAAAATCTTGTCAAATTTGTTTAGCCAGGATTTTTTTAAATTGGAAAACATTTTAGTCTTATTTGTTTATTAATAGTATTTCAAGTTCTGAATTGGAATTATTGAACATGAATTACAAAAGGTGACTGTTGTAATGGAATTAAAGTTACTTAGAATTAGAAAGATATAGTAAAACATTTAATTAAAAGAAAATAATTTGTATGTTTGTTAGAGTAAAGTTTTTGTCATTTTATTTTTAATATTTTTGTTTACAGGTGCCATTCTCTAAAGATCTTATTAGGACTGTTAAATTAGAGTCATCAGCGTCAAAAACAAATTCTAAAAATCAGGTAATTAAAATCTTTTTTCTAAAAATAGAAAACATTAATTTTTAGTAAATTTCTATCAATTGCTTATTCTGTGTTAAATAATAACAGCTGTTTTGATATGTTTATTATTAATGTAAAGAATCAGAGTTTCTGTCGATAACTCGCCCAGCTATGATTTAAGCTATAGAAAGAATACCATTGTTTTGTCGTTAAAATAGAAAAACATTTAGTATTTTGTTAAGATACATTTTCAATATTAAGAAGTTTAAATAGCTGCAATTTTGCAGTAAATCAAGGAAGTAGTATGTTTATTTTTCTGAAATTGGATCTTTATAACATTAAATAACATAAAAAAATCAAATAAATATCATTTGTTGTTAAAAAAAAAAAGATTTTATAATTGAAAACACAGAATGGTAGATAGAAAACTATGCATTTTAGGAAATAACTTTATATATATATATATATATATATATATATATATATATATATATTTGTACATATTCCTTCATGGATGGAAAAAATGTGAATCACATTGAAAACCCGGTGTACTTTTGTTTGACACAATTGTTTCTACAGCAAATATAGTCATACAGATATGACATTTTGCCAGAATCATATCTGGCTTCTTCGAGGTTCTTCTTGCTCCAAGTCTGAAGTAGAACTGAATTGCCTTTAGTTCAAATAATAGTTGCTTGAATAGAGAATAACCTCAAAGATGCCAAGAATGATTTTGGTGAAACATCAGTCAGAACAATATTTCTTCCAGAAAAAATTGTGCTGAAGTCAAAATAAAATTACAGAATATGGTAAAAGCAGATAAAGCTTTTACAATTACCTTAGATTTAGCATTTGTTCAGTTCTATAGAGATACTTTCTGTGTTGTAGTAATATTGCATTAATTTGTACTTCTGTTTCTATACTGCTGCAAGTTAAAAATGTATAAAATTGTAAATTGTTACACATTGGTGCCAGTTACGGCAGCACAAACTAGCTTACAAATTAATTAAACTATAGGTTTACCAGAAATGAAAATACAAGATCATTAAATTTGGTAATGATGTTGGGGTGTGCAAGACATTTTTCATGAATTCTCTCCAATCAGTAATAAATTTAGTACAAATAAAAAGAAAAAGAAAAAAGAGATTTGAATGGTACAGTTGAAGTTAATAGACAGGCTCAGCTTACTAAGCAGAAAAGATAGAATACATAACTGCATCATCTCATTCCATAGAATACATTCTCATTATTGTTGCAAAGACACTGAAAACAGCTTGAATACATAGATGACATCTTCAGTGTGTCACTTGTGTACAAAATATCACTTAATGCAAATTGTACTGAAAGGAGAGTGTGTTGCCAAATCGCATCTTTACAGTAGCATTTGCAAAATGAATATTTCATATTTTGTTGAAAAATATAAATGAAGCAGATTTGAATGAAAATGGAAAAAATTATTGAACTAAAAGAAATTGAGTAAACATGACAATGAGAAAGGTATAAAACAAGAAGAGAATGCTAAAACAATGATCTAATGCAGGGTTTCCCAAATGTTTACGTTCACCACTAGTGGTACACAAAAGTGATATGCGGCCGAGCCAAAATATATTTTTTTAAGTTATTAATTTTTTTCCAAGAAAACATACAGGCATAAAAACATTAGTGGTTTATTTCAATACTGGAATTCTGCTGCATTTCCATTTCTTTTTCTTTTTCTAAAGTTTAAAATATAGTGGAGGTAATTTTATTATGAAGCAACGACTTTAAAATACTTGACCTATTTTCTTACTTTGATTTGAATGTATTTAAGCTAAAATAACGTGATTTTTCTGTTGATTGAGTGCGAATAATACAAAAAACAATTTAATTTGTCTTTATCTGCAGTGCATTTAGACTATTCAATCAATCATTTGTAAATCTATATACAAGTTGTGTTCAGAGAATTTTTAAATTTCGCAGGCTTGGAGAGTCTGATTGTCAAACATTTTTTTTTTATTATGTTGGTATACATGCCCTTGAAGTATGATAAAACTTTCAGCTGTTTTAATTGTTGACTTTGCTGTGACAGCCACTAAGATTAAACGTGTTTTTTTGAGCTTTGCGATTTTCATTTTTTAAAGGAAATGGATCAAGAATTTGTATCAAATTTTGCGTAAAACACGGAATAAAGTGTAACAACGTGTGTGAAATGTTAACAAAGGCCTATGGTGAGTCTGCTATGAGTAAAGCAAGAGTTTACGGGTGGTATAAGCGTTTCCAAGAAGGCCGTGAAGACGTGGAAGATGATGAATGCCCTGGACGCCCCAGCACATTAACAACCGATGAAAACATGGAAAAAGTGAAAGAAATGGTTATGAACAATCGCCGAATCACAATTAGAAAGGTTGCTGATGATGTTGGCATATCGATTGGATCATGTCATGACATTGTTTCCAATGTTTTGTGTATGAAACGCGTGGCAGCAAAATTTGTCCAAAAATTGTTGATTTTTGAACAGAAACAGCGGCGAATGGAAGTTGCTCAGGAGTCACTAAATGAAGTCAATGACGATGCAGAATTACTGAAACGTATTAGAACAGGTGATGAAACATGGATTTACGGATATAACGTTGAAACTAAGGTTCAATCATCCCAGTGGAGGCATTCTGGCTTGCTAAGACCGAAAAAGGCTGGACAAGTGCGGTCGAACGTTATGTAGAGGTGCACTAAGAAAGGATTTTGCAAAATTTTGATTTTGATGCCATTTAACTACTTACCCAGTCCAAATTTAATAACGTACAGCCAATACTATTTTAGCTAGAGACTTTAAATTGTCAAGGTACATTCTTACAACAATGTCAAGGTGCACTAAAAAAAGGATTTTGCTAAATTTTGATTTTGACACCATTAAACTACTTACCCGGTCCAAATTTAATAAACAACATACAGCCAATACTATCATAGCTAGACTTGAAATTTTCAGGATACCTTACAACAATGTCAAGGTGCACTAAAAAAAGGATTTTGCTAAATTTTGATTGTACACTAAATTTTTGATTGAATTTTGCTAAATTCAATGTACACTAGGAAGGCTTTTGCAAAAATTTGATTTTGACACCATTAAACTACTTACCCAGTCCAACTTTAATAATTAACGTATAGCTGAGACTATAACAGCTAAAGATTTGAAATTTTCAGAGTTACCATCACGTGTAGGGGTGCACTGAAAAAAGATTTTTCAGTATTCAACCCCTAAAGAGGTAAAAATGACGTACAACAATTTTTATTGGAAAAATTTGTTTTTCGTCTGACCTTAAAACGTAACAGTCACTCTTAAATATAAGTAATGAAATATATTTTTCACCATTTCCCTTAAAGAGATTGAAAGGGGGTAGACAATGTAAAAAAGTGGTATACAATTTTGCATTGAAAAAATATTTGTTTTAGATTGAATATTCTAAAAGTATGTTATGAAACATATATTTCAACATTTTTCCGAATTCATTCCCTAAAAGATTATAAATGTAAAAAGAGGTATAATTGGAGGAAAAGAGTGTTTTCATTGGAGAAAAATATTTTTCAATGAATATATTAAAAAAATTTATTTATACATTCTTCTAATAATATATAAAAGAAGAATATTACTCTTGATTGACTGAGTGACTGACTGACTGATTCATAATCATCGCAGAGCCAAAACTATTTTAGATAGTGACTTGAAATTTTCAGGGTACATTTATGTTTCCATATAGGCATCCACGTTTTATAGTTTTATAAAACATGTGTAATGTTTTATATAGGCGTCCATAAAAAAGGTCTTGCAAACGTTTTGTTTTAACGCCATTAAACTACTTACACAGTCCAATTTTATTAATCAACATACAGCCGAGACTATTATAGCTTCAGACTTGAAATTTTCAGGGTACCTTCTTACAACAATGTCAAGATGCACTGAGAATGGATTTTGTAAAAAAAAGTAGGCATTTTACTTTGTTTGGAATTACGATCCCAATCCTTTCATGTAAGTAATATATTTTTTCCGGCAAAAGTTCAGATACTTTTCAGATAGGCTTCTTATCAAAGAAAAGTAAAAGTAAAATTTTAAAACTGTTATACTGTGAAAAGTATCATTTTGACTTGTAGTACTGTAGAAGTAAGCCACTGATATATATATATATATATATATATATATATATATATATATATATATATATATATATAATATTAACAACCGTGAAAAATTGATCTAGGCTGAACAGATTTAGAGTTAACACAATAACAAACACATTGATGTTATTTTTTTTGCCAAAAATCAATTATGACCATTGAATACCTTGAAATATAAAGAATTTAAGATCATTTAATACATGACATGTTAAAAAAATTTTTTTTTTAAAGAAATCTTCAGCGTCCCGAAAGAAAACCATAAGAAGGATGTCAAAAAAAGCAAATACTTCGAAAACCAAAAATGAGAGTAGCAAATTTCCAAATATTGAAGATCCAGTAAAGAAGATGATTTTGAAAATTCAGGTAAAATGTTCTTGCAAGTAGTTAGTTAAAACTAGAGTGCAATTAGTTAGATAGTTAACCGAGCTAAGCGTGGTCTCTGTTTCAACTCGACTGTTTGGCATTTGGTTTATTTGTTACGCAGTTTTGGCCAAACATGTTGACTTATTGTTTTGAAATTTGGTATTTTCCAAATTTGAACTGATGTTGGTTGATATTCTGATAAAAAGTAGTTGGAACCGGATTGGTCGAAATCAAATGACTGGTTTTAACCATACAGAATTGCTTAGGACATTTATGATTATGTACTTTTAACTTCTTAAGTAATAAATATAAACTATATAAATAACAAATACTAAAGGAAACGCCTCTGCTACAAAATTAAAAGAAACTAATTTATTAATTACAATATAAATACCAAACTGGTTGACTGGTTTAACGTCTATTTTGGTTCCTCAGAGGGAAACGAAACAGAAATGACACTAATCATAACTAAAGTAGTAATAAAGCCAAACACCTTCCCCAAACCAGTCTAACAAAACACATGTATTACATGACCACCTTTGGAGGGAGTAACCTTACTAAAAACAACAAGTGCGGTACATTAACTCAAAATATACATCTAGTGACTTAACAAATTAAAGAAAAACAAAAATGTGAAAACTAATATAATATTACCAATTCTGTCTTGGTTTAAGTAAAGAAAACAATGCAGAATGGAGAATATGGCCTTTGTCAATAACAAATTACAATTATTTCATAACTACAATTATTTCAAAATTACAATAATTTCAATAACAAATTATTAAATTATTATTGGCAGGGTTAAGTAAGTCAACTAATTTGATATTTATTTTGTAATTAATTTTGTAATAAAAGGGTTTCCTTTTGTATTTGTATAACTATGTTGCATAATTTTCTATAAATAACAACAATATGGCAAAAATATGAACTATGTATAAATAAGTAACAAAATCTAGATAACAAATTTTTTACATTTTAATTTGTGACAGTGTCAAACCTGTTATAGAATCTGAATCACAGTTTCTAACACAGTGTCATTACAATGCCAGTGTCGAAATAATCATTAAAGAACTTCTTGTTCATATATGTAATATTGGTTTTAATTCCGTTTCCGTCTCTATATACAATATTAATGGATGAACTCAATAATTGGAACATTCTGACTATTTTGATATTTGAAATTAGAGAGTATTTTATTCCGAATCAACACAACAGACTATAATCAAAATCTGAACAAAAAAGACTAGTTCAAAATCTGAACTATAAACAGAGTCAGGAATTCGGTCAGTATTGTGTAAAGAAAGTTTAATTATTGTAAGATTGGTAATGTGCGATATGGTTTATTGTATAACCTTATTTAAAAAAAAATATGATTTTGATTAAAAAAACCCTTTTTGAAAGAGTTTCTATCAATTTTAGAATTACGAAAAGTAAATAGGCTGCCTTTTACAGTGTTTGTCAATGTGATTTTATGATCCTTAAATGGCAGTTGACAGGCCATAGTAAAATTGTGTATTAATAGCATTGAAAGAAGTACAAAACTTAATTTTAGTATTGAAAAGCAAAAGAACAGTATTGTAAAATCAGAATGCTACTTTATTTTTTTTATAACATAATATCCATATTCTGCAAGGTATGGATAGCTGAATCACCAAAAAATATGCTTGTGTTAGTGCAAAAACAACTACTATAGTTAAAAAAAATATCATTTGGTACAATTTTAAGTGCGATTAAAGAAATGCAATTTTGTATTTTTGTCATAGTTTACAGAATGACTGAAAGTAGTTTTTTTATTGAGGTAGTAATATATTTTATTTAACAGTATAACATATATTATATTATTTATCACATATTTCATTGACTGTAGCTCATTTCATCAATAAAGGATTATTATGTTTCAAATAAATTGTTTTGCTAAAAATCTCAGTATTTGTGAACATTCAAAGCTGGCAAGTCTACATAAACATTGACTGATTGTTTGGAAATTTAGTATGAAAGTATGTTGTGTAAATTCTGAACAACGTTTGTATAAGATTTTGTTCATTTTCAAATGTTTGGAGTGGCAGCCTCTGATTTAATGATGACAAGGGTGGTTGCTAGCTGTTTTTTATAATTCATTTTTTTTTAATTTTAAGGCGAAAAACACATTGAGGCTATTATCGCCTCCCTAAATGTAAGTGTGAGTTTAAATTGTTAGTCGTAAGTGTAAGAGTGTGTTAGACTCGGTTACCGCGAGGGACATTTAAATCCTCTCAATAGGTGCAGCTAGTCTGCATCTCCTGCGGGGTTTTGTAATTTTGGGTAAATGAAAAGACCTATCATAATTTTGAATGCTGCAAGTAGAAAGAGCATAAAATTTCAAATAAATTTGGTCCAGTAACATTTTCCGTAAGTATTATGGTTATAGGTTAAATTGGCAGGAAAGGTTAGAAGAATGTTGTCATGGAGAGGTTGCCAGGTTATATTAAGAATATACTGTAAGATCTGTTGTTCTTTGAACAAATAGTTTTTTCCTGTTTAGTTTTATACTTTCTCCGTAAACAAATTATGTAGAATTATGTAAATTGGAAAAATCGGTATTGACATTTCATTGCAATTTGTTGATAAAAATGTTTGTTTTTTATTACTTGTTAGTGGCCTAATGGTTACTTCTTAGTAATTGTGTTATGTATCCTATCATGTTGTACAATAGGATACATTCTGATTGCTGATGTAACAATTGTATGTACTTTGAAATTTAGATAATTATAAATCTTGTGAAAAACACATTTTGTTTTCCAGGGTGACTCAGTGTTGCGACTAGTGCCTGTTATTGAGAAACTGGATTCCTCCAACTTCCAAGGACAGATTAACCTGCTAAATTTTAACACCCAGGTACATGAAAAATGCCCATTAAAACACCTCAAGTTAAAACGCACATTTTTTTGGCAGTATGTCTTTTACATTACTTTTTTCTGATAAAAATACCACATTAGAGTTACTCAACTTTTTAATGAAATTTAGTACGTGTTGTGATTAAAAATCTAGCCGATGTATAATATGTTACAAAAATGTTGAATTGTAAATTGATAACTTAGTTTTGAACCACATGGCCAGTATACTTTGTAACAATATGAAATTTCCAGATAATTAAAATTGCATAAACAAATCAAGACAATAACTACACATCTTGCCATGTCATTCATTTCAACAGAAAGCCATACATTTAAATTAATATTATCCATGTGTTTGTAAATCCATATAACATACACTGGGGTAATTAATTAAAAAAAAAAAAAAAAAAAATGGAAATGACAATAGACAATCCCACCAAGTATGAAATCCACAGTGCCATTTGATTTCTTAATGCACAAAATGTTAAGCTGATTGAGATTTTTGGGGAAATTTAACAGGGTTATGGTGAGAGTAAAATGATTGAATCTTCAGTGAGAAAGTTGTGCATTATATTCAGCGAAGGAAGAACCAGTGTGTATGACGAAAACTGGAGTTGCAGGCCTTCATTCATTACAAAAGATTTGAAAGAAAAAGTGAACAGAAAAATTTAGGAAAACTGGCATCACTTTAAGCACTTAACTCGAATCTTTTTCAGGGATTTTAAGATATCTCTTATGTGAAATAATCACAGATTACTTCAAGTATAAGAAAAATATGTGCTTGGTGGGTTGCCAAGGTTTTGACTGAAGTCTGTAACACGAAACAGATGGGAGCAACCTTTTGTTTACCTGAGTGATATATTTGAAGATGGTAATGAATTCCAAAGTAATGAATTCCTCGACTGCCATTGTAACAGGAGATTATACTGGGTTTTGTACAAAACACCTGAATCTAAGAATGACATCGCCCTTTCAAAACCCAAAATAGAAAAGCCAAATATTAACACCACAAAATTGTTGGCAACAATCTCTTGGGGCCGCAAGGGCTTATCCCATGTGGAATTTATGCCAAGCAGAGAAACAATAGATTCAGTAGCTTACTGACAGAATCTTAACAACTTTGACCTGGCATCCAAAACAAGAGATGTGGATGCTGTCAGCTAAGATAGTATTGATTTGTAACAGTGCATGCCATCATGCAGCAGCATAAACAAAAAGAAGACTTTGCCATTTCAAGTGGAACATTTTTGAATATCCTCCATATAGCTCAGACCTGGAACTAAGCAATTTTTAACTATTTACAAAATTGAAAGATTTTTTGGGTTGAAGACATTTTGCAAATGATGAAGATCCCAAAATAGCAGTGACAGCCTTGCTTATGTCATTGGCAGTAAATTAGTACAACATCAGCATTGAAAAACCTGTTCCTCATTAGGCCACCAAATGCGGAGCGGAGTTGTTCTGAGTGAAACAGATTACTTTTTCAAAACTTAACCTGTTATTTTTAATGCAAGTGTGGCCACTGAAAGCATAATGGAGATGAGTGGATTCAAGCAGCATCACTCTGCTCCAAGTAGCATCGATTCTGCCTAGGTTTGATTTTGAAGTTGATTCCACTTCCTCCTCTACAAGCTGACCATGCCTTGAAACTTATTTCTCGTTACTTAGGTTATAGTTGCATAGTGATGGTAACGGTTTTTAAACATAGTAGTATCTTAGAACCTGTTACAGTCGGCCTAAATATTACAGGCCGATTGGCAACAGATTTAAAAGATACAAACGCGTTCTGGTTGCTATTCACCTTCATTCAGCTCTGCTCAGTGCAAATCTGCTCCACATTTGGTGCAATAAGTAAGGCACTATTATTATTATTATTATTATTATTACTGAATAATGGTGATTATGTAGAAAAATAGTTTAGGTCCCTATTTAAAGCTTTTACGTTGATGTCTTTTGTATTTATTGAGTTATACCTAAATAGTCTTTATTTTATAAACAACCAAGTTATATCAAAATCAGGAACAAAAGTAAGGAAAAGAAAACAAGAAAAAGGAATTTAGCAAAAGAAGAAAACGAATGATTAAGAGAAATAAAAGCAAGAAAAGAAGAAATAGGTTAACAAGCTTTCCAATTACCAGAAGGAAAAATGAACATTGATAGATTGTTTTCTAGGCAAGCAGATACAAATTAAATGAACTCTAAATTTACATTAATTTTCAAATAAGTTACATTAATTAACATCCAATATATGTAAGTATTGTAGAAGAGGAATTAATCAAAATTAAGTATTTGCTTAAATTTAGATACTGTCCAAAAAATAAATTATTGTAAGTACAATTAAGTACAATGTGTACAAAGTAAACTGTAAGTACAATTTAATTAGTAAGTACATTTCAAAACCTCTAACTAAAAACTATAACTATTAAATTATTGCAGTTTTGCTACCCCCCCTATATATCCGTCATATCAGTTAGTGAAAATTTAGTAATGCGACTTCACAAATTGAGTGACAAATTTTGTTATTTTTGTTCCTAAATTTCAAGACTTTAAATATTTAAATTAATTAATTCACTCACTTGTACATCAGATTAAATTGTAAACTACATTTCCACCTTTCACCCAATTCCATAACCTCATCATTAAATTTAACTTGTATCATTTGTGTTTTCTTGTATGCTGTATGTAAATACTAAATACAGTAGAGTCTCGCTACTCCGACCTAAACTGGGTGTGGCTGGGTTGAATTAGTGGGAAAGTCAGATTGCACGGAAAACCATTAAAACATACTTTGAATTACGTATATTATTACTAAATGTATTGTACTAAAACTTAAACAGCACACAGAATCTCACTACAGTAATATAGAGCAATATTTGAAATCATCAGAATTGATGGAAAAAATTTGTTTTTGTTTACCAACTGTTTGACGTTTTATTGCTGCTAAATCTTGCAATCTCGTGAGAAGTAAAATATTTTTTACCTTTTACAAAACAGGGAATAAAAAAAAAATACGCGAAACGTTACAAAACACACAAGCAGAATGCACTCTTTCATGAATCAGAATTGATACTAAAAGATGGAAATGAACGAACAAAGCAAGTATAAGGGTGGCCGACCCCTCTTTCTTTTGCAGAGAATGTAGGTCAATGGCTGGGCACGTAAGTGATATGTAGGCATAAAGGCCTGACACGAAAGTGGCACGTGGGCATTGTACATTCGGTTTTGTTACAAATCTTCTAAAATGCTGGAAATATTGTTCTTTGAGGCTAGGTCGATTTAAACAGAAGATCGGATTAGTGAAGGTCGGATAAGTGTGAATCTACTGTAGCTTAACTGAAAGAAAATAATTCAAAAAACAATAACCTGAGATAATGGGTATTCTAAACATTTAATTTTTTTAATGTAAATAAGATTTTTTTTAATTAATGGAATAACTGTTTTGTTAACACACACGTTAAAAATTTTATTTATAACTTATCGTGTGTACAAATGGTACAGTCATCATTTTTTACAGGTTCAAAAAAGTATAGGAAGTTCTGTGATTAGTCTTGTGAGAATTATTGGAAGTCGGGAAATTAAGTAATGGTCTGGGTTGACATTTTACTTTCCCTCCTCGCAGTTGTGACCGAAGAAGAAGTTTAAGCCATGAAGTCGGTTTATTTTGATTTTGCTGGATTTGTAGTATTTTCTTCTAGTATGTCCTTGTATTTCCTAGTATTTCTTTCTATGTAGTGTAGTTCGAAAGTGTTGGCAAACTGTAGAAGGCATGTAGTGTTGTGAGTAGTTTTCCTTAATATTTTGCCAAACAGTAATTTTTGACTTGCATTTATAATAGGAATTATAGTGGAAAAAATAGACAGACAAGTATTGTTAAACTAACAAAATATCAGAGTAAAGCTAGAGTGTATGGGAGATACAAAATAGTGTGTTATCATGTATAGAAAAAGCATGATGTTCTGAAACGTCATTGGCAATATACATAAAGAGTAGTGGCGTTTTGAAAAGTTATGTGTAAGGTTTTGTATATGAGAATTTATATTTGCTTATGTATTACTACTCCACATGGATTCAAGTTGCTATTATGTTGTAGGCATGTATAAAGATAGCCTGTTAGTCAAATAGGAAAAAATGTATTTCAAGGAATGCATGCAAATGCTTTCTTGTACAGTGTGGTTTATAATGAGCTGGAATTTTATTATCACATGCCAATGCTTTAAACAAATCATGCTTTAAACAAACAGGCATTATATTATGAGATAGAGCCTATAACTTAAAAATTTCATTTATGTTTAACAAAAAGTAACATGATGTTTAATCTTTGGTTTTTACTGATTAAAGAAGTTATGTTAGCGAGACCTTTCTGTACAAATGACAGTACAGTAGTGGTGAAAATAGGAATAACTTCATACAGTATATGAAGTTAAAATAAAGGTAAAAGACGTAAGAAAGAAGATAAAATTACAGTTCCCCTCTTTCTACTCGTCTAGTTGATATCATTTATAAGAAATCCTCTATAATGTGCCAAAAAAATATGTATACAGAAAAAATGGCTTGTATTCAGTAACTACAGTTCACCGATGCAAGAAGATGAGAGAAATCACTCAAGCAGCAGCGACATTTGTCAGCTGGTGCCTGTTTTTTTTGGACTTGGATGTTAGTTTAGATTAGGAACCAATGAACAATAAATTATTGTCAGAAGAAGAGTAATGAGAAAGCAGTCTATCCTATCGGTACTGTAGTTGTTAAGAGCTATCCGATAGTTCTTAGTTGTCAACGGTCTTAACAAATTCGTAGTACTATCAATTAATCGGAAATCCTACATATAAGTAGATATGCACATGTCTTAAGTAAAAATGTAAGAGAATAAAAAACAAAAACAAAACTGTGATGGTCTCTTTGTCGCATGTAAAACTGAACTTTTGGTAAGACCAATGGTTGTAGTGTTGATTTCTTTTTCATGTAAATACTGTATCTTTTGTTACATTTTAAAAAAATTTAATCTATATTTTATTTCTTTAGAATGAGTGTAGTTAATATAAATGCAGTGAATATTTTATATTTTTGTTTTTTGTTTTTTTTGGTGTTTAACGTCTGACTATTGTTCACACTTGGGCTGATGCAGACGATGGGATGATTTATAGCATATGAAAATGCCAAGCCCTCGCCGGGAATCGAACCCGGGTCCTCGGGGTGAAAGCCTAGTACGCTATTCACTAGGCCACCGAGGCAGCTCACCGAATATTTTATAAATGTAATACGTAAATGTACATATAAAGTACAGAACGTATTAATAAAACGCATTCCTCATTACTGTAGTATGATATTTATTGTCTGTCTTGTCAGCTGCTTAAAAATTATTTCACTTATCTGTGTCTTTCTTCACTTCAATTACCTCAGACATTCATGGTTCTACTGTATCTATAAATATTTTGAAAACTGCCAACAAATCGAAGATGTTTGTGACATTAATTTTTTGTGGACAATTTATTTTTTAAACATAATAAACAATGTTTGTTTAATAGTAAAATGACAGTTCTTTTGTTTTGTGATCTTTTTTGACATTTATAGGTTTAAAAGTCAAACCTAATACGGACTGTATCTAATGTCATTCCAAGACGTCATTACTCCTCATAGGGTTAAGGTTAGGCGAATAAAGAATATGTCAGTAGAATGTGCTTGCACAGATGATTTCGTAATTAGATTGGGTACAGATTTCGATATGCAAAGTGATTAAAGTGCAAATACATCATTAGTGAATGTGATTCTATAATACATAAATTCGATTTTGATTTAATCTTTATTATCTAAGTATAAACATCGATATTGTGTATGGACTACTGCAAGTGAATCCTGTTTGTTATTGGCAGTTAATATTAACTATAGTGTACAATCTTGTCACCACTACACTCGTTAGTTCTCAGACTCTCCTTTACTTTAATGTTCATATATTGTCTTCCGTTACTCTTACATTATTTTAGAATAAAATTTGTAATTATTCTCAATATTAATTTTTTTTTAATATAATTGATATTTTTTTTACAGGGAAAGAGTAATTATAGTACTACAGGAAGAAATTTGAGAAAAAGAGTCGATAAAATCCAGCTTGGTAAGATTCTGTAAAAAAAATAAATGGATATGTGATTCAAATTTTGAATGGAACACGAGGAACTGTGTAACATTTTTTACTAGAATTCATTTGTGAGTTGCAAATAAGATTTATAAATCAAAAATAAGTCGGATAAACATTAAACATATTAAATTTCATACATGGATTTACCAGTCATGTGCCTTATTATTAACTACATGTACTTACTGCTCATTCGCGTTACACATTATAAATGACAGCCATTACTAAATGTTAAGGTTTATTCCTTTTTTCTTGATATGTTCTCGTAATGAAAACTATTAAAATGGCATCTGTTATTTATGAACTTCGCGATTTGGCTTTATTGTGTTAGGTTCACCACCTAACAACAGTGTCATTTAGGTCATTGCCTATTTATTTTTTTAAAAAACAAAAGGGTTTTCTGTCATTTTAACGATCAAAAACATGTTACCTACTTTCGTGCGATAGCAATTTTGAGGTTATGCGGGTCACTTTTATTTTCAATTTTTATCATAGTTCCTGTGTTTCCCGCGCTTTTATATCTTGGATTATTGCTTTTGGGCATGTATTAAGTGTTTTAGTGAACAAATTACAGAAAATTCGAAAACAACCTACACTGCATATTTACCGTTCAGCCCTTTATCTGAAACTAAACTGTTATGTGGGTCATTTTTCATTCTGTGAATTAGACCATTGTCCAGGTCTACCATTAGCCAGGGTATCATTGTAGTTGTGAAAGTGTTGGCAGGCTGTAGTGGAGTTGAAGTGTATTGCTTGGACCTCCTCAATGTTCTGCTAAACGGGAATCTTTGGGTATCATTGTAGTTGTGAAAGTGTTGGCAGGCTGTAGTGGAGTTGAAGTGTATTGCATGGAACTCCTCAATGTTCTGCTAAACGGGGATCTTTGACCTGTTCTTAACATGTATCATGTTTTAGGGCTGGTTGTGATGTTGGATTTTGTGTGATGCGAGTGCACAAATTTATATTGATAAATATGTAATAGTAAAAGGTCTGTTGTTTTATATTAATTCATAACGATCAGCTGATTTCATTGAACAGCTGGTAGGCTATAATAAGTTTCAGGTTATGTTGTTAAAAACTAGCTATGTTAATTTGTCGTGTTTTCGAACAACTTATAATTAAAATAAAAAGTAAGAGGATACATGATTTTTATTTTTGGTTCGATAAGAGAAATTTTATACTGTAGAATGCACCAGTCAGAGTGAAGCTAATGTGAGATAGAAAATATGTGAAGTGTGATATTCCAACGTATATCAGACCCTTGCTTGGATCACTGCAAACCAGTCAAAAAGAAAATTTGTTATGGGAATGTTTTGAAACAGACGCTGGCTGTTTGAAAGTCAGGAGAAAATTTTTGGGGATTTAGTGTTAGTAGGAAAAGTTCATTGAAGGAATGAGTTACAACTCATGTATTACAACTGCGTAATAAGCTGTCAAGTAAATATTATCGCTGAATCACCATAGCATAACAATTTCTATTGCATATTAGACCTTACGGTATATATTTACATGTATATATTTACATTAGATATTGTTTTAATATGTGCAATGTTTGATATTTTGTTAAAAGGAGAAAAACCAGTGAGTGACAAACAGATTTTCGCAATGAGGCGGAATGAAGATGAAGACCAGGATGACAGTGATAAAAATCCCGATTATGAGCAGGACATATGGGAAGGTAAGTGGAACAGTTTGTAACATGTTTAACCCTAGAAAGGTTAACTTCAGTAATGTGTTATGAATAAACATACATAAATTATCAGTTAGTTAATAGTATAACTGTATAACTTTTGGTAGGTACTATTACTGTTAATATTATACCTATATTTTATAATTATTTCTTAAAGAACATTAAACATTTCATATTAAATAAATGATAATGCTCAAAACATTTTTTTAAACAAAATCGTTATTAAACTGTAAATTAGGGGAAATAAAATAACTTTATTTATTTATTATTTTTTTCTTAGTTTACGCCCTCATTGGAGCACTTTAATCAGTCCATACACTTCCAAGTCTAACATCGTTATTGAGAGACTAGCGTTTCAGACTCTTTTTCCATTCCCAAAATTTCTTCATCCTGTCCGACCTGGCCCTTTGTTCATCAGTTATGGTATAGGTCTTTTGTTCAAATGTTGTTAGCTTGAATCGCAGGATTCCTTAAAATCCTCTTCTCTGCTCTACCTTCAATTTGAGGCACCGTAAAATTTAACTCTTCAAAATCACTCTGGATCTCTTTGAACCAATTATTCTTTGTTTTAATCTTCCAGAAATAGCTAAATAGCTGTTTCACCAGTCGGGTTTCTGGAAGGCGTGCTATATGGCTGAAAAAAGCAATTCTCCTTTTTTCTGCATCGTGTCTTTTATTGACTCACTTTCTCGATATACCACTTCATTCGGTAGTAATCTCCATTGGCCATTCACTTGATGTTTCTGGTTAATGATTGTTCTGACAATACTTCTATCTGATTTCTGCAGTTTATCAGTTGTTGATTTAATCTTCAACTTGAAGAGTGTTTCACTAGCATAAGTTGCCTCAGGTTTAACAACGGAATTATAATGTCGAAATTTGGCATTCATTGAGAGCATTTCCTTTTGTAGGTTGGCCAGTTAAGTCGTTGCGCTTGTTTCAGTTTGTATGTTCTGCTGTTTATCGATGGTTTCTCGTCTGTGTTCCAGACTATAATTTCCCCAAGATACTTGAACTTGTTCACAATCTTAATTTGTTTACCATTGCTTAGTTGAATGGCTGGTAGCTGCCTCGGTGGTCTAGTGGATAGTGTACTAGGCTTTCACCCCGAGGACCCGAGTTCGATTCCCGGCGAGGGCTTGGCATTTTCATAAGCTATAAATCATCCCACCGTCTGCATTAGCCCAAGTGTGCACAATAGTCAGACGTTAAACATAAAAAAAAAAAAAAAAAAAAAAAAAAAAATGAATGGCTGGTGTTTTGATTTGGAAGTCAGCATCATTTCTATCTTTTCAAACGAGACTTGTAGTCTGATTTTTGTTGCAATTTTTTCAAGTTCAACGATCTGAAATTCAGCCTCTTCCACCATACTTGCTAGTAGGGCAGGATCGTCTGCGAATGCTAGGCAGTTAAGTGTGATGTTTCTGCCAATCTTAATGTTTGGATGACACTTTTTTCCATTCTTGCATGACTTTCTCCAGTGCAGAGTTAAACATCAATGGTGAGAGACCATCTCCCTGTCTAAGTCCAGTTTGGATCTCAAATGGTTCAGACAATCACCTCTAAATTTAACCTTCGATTTAGTATCCTTAAGGATGATTCCAATAAGGTTGCTGAGTTTTCGGTGCAGACCATATTCTTTGACAAAACAATGACTCACGATGGATTCTGTCATAGGCTTTTTTAAAGTCAACAAAAGTGATGACTAATTTCTTGTTTCAAACTCTTTGATGTTTCATGATCCACTTAAGACTGATGATTTGTTGGGGACAATAGTTGAAATCCTCCTTGATATTCTCCCAGTTCTTTGTTAAGTTGTTCTTTAATTCTTGTATAAATAATTCTAGATAAGATCTTATAAGGACATCAAGTAGAGATATACCCGATAATTATTTGGATCTGATCTAACACCCTTCTTGTGTAGTGGCTGGATTATTGTTGTTGTCCATTCTTCAGGCAATTCTTTAGTACTCCAGATGTCTACTATATGTTTATGTAGATTTTGAAGGATTTGTTTATTTGTATTCTTACTTAATTCTGCTACTAGTTGATTCTCTCCCGCTTCCTTGTAGTTCTTAAGTGAATCAATTGCTATGATCATATCCTCTATCTAGCGGTACAGCCTTGTCCAGCAGTGTTTTATTATCTGGAGCAGGATCAAATTCGAAGTGCTCCTTTCGATCCTCACAATTGAGCAGCTATCTGAAACAGTCAGCCATAATTTTGGCATTGTCTCTATTATTGTGAGTCATTATCCCGTTTCTACCTTTCATCACAAATGTAGGATTGATATTGTTTGAATGCTCTGTAATAATCTCTTGTTTTATACTGATTAATGCTTTGTCTATGGTATTTAGCATTTCTTTTTGATGATCTCTTTTAATTTTTCTAATTTCCTTTGCAGCTTGTCTTCTAGCATTAATTAGTTTTTCACGGAACTTTGCGGTTTTCCTTTGCTGGTCATTTAACCATGCCATATGTCTACTGAATTGCTCTATTGCATTCTCCATTCCACGAGGCACATATTTCTTTCTCCTTGCAATGGGAGCTATTTCTTCAGCCACAGTTTTCAGTTTGTCAATTATCGTCTCCAATTCGTCACTGACAGGTGTTGCGGTTCTCTCCAAATATGTAGTATTATTTATTAAATAATTGGGGTCATAATTTCTTCTCCTATAGAATTGTGATGGTTTGTGTTTGCATATAGGTGATAACCTTATTTTTATCTTTGAGATATAATGATACAAGTCACTGTCTATTCCTCGGAGGACTTTTCACATTATAAATTTCCTTGTAACAATTTTTCTCCATTGCCACATGATTGATTTGAAACTCCCCCATCTTTACTTTAGGACATTTCCAAGTCATTAATCTATGTGGTTGTCTCTTAAATCTTGTGGTTTCCAGAATAAATTCATGGTCTTCACGAAGTTCAGTCAATCTTTGTCCATTCCTGTTTGTTAATTTATGAGTTGACTATCGTCCCACCACTGTAAGATTCATTCTTTCTCACCCTATTTTTGCATTGAAATCTCCCAGCAAGACTTTAATGTTCACATCCGGGATGCGTGATATAAGATGGTCAAGTTCTTCTCAAAATTTGTCAGTTTCTTCTCTACCTTTTGTATTTTTTGTCATTCGTTGGAACATGGACATTTATCAAAGTATAAGTTTTATTCTCCACTCTAATTGTTAAAATTGCCATTCTTGGAGAATTTGAAAAGAAGTCCTGGATTGAATCTGTTATGCTGTTATGGACTAAGAATCCCATTCTAAAGTGGGGGAACATTCTTCACTAGTCTTGTGCCTGGAGGTCCTTTGTAAAGGCAATGTCCTCCTGATTCTATTGGATCCTGATCCCTATTCCGAATTTCCTGAAGAGCTGTTATTAAAATTCCGTGTTGATCCAGTACATCTGTTCGATGTTTTATTTTGCCGATTTTCATCAGGGAATTTATAGTTGCAAAGTATGAAAATTTTCCTGGTTTATTACATTTTAGTTTTATCTTGGTCTGTTGTGTCTGCATGTTGTTTGACCTTCCAGGCGATCCGACTCGCCTTGATCTTCTACGTGACACCCTACCGTGTCCGAATGGTGCCTTTGCTTGGATCTTCGCTATTGTCTGTCCAAGCCGGTGGATTTATTGGTTAGAAGATTTTTCATGTTTGACTGATTGTCTGATCATTACAATCAACTTTTCCGGCCGAGGCCAGGGTTTACTTTATTTATTTTATTATAAAAGAACACATCCTTATAAATATTTAAAATGTGTGCATTGTCTTTTTGCTTAAGTGTATAATTAAATTTAAAAAAAACTAAAAACACGTTTCAGTACAAACTTTTTTTAGATAAATAAAATGTTTATGTATTGATCATACGGAGTGTTTAAACATAACCTTATGGGGAAATAAAAAACCTTATTTTATTCTATGAGGTAGTTACAAAAACTGTTGAAAGGGGTTTCATTGTATGATTCCCAATTTTTCTAGTACTGTAAACATGAAGTGTTACAACATTGGAGATGAAGTTGAGATCATCTCTTGCTGCAATTTTCATTTCACTGCAGATAGAAAAAAACAAAATATCCTTGATGGTCTCTTTGGTTACTGCTTAGCAGTCTTGGTAGAAATTTTGCAGCGCTGCGCCAGTAGTAAGGAAATGTATGTTCTGGGACAGGAAAGGTCAAGTTCAGGAGGGTCGAGGTCAAAGGTGAAGGTCATTACCCTATTTTGTGGGGGTGGTCAAGGTCATCTTGGATCATCTGGCATATGGCCAAGTATTATGTAAGTTCTGGTAGTGGTCCAAGGATTACATCACTACTGGGCAAGCCTTCAAGTATGATGAGTAAGTTTTGTAGGTGTTCAGAGATTACATCACCAATGTATACGCTGACATGGTTAAATAAAATAAAAATTTTGTGATCATTTTATATATATATATTTATTTATTTATTTATGTATATTATATACATATACATGCATACACATGCACACTTATTGTTTGTATAAAATTCGGCACTGATCCGATTTCGGTTGCATAGGAGGATCAGACATGTGTCTGTGCATATATATATATATATATATATATATATATATATATATATGTTTCTGTAAATTAATATTTTATTATGGAGTTTATATTAGATTTTTCAAGGTTTCAAAGATTTTACCAACGAATACATAAAGAACTGTTTTTTATCAACCAATGAACAAGTATACGAGTTACAATTATTTCAACCACCAATGAGATTCAATCAACTACCTTCGAATTTGAAAAAAAAAACAAGTTATTTGGTTGGAGAAACACTATCATGGGCTAGCTTGGAATTCAGGAATTAGACTTTACACAGATTTGAAGGATATGTTTTATAATATAAGCTTAAGTGGTACAGTGTTAAAGGACTTGAAAAACAAAAATTTATTTCAAATTTATTGTCTAAATTTAATATTACAGTTTTAAATTTTGATGATTTTTACTGAACGAATTTAAGTGTGTTGAGCAAACAATTTTGGAATGAAGCAATATCAAAACCATGTATTTATAATCATAGTTCTTTTAAACATTGTGTATATGTAAATGCAAATGTTTTATTACAGTGGTGGAAATTAGAAAACTTAGTTAAAGATCGAATTGAGAACGTTTAGCGATAAAAGAAGCATATATTGGAAGTTACAAAGGTATGCAAGAAGAACTAATCAAGTTTCTACCTAAAGAGTTTTTAATATACCATTATGAAGATGTAGAAAATATTTATGGTAAATTACGAATACATTTAGAAAACTATTCCGACATTAAAAATAGTTTTCTCTGAGAAGAGCATAAGTCTCTTAGTATGTATAATGAGACTGTTCAATTGCGTAAGAGTGGTTGTTTTTATTGCAGTACATGGTTTAAAGAGATCAGTAACCAAGATGATGACGGGTGGAGAAGATGAACACTGTCCTATGTTTAATTTTACAAGAAAGGAATTGGTGAAGTCAGGATTTTTTCGTACAGAAGACAATAAGAGTGTGGTGTGCTGTTGTTGTGGTTGGTCATCGGAAAGTAAATCGCTTTCAATAAACATTAAATTGTTTATGTAAAGTTAATAAACAATTTACATAAACTCTAATAAATCCAGATTGTGCACTTAGCAGGCTGACACCAGGCGATGTCATTAATTATGAAGACAATAAAGTGAACGTTGGAGAAGTGGAAGAAATATTGCATGATTTGTTAATAAATTGGCCAAAATCATTACCGAAAGTAAAGGATATGGCATCAGCTGGATTCTACTACACCGGTGAGCAAGGTAACATTGTATTGAATGCGGCATTACGATTGGTGATTGGCAAAAAGAGGATCGTCCCGAAATAGAACATAAACATTATGCACTATGTTGTAAACTAGCAAAATTGTTACAGTAAAAATACTTTACTGTTCAAATTGCTTCTTTTGTTTCTAGTGTTTACCTTGAAAATTAGTTAGAAGCGGAATAGCTAAAGAATTACACAAACAGGTTCATTGGAAATTTCCTAGTCGCTATGTGGAAATAAAAGGTTTATTTGACCTATATCAGGCTGATATTGTTGAAACGATACTGTTTGCTAAAATCAATAAAGGATATAAATATATGTTAGTTTTAGTTAATTGATTTAGTAAATATGCAATAGTAGTTCCTGTAATTTTTTTTTTGTTTTACATCTGACTATTGCAGTTCCTGTAAAATCAAAATTGGCACTCAAGTGCCAATCAATATAGAAAGTTTTGAAACTGATTTTAGATAAGTATTCTATGAAAAATTTGCAAACCGATAACGGTAAAGAATTATATAATTCAAGAATAAAATCTTTGCTAAGTAAATATGATATTAATCATTATTTCAGTTTTTCTGAAAAAAAGCATTTATTGTTGAAAGGTTGAATAGAACTTTAAAAGGAAAAATGTGGCAAAAATTTAGCGAACAAGGTAGTTATAAATGGATAACTTTACTTCCATAATTAATCAGTACAACAATACTGTGCATAGAACAATAAATATGAAACCTACTGATGTGAATAAGACTAATGAGAAAACGGTGTTGACAAGAATAATAAATCATAGAAAACCAGAACAAAAAAAAAAAAATATTAGGTTTAAGACGGGTGACATAGTTAGAATCAGTAGGTATAAGAAACCCTTCATGAAAGGTTATTTACCAGATTGGAGTAATGAGGTGTATACTGTATGGCAAATTAAACAATCAAATCCTTTACTTATATTTTAAAAGGTAAAACATAATGTTATACAAGGATGATTCTATCAAGAGGAATTAAGTAAAATGAAGTACGGAAATACATATTTAATTGAAAAAGTTTTATGTAGAAAATTAAATAAATTACTTGTCCTCTGGCTCGGGTTCGACAAATCGAGACACCTGGATTGATAAAAAGATCTGATATGAAATTGTTAAAGCAAAAATTAAAATTACAAATGCTAAATTTTGACAATATAATTTTTTCATCAAATGTGGAAAATAAAAACTTGCGGAAATTTATTACCAAATAATATCAGGTGTATAATCTGTGGATCCAGGAGTTCTGGGAAAACAAATATAATGATTAATTTATTGGTTTCACCGGAAAGACTATATTTTAAAAATGTTTATTTGTTTTCTAAATCTCGAAATCAGCCGAAATATAAATTTTTAGACTGTGTTCTAAGTGGTGTGCCTGAAATCCGATATATTCCATTTTCAGAAAATAACGAATTCAATAAAATAATTTATTCCAAATTTAGAAATAATTAAATTAAATTCTGTAGTCATCTTTGATGACGTATTATGCGAAAAACAAAATAATATTCGAAATTATTTTACAATGGAAAGACATAAAATAGATGTTTTCTACTTATGTCAAACTTATAGTTATATTCCAAAACAATTAATTCATGACAATACGAATTTAATTATAATATTTAAGCAGGAGGACAGAAACTTGCACCATATCTATACAGATCATGTGAATTCGGATATGACATTTAAAGTATTTAAACGCTTGTGTTCTGAAGGTTGGAACAGAAACACTCATGCTTTAGTTTTGATTGACAGAGAAAGACCTAAACAAAAAGGAAGATTTAGATTTGTATTCGATATATTTGTGCAAATTTAAAAAAAAGATATTTATTCTGGAAGGCAATATTGGAGCAGACAAGAGCACTTTCGCTTTATTATTACAAAACAGATTGAAATTACACGATTGTAAGCTGAAATATATTAAGGAACCCGTAGATCAATGGACTAATTTTTATGGTGGAAATATCTTGAACATGGTCTATAACGATCCGAAAATATGGGCGTTTATTTTTCAAACAACAGCTTTAATGGATAGTCTTCTTGATGAACTTGAAGCAACAAAATATTTGGAAGGAGGTTATACAGTAATTTTGGAAATGTCAACATTTTCAGTAACCGATTTGTTTTCCCTTACTTCAAGAACAGAATATAGTTAATGGAACTGAATCCAATGTGTTTAAATTACTACAACATATGATGCCAAAATATTTTCTTAATCTGTATAATAGCCTATGTACAATTTATATAAAAACTGAATCCGAAATTTGTTCGAACGAATAAGTAAAAGAAATCCTCCAGAGGGAAATTAACAAAATCGGATTGAACTATATTGAAAAACTACATACATGTGGAGAAAGTAACAAAAACAATTTTAATCACAAACTTGTTATTGACAGGACTAACGTGTCTGAAGAGAACTTTTTACAAGGAAATATTTTATCTAATTCCAATGAAAACATTTCAGATTATATATTTTCCGAACTTGTACATTGTAACAAAGTTTGAATGCAATAATAAAAAGTGTAATGATGATTCAATACTTGTAGTACTTATTAAAACCGCTCTTTCCTGGGCGGATGCAAGGTGTGCTAGTGCGTGCAAGACAACTTGTTTTCCTTGTTCTACTTATGTAAGAATTTTAATCATGGTTAGGCGGATGCAAGGTGCGGCAATACATGGTGGCTTGTTTCCTAATGGTTGTACAGAGTAGCAACCTTCACACCGAATTGTATATAAACATGTTGAAATTCAGATCCTGTTATCAGTACTTTTCATCCGCAGCCGGCTTCATACAACAGTAAACAGTTTTTTTAGACCGTCTTAACACATCTTCTTGTTGAATTTAATGTAAGTATACTATATTTTCTATTTCAATATTTTTTTTTACCGCAATATCTGAAACTTGTATCGAAAAATTATCAATTTTTCCTTTTTTTTTAGTGAAATGGAAAGTAGACCAGTAGACCTAACTTTAGATATGGATGAAGACTTTCTAAACTTTGTGAACGCGGCGAGCCTGAGCAACCACCCAGTACAAAATTATGAGAATGTAGCAGGTCCCAGCAATAAACAACAGGCTATGACTATCAATCAAAATGGTTTGGGAAAAATGCTAAAATTTATTAACGTGTTTAAATGTTTTAGTTATGTTGGGTTTGAAATCATATGATAAAATTAAATTTTTTTGTGAATGGGTTAGGGAACCACGTCAAAATTATGAGAACCCCGACTTTTATACAAGTATTAGCAATACTACAAGATATGTTAATTGTGTATTCTCAAGTTATTTTTTATAATAATGATGTTTTAAGCCAGGATAAATTTTTATCTTTGAAAAGCGAGGAGAAAATTTTGGAAAAATTTCATTTAATATTTAATTTAGTATTTAACAAAGATTCTATAAAAGAAACTATTTTGTAATTCTTTTATACAAAAACTATACAAAATTGTTATCCGAGATTCCTTTACTACGAACATAACAATTTGCCTTTTTTGCCTGAAAAAGGATGTCCGAATTTTTCCAAACAGGAAAAGGTCTTGAAAACTTTGAAGGATAAAGAGCATTATGTTTGTAATTATATGAATATGAAACAAGCACTTGAAAATTGTCTTATTTTAAAAAAAATTCACAGGGTTTTAGAGATTGAACATAGTAAATGGTTAGAACCATATATTGCCTTCAATACTAAAAAAAGAAAAATGGTAAAAACGATTTTGAGAAAGATTTTTATAAATTACTAAATAATGCAATGTTCAGCAAAAGTATGGAAAATGTCAGAAACAGAATGAATTTGGAACTGGTGAATAATGAAAAACGATTGAAAAAACTCGTTGCAAAAACCAAGTTTTCTCAATAGAATTATTTACAGCGTGCAATTGAACGCTGTAGAATGGAAGATCAATTTCAACAAACTGGTTTATATAGGTTAGAGCTAAGCAAATACCACATGTATAACTTTCATTATGATATTATGAAACTGCTATACTATGAAACAGCCCTTAAATGACTGGATACTGATTCGTTTTTTTATGAAATCTTCACTGCACAATTATTTGAATGATATTAAAAATTAGACACCACTTTGATATGTCGGACTATCCACCCAACCACCCAAATTTTCCAATTTAAAATAAAAAGAAGTTGGGTTGTTTCAAAGACGAATGTAGTGGTAACATAATATCGGAATTTATTGGTCTCAGACCAAAATTATATACTTTTAAATTCGGTGAAAAAATTGTTAAAAAAGCTAAAGGTGTCACTTAGCCTGTTTTAAAGAAACAAATTACTTTTGATGATTACAAAAAATGTTTGTTAGAAAATATAAAATTATGTAAGAACATGGTGATGTTTTGTTCCAAGAAACATTTAATGTACACTATAAATGTAAATAAATTAGCTTTAAGTGCAAATGACGATAAACGCTGTGTGTGCCCTGATGGTATGAATACTATAGCTTATGGTCATTACAATGTATATATATGTTTGTATGTTACATTTTAGTTTCTGCTTTCAGTGTACTATTCTGGTCATCTGTATAAATATATTTTGGAGAAAAATAGACTTAATATGTAAATAATTAATATGTTAGTAATATTTAAATAATATGTAATAATTAATTTTTGTTTAAGTTTAATAATAATAAACAATACACTAATAAAAAAAAAAATCAATATTTATTGAGTTACATTATTTTCCTTAGAATTCCTGACAATGGTGTATACTGTACAAAGACATCGTGCAAAATTAAACAATAACACGATGTATTAGCTGGAAAATTTGCAGAAGTTTCAATTTCAATTTTCACATGAAGAGATCCTGTTTTCAAAGTGTCCACCTGTTTTGAACAATCAATTACAAACATGGGTTTTTTAGCTATAAACATATGACGATCCACAAGAGGTTGGTCATCACTTCCTTGATAATAGGATCGGAATCTACTATATGCGTCGTATATAAGCACCGTATTTCAATTAAAGTCGTCATGTGGATAGTATTGCGAATTCAAATAGAATTTATGATTTAATTTTTTTTTTTAACATTACACATATCAAAATATGATGCAATTGCAGTCTCGTTATCTAATTATCAGTTTGATAAGCAATAATTGTCGCTCTTGGTTTATTTGATGAAGAAGATGTTTTCACATCCACGATACAGTCATAGCTTGTGGAACTGCGGGATTTACGTAAAGATCACATGTTCTGTAGATAAGCGAAATTGAGCTGTAGCAATTTGTTTTTCTAATAATTTTAATCGCACTTTATCATCCACTTTTACATAAGGCATTTTCCACAAAATTTTATTTATAGTAATTTTTGTATCTTTTGTTGTTTGTTTTTGAAAAATGCATTTTTATCCGAAGATGATCTCAGCATCACCAATTCTTGTCTCACATTTAAAATTATACTTTTATAGTCTTTGCCTAAACCTAATAAAAGGTATACAATAGGTAATAGATCCGTCTTGTGTATAGGGCTGGCTGGCTGTGAGGCCCACGCGAAATTTCCTAAAATATTTTTTTTGCCGCAGCGTAGAGTTAAAAGATTTTTTATCAAAGTAGCGATGCCGATATTTTTATTTTTGTCTATTTCTGTACTGCTCAACTCGTATCTCTTGAAACAAAAACACAATAGTATTGTTTATAAATTTTGTAACATTATCCGACGATCAATCGGATTTTGTAATTTTCCCCTCAATTAATAGATAGCTCTTGCTGGGCAGAGTGTTAATATATTGTTGATGAATGGAAATTTGAATTTTGTCACCATTTCGAAAAGAATTTGATGAATAAGGACTGTGAGAATTATATTCATAGTCGGTTATTGCGTCATCAGTGTAAAATTGAGAATCGATATCTAGTATATAACTCATTTTCTTCATTTATATCCGCAAATTGATTGCAGAAATATATGATTTTCCAGTGTTAATGAACCGGAATTTTACTCGTCGAATAAAGCTCTTGTTTTTGTTTTTTTCTCCAATTCACTGCTGTAATACGTGTCAATTTTCGGTGCGTGCGGCGCTGTGAATACAAAACCCATAACTTATCGACTCTTTTCAAATGCAAACGAGTAATTATGTTTTCTTGTCTGAAATTTACCAGTTGGCCTGATTGATCTTCCAATTTAATATGTATTCTGTAGAGGTCCTTTTGAATTGATGGGCAAGTAAATTACTTGCGAAGGTTTTTCAACAGTTTTGAAATCCTGTTCGACTACAGGATGAAACTTGTGTGGTACATGACCTTCAACACCATCCTTGTAAGAATCTCTCACAATGTCATACACGAGGCGTATGACATCAAATTTTATTATAGTCGCTTGATTTGGCGACACATGTTGTTGGCCGGCTTCCAATACTTTGTTTCCGTCTCCGTCAAAACCCAACAGCTCGCTTATATTGTCCTTCTTGAAAACAATATCTTCACTAGAGAAAATTTCCGTTTTCAAAGTATTGTTATTCGCTTTTATAGTAATTTCCACATTATTATTTTTTTAAATTCTTGTTTAAAGTAGTCCTGTATATCTTCGTTTTCGTAGGTGCCTTCGGGTAAAACAATTGGCGATTTAGAAATTTTTTGTAAATAAAATTTCTCATTAATATTTGGTATTGAATTATAAGTCATTAAATTCACTAAACCAATTTCCCATTTTGAAGTTAAATCTATTGATGGAAATAAATCACATGTTAAATATGGACTTTTGCCCGATACACAAATCATGACTATAAAGCGAGAAAGTCTAAACACAAATGTCCGCAATTTACAGAGTAAATGTTTTTCTGAATGGCTACATAATTGAAACTGTTGTTTACATCTGATGATTATGATGAATTGAAATACTTTACTAACTCTGTTAGGAATCTCAAATTCCCAGAACTATCAAAATATTTCATATTATCGCCTCGTTTTTTATAGCAAACCCAATGTGTTCAGAGTTCTTTGCTGCTGTCCAAATTCATTACAGCCGACTCATTGTTCCTCACCTTTTTTGGTAAAGCATCACGCATAAAAACACCCCTAAAATATGGAATTATTAATTTATCCGCATACATTAAAATATCATCATTGGACAAAGGTCTGTCCAGAATCGATTTCATTATTTTTTTTTCGTGTACAGCCTCTGGTCGTGTACAGAAAGAGTCCTCTGTAAGGTCGTATATATAATCCTTTGCCTTCTATTTTTCTGAGTTTCTTTTTCATTTGCGTCAACATTTTAGTGTTCTTTTTCTGCTGTCGTCGTCGTCTCTTAGCACCACCACCAAATTTTTTTTTAGTTTTCATGATATTTGTTACCGTCCATGCAGCTGCTTTTTCACCTAAGACACTGTCAGATCCTTTAACTCATTCCCAAGTCAAATTGGCAAGCCCCTCCAGTCTGCAATTGCACATCTCTCGGTGTCGTACTTAATGTAGGTTATGTCGTGTTGATTTCCTGATCTCGGGCTAATCTTTTTGATGAGTTCGTGCCTTGGCCCACAAAATTGGTACACCGGTATGTGTAATTCAAACGATAACACGTCAATAGCTTTATTAATAAAATTCCCAATTACCCCTCCATGATATTTACATCGAACCGTCATCATTATTTTTTTTCAATTCCATCGGGTAAGGCTACGCTATACTTTCGCATCCAATCTGCGTAGAATTTTGGAGTTCTGCCAAGTTGGTGTGTTCCGCATAAATATGTTACATAAAGAAAATTCACCAGTCTTAATGTTATGACGTTATCAACACTTTCCGTCTTTATATTTGTTAATCTTCTTTTCTTAAAATTGAAACCAAACTGTCGTCTGTTTTCATATACACATTTCCCTTTAAATATTTCAAATTAACAGCATCACCTTCTTCAGGATTTGCAATATCTTCTAGTTTCTAATTTTTAAATGTCAGATGGAAATTCTTATTTTCATGTGTCCTTTTCAGAAAATGATAATCTTTTAAAAATTGTTTTGTAGCAGCATCGTTATTTTCAGAGGGGATGCTATATTTCTGATCACCATTTATTTTCAATTAAAAATACCATTTTCAGACGTTAAACATTCCGCCCTCATTTGTTTTAAATTAACAGCATCCGCGACATCTAATGAATCTTGAACATTTCATAACCTTTTATTTTCGATATCATGGTTTCCCATTTTTGTAAGCTGAAATGGGCGGTCCTCGAACACCACGACTTCGTTTAAAAAATCTGGAATGGTGGCCAAATTTATCTTCACTCATTATTTTCCCTTAATAAGAACACCGGCTTCAACTAATTCCTCTAAAGTAGAATTTATATCGTTCATGTGACTTGTATTACCCTCCTGCTGTGAAACATACAACATTTTAACTCTGTCACAGAGTTCGGTTATATTGTTCTTGTATACATATTGCCGTTTTGAATCTGAATATATCATATGCGAACCCAAACAGCTTCCAAAGGATGAAATTAGTTTTGAAATTGTATTTTTGAATTTCCTACTTTTACTCGGTTTCACTTTTCCATTTGCAGAATAATTTTGATGATACACATTATATTTGTGTAAAATATTTTTCTATGCAACTAAATCTTCCTCTGAATAAATAAAAGAATCAGGATTGCTAATAATAATCAACTCATATAAACCCTCCGTCCTTACATAATGTGTTCCCTTAATAATTAAATTATTTTCTGATAACTTTAATTTGAAATCATTACCTTCTATGCGTATTCCGAATGTTTTATCGATTTTTCTACTGCCTTTTCTAAATCTTGTAAAATAATATCTAAATATGTGACAGGAAAGATGTTTTCTAAGTTTTTTTGTAATTCTGTGATGACCTTCAGGCATATTCATTAGATCTTCTCCTGTTTCAGTTGATTCATAAATATTTTCATTTACCTGTTCTAAGGATAGAACAGAAATCTGTTGTTTCTGGGGAAGGGGTGAACGGTGGTTGTTCTACAGTATCTGCTTCCAATTCATTATCAGATACGTCTTCATCGTCCATTGATTTTTTGTAATTGTACACAAGATGTTTTCTACTCTCTGTTCTAGCTATATCCTCATAATCGTATTCTTCGTACTTGTCTGCATAAAGGTCTGGATTTGTTTTTTCTAATTTTTTTCTTTTATCAACTTGAGGAGGATTAGGGGCTACCCATTTTCTGGATTAAAATATTCTTCCAAACTTGTTTTAGCTAACGTTTTTCTTTTATCACCTTGTTCGTAATTGGGTACTTTTCGTTTTACAACAAAACCCGAAACATTTTCTTCATCGCTCGACTCGAATCTATTACTCTTATGTCCGATTTGTAAATTTTGGGCATATTAGGAATTATATTTTTCACATCATCAGCACCACCATCATGACCTGTTAACTTTTTTAAAGGTTTAACTATAGATAAAATTTTTTTTCTAATAACTTTTCAGAGTCAACAATATTACGCGTTAAAGCCAGATGTTTTGCTCTTATGCTTTTTCGTAATTAATCAATTTATAAAATTATTTCCTTGGGAGTTTTTGCTGAAATATTTTCACTTTCACTCTCCATAATGACAACATTTTATTTTGAAATACAATCCGATACTGAACACTTTTTTTCTGTACAATCTAAAACTAGGATTCTGAAAATAAAAACAAAGAAATATATATACATATATATATATATATATATATATATATATATATATATATATTATACAATCAAATACATTTTTTAATTTTAATTTCCATAATTTTCATAGTGGAGTTGCTTCATCTAATAGTGTTCAGCAGTCGGGCAGGTAAATTTTTCCTCTGTGTTGTAAGGACAGATAGAGTGGTCCTCAGGATTTGGTGTGCAGTATCCTTCCAACATAGCAATATATCTTGCAGCTGGTACGCAAAATCGTAATTATAATAACGATCCAGTTTATTTCTTTGCCACGATCTTTCATTGCAATTTTCCGATAACTTTATAGTTACATGTTTTTTGTACACATAATAACAATGTTTAAACCCATATTACCAAAACATTGTTTCCATATTAATAGGCTGATCTTTCATTACATGTTCATTAGTATTACTATAATCTTCTAAATCCGGAGCAGCCAATGCCCCTCCAGGAAACACTTGTTTAGGGTATTCTATTTTATTGAACTCTTGTGTTTTCGGTCGAGAAGAAGTTGAACTGTTCATAATAACTTAAAACAAAATAGAAAACCTCTTTAGCAACCGGTCTTAAATACTGAAATTATTACATAATATATTTTACACACACACACACACTACTATTTCAACCAGTTTTAATTATGTAAAAGAAGGTGTGTACGGAATAATAAAGAAAGTGATAAATAATATATAATTTTATTTTTATAATGGATATTTTATATTTTTTTTATTCTTCCATAGGCTCTCATATTATAGCTTGCTCCTCCAACTTGGCTACCTCCACCGCCAGCGCTCCCTCCGCCAACTCCGCTGCCTCCACCGCTAACTCTTCCTCCGCCAACTCCGCTGCCTCCACGGCCAACGCTTCCTTTGCCAACTCCGCTGCCGCCACTGCCAATGCTTCCTCTGCCAATTCTGCTGCCTCTACCGCTAACTTTTCTAACATCTCACTCTCCTCAAACTGTTCTATCTCCTCCACCAGGTCTGCCATCTCATTCGCCAACTTTACTGCCTCCGCCACCAACGCTGCGCTAAAAATCTCGTAAAATCCGCCGATTCCACCGCTAAATCCACATCGAACTCCTCCACCGTTCTCTCTACTTTCTCCACCGTGTTCGCCAACTTTAATGTCTTCTCCACTAACTCTATCGCTAACATCCCTTTCATCCGTATTTGAGCTGGTTCCGTCTCCTTAAACGCTTCCTTTGCCGCTACTGTGTTTTGATGTTGATTCTTCTAACACCTTTAGTTCTTCCAACGATTTTTTTAACACATCCATAAAATCCACATAATTATAAATTCCACGTTTATAAGTATTTCGAACATGTGATGCACATGATTGAGATGCAGACGGTGCATCCCAATCTTCTTCGTTCTCAATAGGTGGTGGAATGAAAACTTTCTATTTTTCTATCCAGTCATTATCATCATTATATTCATCATCATCCTCATTTTCTTCATCTTTATCATCATCTTCTTCTTCTTCTTCTACAACAATCTCCATTCTTCTACCGGAATATCATTGTTATGTATTATACCAATTTTTTTTCTCTCGATGAAACTGAAAGTTGAAGTCTTGAAAGTTGACTGATGCATGTAAGTATGCAAAAACCGGTAATACATAGCAGGAGAAAACTACGTCATGGTAGAACCGCTCCAACAGGCTGATTGTATAATCCATACCTGTATTAATAATTCTTGCCGGATATTAAGTGCACGTCAAGAAGTTGTTTTATTTGAAATAAAATATTTACACTATTTAAACATTATCCCGAAAATTGATAAATCTTTTTGTTTCACTCTTTCTACCAAATTAGTAAATTCATTGAATTCATAAACAGAATTGTTTTTAAAAACATACAACAAACTGTTAATATATTGAAAAACTGAGTCTGGTGCTCCTGGTAGACCGTTAAATATTTTATAAGTGACTCCATATTTCCTAACCATAAAATAATCTTATCTATTTCCATAAAGTAGTTATCATCGAAAAAGAAATATGTTCTTCCTACGTAGGTATTTACTAATCCTTGAAATCGTATGTTGTCTCTTCCGTTTTGCGATTGTATTGTCACAGGATATCTGTTCAGAAGTTGTAAAGATGGAAAATCTAACATATATTTGTCGATTTATAAACATTACAAGATGACTGTTAGGTCTCTGATAGAGAAAATCTATTTTTTCAAATTCTGAGGTAAATCTGCAACCAATCTGTTATATTGTGCGCATCACTAATTGATTTATCACTTAACTGAACTATCCAAAATCATTTTTCAAAAAAAATATAGAATTTTTGATTTATTACTAAAAACGTATTTAAATTTTTTAAATTGCATAATTTAGGTTCCAGTATTGTTGTTGATGTAATAGTAAGCCGCCTCGGTGACCTAGTTGATAGCGTACTGGGCTTTCACCGAGAGGACCCGGGCTCGATTCCCGCCCAAGGCCAGGCATTTTCACACGTTATAAATCATCCCATCGTCTGCGTTAGCCCAAATGTGCACAATAGTCAGACGTTAAACATACAAAAAAAAATAATTTAATAGTATATGTTTTTTTAGGAACAATTGGGGGCTTGTCTAACGATGTGATTTTTCTTGCCTTACAGGCATTGTATTGCTAAAATATCGTCTCTTCCAAGATGAATTCTGTCAGTATAAAAGGGATACATTGTTGAATTAAATTCATTACAATGTGAGATGGAAAGGATGACCTATTTCATGAATTAAAACTGGTAATAATGTTACTTGATCGTCGGAACATTTTTTAACATTCATTTCAAAACACCAGTTTTCAACTTGATCAATATGAATTTCAACTAACGCTTCATTTGATGAAGGGAAAAATGAAAAGCCTAACACACGACCTGTACCATCAGAATCGTAACCACACATATGTTTACTCTTTTGAAATTTGATTTACTTCTTTTATTTGAAATTAAAATATCACTTATTAACTCTGCCATTAATAAAAGTTAAATCACAATGTGTTTCCCATATTTTAAAATCTGGATCAGCTATATCTAGGTAGTATTTACCAGATATAACATAATGCCATCTTAACGTTTTCTTTTGCCATTTACTGATTGTTTTGAAATCGAAAGAAACAATATCGTTCAAAGCATCTCTTTTCGTACATTAATTCTAAAGTCTCATTATTTAAATTTCCATCCTGTGTAATATTGTAGTAGTCTTGAAATCGGTTTATAGCTATTGTTAAACTGTTTGAATCAATATATTGTAATTCTCTTGTATCATTATTAGTTGTTGAAGCAAAATATCCTTAATTATTTAGATAATGAAAACGCAAATAAAGTTTTGCGATTCAACAAAAACAAATAAAATTGTAAATAATAAATACATCATGCTCATGTGTAACTTGAATGTATGCCACCTTATTAACCAATCTTTTAAGCCTTTCACGGGTACACTAACAAGGAAACTAATAAAGAATTACAAACACACAAAATAACTAGTATAATTTTTATTGATTACATTCAAAACAATTTTACTAAATCATATAAGAGCTGTGCTTTTGCATGTTTTTCTTTTATATCGGTCTCTTTCCATCCATCAATAATTGTGCTGCAGGATATACAGATGACAGAATCCTTCACATCTGTGTAAAAAAGTCCGGCCTCAACCATATCACCGATATTAGGGTAGGACTTAGGTCAAGTAGAAAATGTCTCTTTCATTTTGTTTTTAATTTTATAAATCGATACATTACAACTGAGAAATTGGGCGCCGACACAATGCATTCTTAAAAAATCGTTTAAACATCATAATAATAATTTTTTATTCGCTTGTCAATTGTTTGAACAAGCGTTCACATTTTCGAATAAAGTTTATGATAACATTTCGGCAACATGATCACGTTTTGTTTCTGACATATGTTTAAGCACACTGTTCAGATCTGGTATAAAATCCATAATTTACGCAACTTCAACTTCACCAAAGTATATGCGTGCAGACATGTGTCCGATCCTTCTGTGCAATCGACGTTGGTTTTTATAAATGACGACTAAATTCGGTATGTAAAAAAAAAATGAATTGAATAACGAAATTGTTCTTGGCATATACGTTGGTGATGTAATCTCTGAACACTTGCAAAACTTAAGTTGTACTTGCCCAGTAGTGATGTATGAATCCGTGGATGACTGCCAGAACTTATGTAATACTTAGCCGTATGCCAGATGACACAAAATAATCTTGACCCCCCACAAAAATGGGGTCATGACCTTGACCTTTGGCCTCGACCCCCTATCATTGACCCTTTATCTGTCCCAGAACATACATTTCCTTACTACTTGCGTCTCATACCCAAATTGTCTGTAAAGATGCATTGCATAGACCCGTAAATCATTCTCATGATTGCTTGAAAATCATGGATTGTTCATCTGAAACAGTATACTTTGCGATGTTTTCTTCTGTTGCGCTTGTTGATAATTGTCCTGAAGGCTCATTGTTATCGACCATCCTTGAAGCGTTTGTTACCATAAAAAAAAAATTTACTTTGACTTATACCATTGTTACCAAATTATTCCACAAACATGCGGTGGGTTTCTGCAGCAGGTTGAATAAAAATTTGATGCAGGTTCTTTGCTCCTTAAAATTTGCCATTTGCACAAGTTTAAAAAATTGCAGCACTATAACATGTTACACAAATGAACAAAACTTAAGAATGTGGTCTCTTACCATCATGAGCAGTGCCCGATTAGCAAAGCACGCATTTCAAGAAGTATAGTCAAGAAAGTAAAGAATGACTTCAATGTTAATCTTTTATTGCTTCTTATTAATAATCTTAATCCTGAAATTAATCTTTAAAATTAATTTTTGTATGTTACTCAGATATAACAATTTTTTTTTGTTCCTGTAGTAACGTTAATGTTAATTTATTAGTATTACTGTTTGATCTTTCAACAACAAAACTTTTCAGGAATTAATCTCACTTGATTATCTTGTCTCTTCTTACCTCCTCCGATTCTCCTTACATTCTTGCACATAAATTAATTTCAATAACTAGTGCCATTTTTGTACAGGTTAGATATAGATTAAGTTAGTTAATCTTTGTTGTGTATTAAGGCGTTTATGCAACTTTATTTTAAAAAAATTGTAGGTGAAGAATCTCATGATGATGCTGACAGTATCAAAGAGGAAGTTTTTAAAAAGAAGAAAAACGTCAAAAGTAACAGAGAAACGCTTATAGAAAAAAAGAAAAATATCGGAAGTGATAAAAAAATGTCTCTAAGAAAAAGGAAACAAATTGATAGCGACAAAGAAAAGTGTCCAAAAAGAAAGAAAAAAGTGGAAAGTGAAAAAGAAAAGTCTTCAGAAAAAAAAGAAAAAATTGAAAAACCTCAAGAAAACTACAAAATTGAAAATACTAAAAGAAATACAGCAGGACAACAGAAAAAAATTGAACTTCCGTAAGTATTTCATACTCTCACAGTACCTACAGGTTAAAAATTGGGACTTTACATATTTTTAACTCCTTGGGTTTTTTGTGCTTGCATTTTACAACTCTACTGTAGAGTTTAGAAACCATTCAATTATGAAAATGGGAATAAGCTCAACCGTGAAATTGGGAATAAGCCGTGAATTTCATTTACCAGGAAAAACCTGGAATAAACTGTGAAAAATCAGTTTTTTTAAAATGCAATGACAGCCTTTATGAAGAAAAAAATCAGTTTTGACTAGCAGAATTTAGCTTTAGAACTGTTTCATATTCAAAAGGCAATCCTGTAAAACGTTAATGTTACAAGCAGCAGGGTGGGTGATTGACGACTAATGCTGATGCTCATACTCTTCACAAAACACTACTCTCTAAGTATAAACACTTATTATTGCTTATAACTCCATTTACTTTACTTGATTAGTTTGGTTGTTGCATTATTACCCACAGCCAGTTTGTTTTAAGTTTTTTAGTAGAAGTCTGTCGTTAGTACATTACGTAAGAACTAACAAACAAGAGAAACAAAAGCAGCAATTGTGGGTTATAAACTATATCCATTGCAAATATTTGACACGTTTTACAGAACTATCAGATTACCTAGCGAATGAAACAACTGGTGTACAAGTGGATTGTATGAAGGTTGCTGTTCCTATTCAATGAATGTAATAGATAAAACTATATTAAATTCATTATAATTAATTTGTATGCTATCCAAGTTTTAATGGTAGTTTAAATTTTATACCATATGTAGGTCTTTACCTATATAAAATCCTTTGATTTATTCTTATGTTTGTCAAATAATAGATGTAACTGTTGTCAAGTAAAAAACGTAATTTTTTGGTACCGAAATAACATCATGTTTTTTCAAAAAGTATTTTAAAGAAAGTGATTTTTTATTTAAAAAAGTTCATTACAGTATATATTATTTTCGCACATGTAACATTTATAAAAAAAACCTAGATTTTACTAACCTAGATTTGGCATAGTTATTTTCATTCAGATAAGATTTAGACAGCTAATATTATGAGATGGAACAATATTTATAATTATGTTAAGATTATTTAAATATTTTATTGTAGAGATTATTGTTAGGTTATAATAACAGGAGTGACTCCTCAATATTCTTACTAGAAACTCGTGCCCTAATTTTTTAAACAAAAGATTTTTTTTTAAGGTAAAAAGCACATTGAGACTATTATTGCCTCCCTAAATGTAAGTGTGAGTGTAAAGTGTTAAAGTCGTAAGTGTAGTGTTGTAAGTGTAGGTGTTTGTTAGACTCGGATACCGCGAGGGACGTCTAAATCCTCTCAAATAGCTGCAGTTAGTCTGCACACCCCCCTGCGTAAAGAGAAGTGTATGCAAAACTGTGTACTTACCCCACTCACTACTGAACTGTTGTTCCCTAGCACCGCTTGGCCTGTGGTACTTTGCAAGGTCTAGCAACTTGTTCTGTGGCATCCATCCTCACACTTAACATTTTTTTTGCCTGTTAAGTTTTTTCCATTTTCTCCATGTTCACTTTAATCAGTGTCTTAAGTTTGTGGGCAGTACATTAGGATTCGAAGTGTGCATTGGTCGAGTATAGTTCCTTTAAGTACTGGGATATTTTGTGTTTTTAAGTACAGTACAACTTCAGTTATTTAAAATAAAGGGGTGGGAGCTATTTCGGATAACGATTTTTTTGGTTAATATTTTTTTGTATGAAGTTAATTCTAGAAGATACTGAAGGTCAGATGATTCTAATTTTTTTTTTAAGCTATAAATGACTTGTATTCTTTATTTAACTTAAAAAATTGCATTTTTAGGCTTATTTCAATAAACTGTATATTGTACTTAAGATAAATAGGTTGTAGCATAATAATTATTTAAAAAAAACAACAATAATTTTCATTTCTTTCTTACATCTCTTGCAACATTTTCAAGCAGCAATGTTTCTCCTTTTCATTAGAACGACCTCTGCCGGCATTGTTCAACAAATTTTAGTGCAATCTAAAATTAAACATGATGCACATTTCTATTTTGGCAGCTAGTGATTAATGCTGGCAGCTAGTGGTGGTGTGGATTGGCAGTATAGCTATGTTTAAATTTGAGTAGTCTGTGATTGGGGAAGTCAACTAAAGGTCAGACGTTTATTCCTCTGCTAGCCCATGCAATCTTGCAATTATATTCCAATTGCAATTGTACATTTTTTTATTCCCTGTTATTATTTTTTTTAAAGGACTTGTGATTTTGGATGCATTTTAGGTAACCCAATTTTGGTTAACCAAGATTTTATTGTATACATTTCATTTTGCTATGCAAATGCTGCTCGTGCCAATCTAACTCTTTTTGCAATTAATGCAATTTGGTTTTCCTTTTCTATTTTTATTTTCTGGTTAAGGTAGATATGTACTCTGCTACAGTTTTCGTGCTGTAGTTCTTCACTGTCATCATTTTCTTTTTATTTGTGTTCATTTTGAGGCCACAATTTTTGTGAGGTTTTCGACAGTTCAAATATTTCTTGTAATGAACACATATCAATTACATACCTTATTTACATTGTTTAATTTTTTTCTATTTATATTTATATTCTAAAGTTTGAATGGTTTAATTGTATAAAGTTATGTTCAGATGCATGTGTGAACGATTTTGAGAGATGTCTTACTGCTTTCGTGTGTTCAGCTTCATGTCTTAGTCCTTTCTTGATTGTTTAGGTTTAGTATTATGTTCAAAATTTCATTGCCTGTGTTGCTTTTTGATTAACATTATTTTGGATCAAGGATCTGTACCTGCTTTTGATTCTGCAATTTTTCATTGCTTTCTTTATCACTCATAACTGTACACTGTTATGAGGCTAGGTCATTATAGTGCTGCTTGTAGTGCTTATAGTTAAATAACAAAGCACACATTTAGTTATCGGAGTAGGAAAAGGTTTCTGTATTACAGTTTTCTTTTCATAGGTTGTGGCTACACTCATTTTATTTTTTTACTTTAGAACAACTTGTTCCTTTTTCTCTCTCTGTTTCACCCAACTTTGGGGTACACCAAATCAATCACTTCCTAATGTTCTGTGCCTTCCTCGTAGCCCAGTATTGCTTCATTCGTTGTGATCTTGCTTTTCTTTCTTCGTCAGAGATTTGGATCCTTCGCTTAGATTTGACTTTGCCTTGGAACCGTTGCTTCCTGTCCTTGGTTATTGTTTTGGCTGTTCTGTCCATGAGCATAGTGTCAGTGATCTGCAGTTCTGTTATGTCTTTCTCCGCTTCTCTAAACCAAAGTGGTTTGGCTCTTCTACTGCGAAAGTAGTCAAATATTTTTTTGGTTTGTCTATTTTTGTCCATTCGGAGGATGTGCCCATAAAAATCAATTCTCCTTTTTCTTATTGTGTCTGATAGTGTTTCATTCTTTTGGTAAAGTGTTTCATTACTGATGTGGAGTAATTGGTTGTTACGGAATTTGGGGCCTAAGATTTTTCGTAATATCTTTCTTTCTTTGAACTCCAGCCTTTCAAGTGGGCCATGGGTTGTGAGAGATAATGTTTCAGTTGCATATAAGGCTTCTGGTTTAATTAAAGTATGATAATGCCTTATCTTTGTATTCCGGGAGAGGGACTTCTTGTTGTATGTGTCCTTGGTAAGTTGGAAGCTAATTCAACTTTATTTCTCCTAGATTCCATAGCTTTTTTCTCTAGGGTGTTCCAGCTGATCCATTCCCCAAGATATTTGAATTCTTTCACTACCTCAATGTATTGTTCTCCACTTGAAGCTTTTTTGGTGGTTTTTGTATGTTTGTAAATATTTTAGTCTTTTCAAATGAAACTTTAAGTCCCATTTTTAATGCTTGCTTCTGGAGTTCAGAGTCTGTTCCTTAGCTTCTTCCAATGTCTCAGCTAGTAAGGCCATGTCATCCGCAAAAGCCAAACAATTTACCTTAATGCCTTTGTTCTTAGTTCCTAGTCTGATTCCACTATGAGTATTCACATTCCACTCTCTAACTACTTTTTCTAGAGCACAATTAAATAGCAATGGAGAGAGTCCATCTCCTTGTCGGACTCCTGTTTTAATCTCAAAAGGGGTGGAGAGTTCTCCCATGAATTGAACTTTGGAGATTGTATTAGTTAATGTTTCCTTGATAAGATTTGTGGTTTTGTTATCAAGGTCTAGTTCTTTCAGAACCGAGAATAAGGATTCGCTATCTATAGAGTTGTATGCTTTTTGAAAGTCAATAAAAGTGATAACATACAATTTAGGTCTTGACCTTTAGTAGTTCATGATATTTTTGAGGTTAAAGATTTGTTCCGGACAGGATCTCCCTTTCCGGAAACCCGTCTGGTGTTCTCCAAGTTGATGGTCCAATTGAGGTTCTGCCCTATGTAGTAGGACTGTTGAGAATATCTTGTATGTTACGTCAAGGAGAGATATCCCTCTGTAGTTGTTAGGGTCAGATTTGGATGCTTTCTTATGAAGTGGATGTATAAGGGCTGTTTTCCAATCATGGGGGATTCTTTCACTTATCCAAATTTCTTCAAGGATGTTTCTGAAAGACTGTATAGCACTTTCGTTGACATTTTTCCAAAGTTCAGCTGTGATTTGATTTTCTCCTGAAGCCTTATAATTCTTGATATTTGATATTATTGGAGTTCCTCAACTGTTGGAGGTTCTGAGTCAGGTTTAGTTGATGGAGATATATTAAAGTCCATCTTTACTGATGGTTCCTCACAATTTGGAGATTTCCAAAATATTCCGCTAATATTCTACAAATATCCCTGTTGTTATGGGCAACATTCCCATCTCTGTCCTGAAATTGTAGAGTTGGTGGATCGTACTTAGTCAATTTCTTCCTAAAATTCTTATAAAAATTTCTTACATTGTTTTTGGAGAAGTCTTCATTAATCTGCATAAGTACTTTTTTTAAGTACTTAAGTACTTAAGTAATCTGCATAAGATCATCTACTTTTTTTTTCTTTTTTGATTCTTTTAAGATTTTTAGTCACAAATTTTCTAACGCTTAAGAAATTCTGTCTGTTATGCTCATTTTTCTGTGATTGCCACTGGTGCCATACTTTTCTTCTTAGTTCAATGAGACTGTCACATTCTTCCATCCACCACGCATTGTTCCTTTTTAATATAAGAAAAACAATTTTTTTTAAAGGTGAAATATTTTCAGAAATTAAACACTTTGTCTATTTGTTCTTTGTAAGTGTTGATATTGTTGTGTTGATAGTGTTCTTTGATCCTTGTTATTGTAGGCTATGAAAATTAAAAATGTATATAATATGCAGAAGAGCTCTTCCCTAATTTTTGTACATCCATAGGAAACTCATATTTCATTTATTTTTAAAAATTAAAAAATTATAGTTTCTTTCTTAATATTTAATTCTGAAAATAATGAAATTTAATATTTTTACTCCTTAGTTGATTTGAAAATAATTTAAAAAACTATTTTCAAGGGTTGAAAAGAGTGTTACAGTCCCATATACAACTAAAACTTCAATTATCTGTGGTTAATTGAATAGATCGATTGTGGTAAAAATTGAAAGGTACAGTAAATTTCAATTAAATCTGTTCTAAATATTTTGTATTCTCAAGTGCGATATTACTGAGTCATCGTTTTGTCTGGCATTTACATTATATGATATGAGTTCACGTTGTATTTTTGAATTTAAACTAGATTATTGACTCATGTTGCCTGGGTATTTATTTATCCAGATAATTGTGTTCCTAGTGTAAATAGTCTCAAGCACATACTTTGAAGAATTTACTGAGAATCCATAGGCTTAGGTGCTTTATTTTTTGACCTTGTAAATTGGTGTCGATCACAGAAATGTAAACTTGAGTTTTTTTTATCAAGTACAGTGGAACTTGGTTATAATATTTAATGAGCCAACCAAATATGTTTATTGAAACTGAATCATCATTGCTTTTGGGTTGCAAACTCGCAACCACAAATTTGTGTCATCATAATCTCACACATTCAAAAACTTTACTTAAAAACTTTTTCACAACACTGTAAGATATTGTTATGTTTGGGTTATACACCAGAAAGTAAAATGCAACATATATTTTTAAATGTTAACAAGTTTTGCTTTGAATAAAAAAAATGTTAGCATATAATGAATCAGAACTATATGTTTTTCAAATGTGCTTTTAAGTTTCTTGAAGTTTTCCATACTGTTAAAGCTGTGGGAGAAAATTCATGTTTTTTTACAAATATCTAAATTTTGTTGGCCTTGTTCCAGGTCTTGGATAATTTTGATTTTATCAGTTACTCACAGTTGTTGCCTTTAAACACCCCGCATCATGCATTGAAAAGTAATCCTGAGTTAAAAATTACACTGTTTTGTAAATTTTATAGTATGAAACACTAAAATTAAAATACATTCTACTGTAGGCTATTGTCACAAATACTATGTATTCATTATGCAGAAGATTGTACACTTTACCGCCTTGTGCCTTTCACTGATACACACAATTTAAGATTACAAAGTTATGATGAGTGAATTTAGCTGCTGCAGTGGATTATAGAGTGAGAGGAACTGTTAGGGGATGTGTTCATTTGAGGATAAGGTATCAGTGTTAATGATAAGGCTACAGCAATGAAAGTAATTGCATCTTGATCCCAGAAACTTGACTTATTCAGTTCAGAGACACAGTAGATTGACTTGTGCCTTAGCCCCATAAACCACCATGTCCTTGATCATATATGAAGATATGTAATCAGTTGTACGAGGGTTGATCAAATATAAACGAGACTGACTTTCTAAAAACTTTTCCGTTGGACATTGAACTCTAAAGGGTGGGGTTTCAGGTAGCCTGGGAGGTTTGGGACGGGCGTAGACGGGCAACATTTCCGTTTGGACCCTTCAGTATAAAACTATACAATGAGTGAGAGTGAAGTGCACGTTTCCGTGGAGCAGAGAATTATTATTAAGTTTTTGGCCAAGGAGGGGGTCAATCCGACTGAAATCTTTCGTAGATTGACGGCTCAATACGGGGACAGGACCCTGTCAAGAGCTCGTGTTTTTGCTTGGCACAAGGAATTCGCTGAAGGACAGGAAGCAGTAGAAAACCTCAGCCATGATCGTCGCCAAATCACGATCGTCGGCCGGGAAGGTAAGCCACTGTATTTTTCGACAATCAAGGCGCCTTTCACATCGATTTCCTCCATCAACGACGCACAATAAATGCACAATATTATTGCGATGTTTTAGAGGCCACAAAACAGTCTTTTCGTAGGAAAAGGAAATCTAAACCGGCGAGAAACGTCATTCTTCTTCACGATAATGCCCGACCACATTCGGCGAACGCTACGGGGCTTAAACTCGATCAAATTGGCTGGGAACCAATGGAACATCCCCCATACAGTCCAGACTTATCACCCTGCGACTATCACCTGTTTGGGCCACTCAAAGAGGCGCTTGGAGCCAGCGTTTGAAGACGATTCTGCGGTGGAGACCTTCGTGCTCCAATGGCTCAATGAACGCCCGAGAACTTTTTACGAAGATGGAATTAAAAAACTTCCAATCCGGTGGGAAAAATGTGTTACTCGTGCGGGAGACTATATAGAAAAATAAGTTGTATCAAGAATAATTTGTAAGTAAGCAATAAATTTTTAAAAAAATCAGTCTCGTTTATATTTGATCAACCCTCGTATATATCAAATTAAAAATAAACAAGTAATATAAAAAAAAAATTAAGTCAATTCCTACTTAGATCATGCGCTTCCATCATGTCAATGAGACAGCTGTGTGCTGTGATTCCTAAAACCAACATAGGATAGAACATAAGATTTATTTAAATCAAATCCTATCATATAGTCTGTACAAATATGCCATATTAATATTTGACAAAAACTGTATTAACTTCAAGTGTCATCCACAAGTTTTAAAAAATGTATTTGAACTTGAGTGGATGAATTACCTAAGGAAATCCTATCGTATAGTCTGTAAAAATATGTGTATTAATATATGACAAAAAACTGTATTAATATCAAGTGTTATCCACTACAAGTTTAAAAAAAAATATTTAAAATTAATAGTAGGAATTGAAAAATAATTATGATTTGGGAGTAAATAGAAAACAAACTAAAATATAAAGCCTGACCACTATCAGAATTTGTGTTGCTTTCTTATAAAAATTTCTTACATTGTTTTTGGAGAAGTCTTCATTAATCTGCATAAGTAATTGATCATCTACTTTTTTTTGTAGATCTCTTGAGTCAAAAAGTTTTGAAATATGGTACTTTGAGTTGAGGTGAAACATCATATGAAAAAATGTATGGAAAATCTGTAATCTGATAAGTCAGATTTCTGGGCGTTTTTATTGCTTTCGAATTGAATTTTCAAATGTATGAAATTTTGTGTAATGTTTTTACATTAATTATTTATGTAATAAAACAAGATTAAGAGATTACGTCTTTTACGGTTAAATATATTTGTGGCTATCTAATTCATATTATATTTCTGAAAGTTTGTGTGTTTGTTTGTTTGTTTGTTTGTTATTCAATCACGCTTTAACCACTGGACCAATTGAGATGAAATTTGGTACGTATATGGTTTAAGTATCAGAGATACATATAGGCCTATTCCCGTTTTATAAAACGTCATTATACTACTTACCCAGCCCAAAATAATTATCAGTTTTTAGTTTTGTAACATCTGTTAACTATAGTTAGGTTTAATTACTGTTTACTGAACATGAGATTTAGGCACCTGAGATGGACATAGATCTAATCCCATTTTACAAATCTTAATCTATGTTTTATTTATTGCAAAATTATTGTTTTTAATGTTACATTTTCATCTAATAATCACAATCTGGTATTTTTCATTTAAGACTATTCAATGTTTGTAAAACAGAGTGCAGAATATATATATTATATACAATTTTATTAGGATACTTTAATTGTAACGTAGTATATATATTTGTGTAATTACATTATATGAAAAAATGGTAAATATGCAGTGCAGCATCTATTGGAGTTTTTGATATTTTTCTTACTAAAATGCTTTATTATGTACCCAAAAGCAAAAATCCAAAATATGAAAGCAGGAGAAGTACGATAAAAATCGAAAATAAAAGTGACCAACATAACCGCAAAATTGCTACTGGCGAAAATCGGTACCGTGTTGTACTGATTTTAGACGTATTTTTATTGTTTTACTGATCTACAGATCAGTAAAACAATAAAAATACGTCTAACACGGGTTTGGATGATAGGAAACCCATTTTTTAAAAGAATAGTGCATAACCTAAGTGACACGGTTGTTAGGCCTAACAGGGTGATGTGTGAAAAAACCTTTATATTTTTTTAAAGAATACTGCATATCCTAACTGACACGGTTGTTAGGCCTATCACGGTGATGTGTGAAAAAACTTTTAAATTTTTTAAAAGAATACTAAGTATATTAACTGACACGGTTATTAGGCCTATCACGGTGATGTGTAAAAAAACGTTTATATTTTTTTAAAGAATACTACATATTCTAACTGATATGATTGCTGGGCCTATGATTGTGATGTGTGAAAAAAACCTTTATTTTTTTAAAGAGTATCCAAACCTTAACTGACACGGTTGTCAGGCCTAACATAGTGATGTGTGATAAATCTTTATATTTTTTTAAAGAATACTCCATAAGCTAACTAACATAGTTGTTAGGCCTAACACGGTGATGCATTAAAAGAACCTTTATTTATTGTTTTCAAAAGAGTACTCCATAACCTAACTGACACGGTTGTTGGGCCTAATACTGTTATGCATGGCCCAGTATTATATTTTTTTTTATATATAATATAAACTTTATATTTTTTTTTAAAGAGTACTCCATAACTTAACTAACACAGTGATGCGTGAAAAAACCTTTATATTTTGTTAAAGAATTCTATATATCCTGACAAGGTTGTTAGGCCTAACATAGTGATGCGTGAAAAATCTTTATATTTTTTTACAGAATACTTCATTAACAAACTAATATGGTTGTTAGGCCTAACACGGTGAAGCATTAAAAAACCTTTATTTATTTTTTTAAAAAGAGTACTCCATACCTAACTGACACGGTTGTTGGGTTAAACGGTGATGCAGGAAAAAACCTTAATTTTTTTTAAAGAGTACTCCAAAACTTAACTAACACGGTTGTTGGTCCTAACACGGTAATGCATGATCTTTAATATATATTATGATTGCGGGCAAAGCCGTGACGGGTAACAGCTAATCATATTATATTTCTGAAAGTTTGTTTTTGTTTATTTGTTTGTTATTCAAATACACTTTAACTACTGGACCAAATGAGATTACATTTGGTGTGAACACGTTTTAGGTATCTGAGATAAACACAATACTATTCCACTTTAATTATATAATAATGACTTTTTAATAATACAGTATTTTATTAAAATATGACATGACCCTGTTTTAGCGTATCGAGTAGCAAAAATTTATATGTCTTGGCCGAAAACCATAAATCGTATAATATTGTATATAATAATATATTAAAATGAAATGACCTATTCTGATTTTGAAAATCGACTATAAGTTTTATTGCTTACATTATAATTGCAGGCAAAGCCGCAACGGGTAACAGCTAGTTTTTAAATATAAATGTCTGTTTTTTTACAGGGCAGACTCGGATCTGAAGGAGGAAGATATTGTAGCTCTAAATACATTATTGGGCCAAGTAAGTAATAATGATTCTTTTTCATTAAAAATTATTTTTTTACATGTTTCAGCTTTTCAATAATTAAAAATGTGTGATACATGTTCTCAGTTTTAACATGACTAAATTGATTTTTTGGTTAGTCTCGTGGTTTTTTTTACTAGTTGTATGTAAAAAAAAATTTGTTCATGATATCTACGCATTGGACCCAAAATGGACGATTGAAGTAAGAAAATATTTAAAGAATTTTTTAAAGGAGGGAGGTATTTTGTATCTCCAAACCATATTGGGCTATTTGCTCTTCCTTACTTTAATAAATTATACAATGGGACCCACCCCTCAGGACTAGTTGCCTTACTTAAGTTTGGGTTCCATGATGTCTGTTGATTCGCTCTTACTTGAATACTGAAAAGTTTGTTCTTTACTTCTAGCTTAAACACACCTTTTGATAAACTCGCTTTTATGTTTGCCAACAGATAAGTAAAATTATTAGGGCATTATTATGAAAATCTCTATTAGTTTCCTAAATCGAAATTTTCGCTGACGAGGACTGATTTGACTCAATTAAAGTCATCTAACATCTTTAAAAAAATCCTAAGCTTCCAAAAAGTTAAAACTCTGAAGTCAGTATGTCTAGTCAGAAGGGGATTGTTTTTGAAAGGCTGCTTCTTGAAAGTACCTGGAAGTACTATTATTTTGAAATAAGAAGCCCAGTCTTATAACTTTCCAATTCCACTGCATTTCAAGAAATTATACATTTAACAGTAAAGCATTGATTGTGTGGGTTATTGAGACAGAAACTAATCTTTATAATAAGGGAAAATAGCACAGAAAGCCTAAAAAATGTAAAGTATCACAAAACACAAATTTACATATTACATCATTGTACACTATACAGTAGTAAAGTAAAATAGGCCTACTGTATTTGGAAACTATAAAAGTGTTTCTAGACATTTTTCTAACTATAAAAATACATCAATCTGGCCAAATGGCAATTAGGATAATTGGCGCTTTAAATATAGTATTACAAAATTATGAGACGAGCATGGACAGCAGTTTTGTTAAACATTTAATGTGGAATATTTGAGTATTTGATGTTTGATTTGTTTGCAGAACGGTAGCATTAATATAAATGATGAAAAACGCAGGACTCTGTCCAAAGCTGAGCGTGAAAAGCTGGAAAAATACATAAAACGTAAGTTTTTGATTTAAGCTATTACAGTAGTATCTCGATAATCTGAACTAATTGGAATCGAAGCAGGTTCGAATTACCAGATCATTTGGGTTATCAAATTTTACTAATAGTAGTATCGATTGTGGTAAGGGGGGTATGACTATGACATTATATACTCTTGAAGTTGACTGTACAGTTGTGACATCCACTGCTTTACAGTTTTTTATCCTGTAATGTGTAAGGTTAAATATTGCTAAAGGTGTACTTCAGTTCCGCAGCGGTGAAAAACGAAGTGATTATTTTTGTATGCGGATAAAATATATTGGGATAATTTCTTGACACAAGGTGTTTAGTTCTTAGAAAGGTGAATCTGAAATAGACATGGTTTACATACTGGAACTGCACCAGTAGCACAATGTAGCACTAAGCAACACCCACTGCATCTACACCATAACAGTTCCATGAACAAACCTAGGTACCTCGATGGACAGAAAAGGAAATTAAAAAAAAAAAAAAAAAAAAATATGCACAAACACAACAAAGACACAACAAACATTTGAGTGTTGTGAATGTAACCTGCTTTTGTATAAAATTTTGATTTAAAGTCTCATTTGAAAAAAAAATTGTTTGAGTAATTTTTTTAATTATTTTATTTGGTAATTATGTCATTTCAATGAGTAACAAATATAAATTATTAATTGTAGAACATTTGGAAAATATTCTTCTTTCTATTTTTGAATAATTTTAGTGGTTTAATGGTTACTTATTTGAACACAGCATATTCAGATGTTCCGGAACAGCAATACTCGCGATATGTCAGAGAAGCTCAGCACAAAATTTTCTGCTACTGTACGATTGTTAAGATTTTTGTGTTCGTGTTATCAAGATTGTTGTTCTTAATGGCTGGATGTTATTGTTTGTAATGAAATTCTGAACTTTTGTTTGCATAGTCGGTACTAGGAAGGATCACTATTGTACTTAACATAGTGATATATATATTGTCCCTTATCTGCTTTTGTGATCATTGTATCATGATCATTGAGCTTGTTTCTAATGGTATTTAAATTATGTCTCGCAGATTTGTTTTTTAAATTGTACTTTAAAACTGAACATGGGTTTTTTAAAACTTTTTTAACTTTATGTGCCACATGACCTGGTTGTATCTCTCAATTCATAGGATTTTAGCGTTTTTATTGCGGCTTCAGTATGAATCAACTCAGTCAGCAAGCGGTTTTTCTTATTATTAGGGAAGTTAAAATTGAGTCCTTTGTTTAAAACATTCAATTCATTCTCTGTAAAAACAATACTAGTTTTATTTACGACTCTGGGATAAAAATTATGGTTGCATTTTACAGCATTTTTATCTGTTTGAATTTTTAACAAGTTGTTAATTTTCGATGAGTGTGCATCTTTTTTAAATAAAATTTTCTTAGTAACTTGTGCCTCCAATTCATTCACAATATTAAATTGTTGGGCAGGGTGAAGGCTATTTAACAAATCGATATGTGTACTGTATAGTGTGGAATTTAACTTGTTTTTACGTGAATATAAAGTTTTTATGTCGTTCTTTATCCAGCAGAATAAACTCTATCGTTTCATCTTCAGGCCGTTATACAAAATGTTAAATCCCTCTGTCAAGGTCGTCACAAAGTCAAACAAAACATTAAAACATACATCACAAACACTGAGCACAATTATACGTTTAAAATATTCATCATAAAATTTGGCTTGGCCAAGTTACACACGCGACTCGTACATCGTTACATTCCAGACTGCAGAGTCTCCATCATTAGTAGCGCGCCCGTCATTGTTATCAGTTACGGTGCATCTGTTGGTTTATTTTACTTATTCAAATCACTTATCCTTAGAGCCTGAAGATGAAATGATAGAGTTTCGAAACAGCGATAGCCTTTATAAGGTGAGTGGATAGACCACTGACGGGAAGAATAGGTCATAATCCTAATCATTTGAATATGTGGTCCGGTGGCTATGTTACAATAATGAAATTAAATGCACGTTAAGCAGAGTTAGCCTTCCAACACAAAAACGTTAAAATAAAGCTCTTCAAAACCATTGAAAACATAAAATTCAATAAAAAATGTCTAGAGCATAATGTAGTACCAAAATATGTTTCTATAAAAATTAAAAATTATTTTTTTTCAGCGATGAAAGTAAGAAAATTGCAGAAACATGCTGGATAAAGAATATAATAAGAAATATAAAGCAGTAAAACAATAAGTTATGTAACAAGACCAAATATTAATAATGCAGTAGCTGATGTCTTATGAAACTTTTTAAAATGTCAATGGTTAAATGTCGAGCGGTCTAAAATGTCTACCAGCCAGCAGTCTTAAGTTACTTGCCAGTATAAATTGTTAGATGTGAGCGGTTTTGATCCACAGTGGCTGTTGATTTGTCTCACTTAGAGTTTGCCAGTCTGTAGCAAAAAGAAAGCTGAGGCCCACTATAAATATATGATTGACGGTTGAAATGAAGGCCGATAGATATAGCTGAATACTTCGTGATTTGCATAAGTTTTGCTATTTTTGTTTTACTATGTACTTTGTGTGGCCAGCTGAAAATATTATTATCATTAACTTTGACGTTAGGGTTAATACTAATACTGATATTATTATCGTCAGTAGAATTGACGAAGCTAGGGAAGGCAGATCATTATACTGAACATAGTAAAAATAATCCTAGCAGAAAAGAGAAGAATGTAAAAAGAATATCATTAACTTTGTTTATTAGGCTTCAAATTTGTCCAAAAAAGAAAAATATTACATTTTCCTTCATTGGACTCAAAGGGAATTTTTGAGTAATTGTGTAATTTTTTATGTACAAGAAAATTAACACACACATTGTTGTAAAATTTGGGGTACTGAAAACTTTTTTTAAAGTAACTGATAATGTCAAAAAATCAAAAAAAAAATTGTATATCTAGCCACTTTTTGCTGTAAAACAAGCTATTAGAGCGCAATCATTGTAAGTTCAAGACCTGGCCCTTAAATCCTGACTTCTAGATCATTTTCAAGTGTACATTAAAAATTGTGTGTGTGTGTGTGTGTGTGTGTGTGTGTGTGTGTGTGTGTGTGTGTGTGTGTGTGTGTGTGTGTGTGTGTGAATGTACTTAGTGAGCTCCAGCATCTAGTTACACACCAGCGCTCTGAATTCCAAATTTACTCCGAGCTCCATGCCCGGGTTTGAACTAACATTGAAATCGTGATCAAGGCAGCGAACTGAGAACAAAACTAATAAAATATCATATTTTTATTCTAAAACCCAGATTGGCTAATTGAACTTAATACTGTGTGAAAAAAGTGTATCCACCAGACTGCACAACTAGGATTTTACACACTTATACACATCTAACGGGTCTCATCAACCAAGTGAGCTTCAAATCGTGTGACGTACAAGAAATGTACGCATGCTCCGAGCTTCACTTTGTTAGTATATCTCTCTTTCCTCTTATTGGTAGTCCCTTAAGATATTCATAAGAATGTTTTAATTCATAGGACATTTTGGAATTATTTGACTGTAAATGATGCCATTATCAATGATAAACTTAGTTCTAGTCATGAAATATCTAGTTATTATTATTATTATTTGTATTTTTATTTTTCTAAATTCATTTGTATTAAGGAAGGTCTATAAATAATTATGTACCAAATTATACAGAAGTAAGCATAATTATCTGGTTGACTAAGCTGGATTAGGGTAGTCTATAAGGTGATTCCGGTATTAACTAGACCCAAGTCTATTTTATAAATTCTTGTGATTTTTATGTATTACTTGTAAATAATTTTTTATTGCATAAGTTATAATTTTACCTTTCAAAGTAAGCTTACACATATCGCTTTTCTAGTATGATTTTACTTTTTTTATTGTATACTTGCGTATTTAACATGTTTATTAAACCATTTACTTAATTTAATGTTGTGTTCGTTATTTTTATGACAAAAACAAATTTTAAGCTAATTTGTTGTGTAATATCATGTGATTAAGTAAATAAAATTCATGCAGTTATACAGAGTTAATTCTAAGTAAAAGTATAAGTCTAATATATTAATTTAAATATACAAGTAAATAATAAGTTACTTGTGTTCAAACTGGCTTTAGACTAATTACTAAATTTAGAAAAGTTTAATTAATTTACAGTGCTTTACATATTATGTAATTCATTAAATTTCAGTAATTAAAACTGTTTCATTACAATTTTGTTTGATATCAAGTCAAAGTGAATATAATATAATCTTAGTCTATAGGGGTATCTAGCATTATCAAATGGGGGTACCACTACTAAAAGTACCCCCATTTAAGCGGGGGAAGTTTGGGGACCCCATCTGGAATTTTTTTTAAAACGTCTATGCTAAATGGCCTACAAAGAGAAACTTTATTCCTCTGTTATGTTCCAGGTAAACTGCTATAATATGAGTGATTAGTGAGAAGTGAGGATGTTTTTAAATACTTGTTAGGTTATTCATAATATAATATAATTAGTTACAGTAGTTCAGCTTGACTTGGAAAAAAGTAAATCTCACAATGAGCTTAAAGCAAATAAAACCCTTGTACTTGTCTTTCCATGAAAAATTACTCAGCGCAGGTCTCGTGCTGTGCTCTATAATTAATAAGTAATTGTCTTTTTTAAGTATTCCTTTCAGTGAGCATTGTTCGCAGTGATTCTTTTAATATTTCAGAAGTTGAATGAAAACATTTTTTAAAATTTTTTTCAGTGAGCATTGTTTAGAGTGAATTTTTTAATATTTTAGAAGTGCAAAAAAAATATTAAAAATTTCTTTTATAGAACATTATTTACGGTGATTTGTATTATATTTTAGAGGTTCAATGAAAACAAACATGTTTTTAAATTTTTAAATTAAATAAACCCATTTATCGGTTTATTTTCAGGATCCTGATAAAAAATTGTGAAATTAACTAGGGATATGTTCAATAAGTAAGGGTTAAGTACTTTAGAAGACATGATTGCGGAATAATCGGGTCAATTTCAATCGCAAGTTATTCATTTATGTTAAACAAATCATTCGATATATCTGATTCCATGGTCGCAATGTTGTTTTACCTAAGAGATTATTTTTTGTAAAATTTACAAAGGAAACTTGGCCAAGTTTTAGGTGATTATTACTGAATGTGAAAATTAATCTTTACAAATTTTTTCCAAAATAATGCCGTTGAAGTTATGCAATGTTGTAATGGGGGTGTGGCGCGGAGGGGCGGCATTCAAAATGTTGCCCAGGGCAGCAAATATCCTACTGTGTGATACTAACAGCTTTTCAAGAAGTAATTTGGTGTCTATAAGTCTTGATAGCCTCGATATTTCATGTCTGTATAAATATATCAATCTGAAAAGTTGTAAATATAGGGGTCCTCAGACATAAACAATTTGTGATACTGAAGGCTACATTGCTTACAGTTTCAAATATTTTGAGAGTGTACATAAACATAAATATGGGTTGTGCGGCTGGCACGTTTTGTGTACCTAAAACTATTCGAGCTATCTACTGGGCTTATGAAGAGTGTGAGTTATTGGTTATTGGTATTTTTAGTATGGTTAGAGATCCATTTAGCTTTTGAAATAAATAATCGTACCATAAAGATGCAGCCATCAGTCACTAAAAATATAATTTAAATATACAATATTAGAATGTACTGTATTCCTTTGAATTTAGAATTCAATCTCAATGAATATGGATATGGTTTGCGCTAAATTTAAATTCTCACGCAACAGCCATAGATTTGTTGTGATGTATTATCAACCGCGAAAACGTTTTATGTTATGTTAACTAAAGAAATATTTAAACATCAATTGTATAAAAGTGGCATTAATCACAAAATTCTTAATTTAAAAAAATATAAAAGTAAACATGTAAAAAGTATACAATAATTCAGTGTATTAAAAGTTCAACTTTTTTATTTCGGAATGCTACTTTAGTATTTATTTTTGGGAAGGGGATGATCGTTCATGGAAAATGAGGCAGGAGTTTTTTTTGGTCAGTTAATTAGAACATAGTCACTATCTGATTTTGAAGTCACAATATATGTCCCAGTACAGACTATATCCACTATATTTATCTCAATGGACAGTGAAAAAATAGAAGAAACCAGATGAGTATCAAAGCTACAACTGTTACAATTCTAGTATTTAGTAATTTTTAACACAAGGTCTACAAATTATTTTGCAATTATTTAATCTAATTTTCAAATCAGTGTAAATAAAAAGTAATGTGAGTGAATGTTGGTGAAAGTGTTCATGTTGGTTCTCATTTCTACATATTTCCCTCCATGACGAACGATTATCTGGTTGTATGTTAAAAAGTAGTTGATTAGTAATTAAATTGATTTTTTTTTCAGTTTTATGTGTATTTAATACATTTTTTGATCCCTAGAATAAATATTAGTGAAGATATTTTGTTCATACTGATAGAGGACAAAATTCTGAAGACATATATGTTTTACATGTCAAAATGTTGACTTTGATTTGGTGGTATCACTTCAGAGGTTAAATTTGTACAAAAGAAATGAGTGGTGTTTAAAATTAATATTAATATTTAAAACCTTTTGTTTGGATTTGGGGAATACTCATAAAGAAATCTACTGCCGTTATACCCTATTTACGATATGGTTTGCTTTTATTTATTAATTATTAAATTTAATTCCCGCTATATTACACGTCCTTGAATATGATTAAAATTGATATCTCACTTTAGTTGAAATTATACTTTATTTGGGTTTTCGTTTTAAAAGATTACTTCTATAATTTTCTTAGTTAAAATTCGTTAACATTCAATATTTTATTTGTATACTTTGACTTTATAATGTATTTCCGGTTAGGACTTATTTTAGTTTGAATTAAGTATATATATCAGCTCTCTCTAGAGTAAGACAAATTATATACTGGAATTTTCCATTTATTTACTGTGAACAGCAAATCTAGATTACAATATAAGTACTTAATAGAGTTGTCAGCAGTACGTTATTATCCACAATGACTGACATCCATGCAATCTCTGGTTGATTCCTTCCTTCAGACCCCGAAGGGGGTGCACCTATTGTGAGGATTTAGACGTCTCTCGCTGTACCCGAGTCTAACACACACTTACACTTACAGCACTAAACTTATGACTTTAACACGTTATATTCATAAGTACATTTTGGGAGGCAATAGTAGCCTCAATATGCTTTTTGCCTTAAAAAAAAAAAAAAAAAAAAAAAAATATATATATATATATATATATATATTTTAACAAGGAGTTTGAAAACCATATTACTACTACAGGGGGACAAAGTTGATACGTCTGCATAGTGTAAGTGACCTCTAAGTGGTGCTAAATGATCAGATGGTCCTAGAAAATGCGTAGTCGAGTGGACAGATTCTCTGGTCACTTCTAAAATGCTTAGTTTCCCAAAACCGCCTTATGTCCCTGGTGACTGTTGGGGTTGCAGTATATGCTTGGTTTCCACTTGTTTCCGTTTGTCCACTACGTTTATTTTCAGTTTATTCACGAAAAAATTTATTTAAAATTTGTGAATTTATTACATTTTTGGTAGTCCCTAATCCATACTACCAGTAATTACTTTAAAACTTTATTCAATTTATTTATAAGTCTCGGCTTTTAATATGCTTTGCACTAAATTCGTGTTTTAACAACTTATTTCTTATCAACACTATCCGGAAAAAAACAGATGGTGTGCAGACTTAAGATTCCCAAAAACACAACCTCTCACGTACGGTTCCTCCAAAGGCAGTGCCTGCCTACTTTTCCAGTAGGGCTTAGTAGCAAATTTTTGCAAGTTAGGGAATTTAAAATTTCCCCTGTTTTTATAAATTCCCTTTCTTGCATTCCAACAGCACCTGCTTGTATAAATGTGTCATATTTTCATTGACACATCTCCCATGGAACCTTTATTATTGTCTATTAACATTTTAGTCATTTTTCTGTTTGGTTAATTAACAATTTTCAGTTAATTACATGTCAAAATAACTTTCCCAGTCGAAATAAGTTGGTAGCCCTTTAAAGCCTACTCTGGCGTTTTGGAAGGGGTATCGCCACTCTGGCTAGCTAACTCAAAAATGCTGCTTTAAAAAGAAAATTTTTATAACTTTCCACTCACTGGTCCAATTTTTCTGATTTCAGTGTCATTTTATTTGTCTTATTTTTTCTGTTATTTTGAAACTTGATTTATAGTTTTATGCTTATTATTTTCGGAGATATTTCAGTTTTTCTATTTTTGCCTAATCGATCAATTGTATTGTTAGTAAAATTATTATTTATCACCTATTATTCAGGTTTTTGCCTTTAACAATGCCCTACTTGTTTTGATTCTAACACTTTTTTCATAAATTTTATAGATATTTACCGATACATTTAAACACCAGATATAACTTAAGTAATACTGGATTTAATTTAAATCGACAATTTAATTAATAAACTTTTTTACTACTTAGCAAATTACATCCGTTTAGTTTAATAATTTGATTTTTACATACATGTTTAACTCTATATCATTAAGCATTAGAAAATATATGTTTTAATTTAATATTTCACATGATTATTTACGTTGAAACTGTTTTTTGTTTTAAGAGAAGCAAAAAATACTTTTGAGGTGAAACCAGCTGAAAGTAGCTCTTAAGACCGTAGGAAATTATGGACCTATATCAATAAGAAACTAGGTAAAAATAATAAAAAAAATTGTACTATAAATAAAATTGGGAACACTATTGTTGAGGACATTAACTCTATAACTGAGCATTTCAATGATTTCTTCTCAAATATTGGATTTTCCTAGTAAAATACAGTCTAATAGGGAATCCCAAACTCATGTCAAACGAAATACCAAGTCAGTGTTTCTGATGCCAGTGAGTAGTTTAGAAATACAAAAAGTAATATCTAATCAAAAAGACAGAAATGGAGGCTCTGATAACATTCACTGAAGTGTTTTGAAAGCCCTGAGTGCTAGAATAAGTCCAATTTTGGAAGTAATTTTTAATAAATGTATTACTTTAAGTCTATGGCCCTCAGCCCTAAAACAAGCTGATATTGTACCTATATCCAAATCTGGAGATGCAGCTTTAGTTGATAATTATTGTCCAATATCTCTTATATCTAATAGCAAACAATTTTGAAAAATTGATCCACTCTGGAATTTATAAATTCCTTATTAAATATAAAAGAATAAATAATAAACAATACGGATTTATTCGTGGTGCTGTCACTACTGAGGCACTTGAGAGGATCCTAGACATAATTTACAAGATGATTGACTGTGATAAGGCTTTTATTGATACTTTTATAGATCTCGGTAAAGCATTTGACACTATTGATTACAAGATATTAGAAACATTGGAAAATGAAAGTATGAGAGGTGTTGTACTTAATCTTATTAAGAATTATTTGTCTAACCGAATGCAGAGCGTCAAAGTTGGTAAGGTTATCAGTACTTTTAAGCAAGTTAGTATTGGTGTTCCCCAGGTAACTGTTCCGGGACCACTTATATTTTTGATTTATATCAATGATATTTTAGAATACTGTGAAGATATGTTTGCTTTTGCTAATAACACTGTTATTTTATCTTTTAATAATACTTGGGCTCTTGTTGAAAACAGTATGAACCAAAAATTGCAGAAACTTAAAGACTGGTTTACGAGTAACAGATTAACTTTGAATGTAAATTCAAAACAGAACATATGACATTTGTTTGTTATGCTGATAGTGTCCCATTTTGTACAAAAATAACCATAAATAATACTCCTATTAAAAGAACTAATATTACCAAACATTTAGGTATTTTCATGGATTACAATTTAAAGTGGGATATTCATACACTATATGTAGTAAAAAAAGCTAGATACTTCTTTACGTAGCATATAAATTGCGTTACCTACCTACTAGAGTTTTAGAAACTATTTATTATGCATATGTGTACAGTTTTATGGTCTAAATATTTGGGGTCGTGCGTATATATATCGGAACTTAAACGGCTTGTAAATCTACAAAATAAATTTATTAAGTTGTTGAATGACAGTAATATTCCAACTTTCAAAGAGCTGTATGCAGCCAAGTGTGTTATGTTCCACTATAAATACTTAAGTGCTATTTTTTGTGACTCTACCAGCAGATCAAGAAATAGGGACATTGCATATCATAAACATAAAAAAACCAAATATGAAAAAAATTGTATACGCTGCAATAAAATATTTTAATTTATTACACAATGATCTAACAGACCTAAAAGTGTCTGACAAGATAAAAAAAGAAAATAATTTTGAAATACTTTAGGTATAATTTATAAGCAAACCATGAACACATTTAAATTGTGTGTATACTTTAGTGTAAATGTATACAAGTTTTATTTGTTTTTTATTATATAAAGTTTTTTTAGGCTCTGCCTCCGGAGCACAGAGAGGCACTTCCTCTCTCTTCGGGTATATATTTGTAACTCCTTATGTATATATATATATATATATATATATATATATATATATATATATATATATAAAGCTCGTAAATAAATAAATAATAAATTATACTTTAAAACCTTGTATTACTTAAAATGTTATAATAATATTTATTTTTTCTTAATCTTTTGCGACAATTTTTCTTTAACTCCTTATCTTATACTCTATATGAATATTCATTCAAAGTTAAAATCAATTTTACTTTATCTAATAGTATACATAATTTTGTTTAATACCATAATTGCTAAGGTTGACATTAACTTAATAATTTTATTTATTAAATTTATTATCTTGATTATTGGCTTATATGTACTAAACTATTAGTTATTTCGATTTTTCCTGTTCTTGGTAATTTGTTGGCATTTCATCGTTATATCAGAAACTACTCTCATTTAGACCATTTTCCAAAAAATTTTTATTATTTTCCAATTTCTGGATTTATTTGAAATTTTATAAGTCTGGTAGAAATATGGCTTGAGGTCTATGAAAAACGCTGCAAGTTTTTTCCTACCTTATTCTGCCTTAGTTGATGTACGCCAGCAATCTTATCTGTGTTTTATTTAGACATTCCTAACCAGCTAGCCTACTCATACAATTTTTACTTGAAATTTGTTGAAATGAATCTAATTTTCTGTCTAACATTATAAATATATAATTTTGGCAGTGAATTCCGTTTCAGTGTGTGGGTGTGAGTGTGTGTGTGTGTGTGCGTGCACGTGCGTGCATGCATATATGTGTGTGTGTAGCCTTAAGTCTAGGTCTTACCATGATGGCATCTTCCAATTATTCAATTTGCAACTGACATTTGTTTAGAAGGTGTGATCTTGTTCTTGATGTACAATAACATAATTAATTGTACGTTCACTCTGTTTCAGGAGTAGGATATGATAAAAAATATTTACTAAATAACAGTACCAAAATAAAGGTAAACAGAAAAACAAATCATATTTGCAAAATATGCAACTTTAAAGTTCATCATCAACATAGGTTTATTCAGCACATGCTTCGCCACTCTGGGGAGAAACCATTTGTGTGTAAAATCTGTGGAAAATCATTTTTTAGAGCAGTACATGCAAGATTCCACTTAAACGTACATGTGGAATGGATAAAGTACAAATGTAACTATTGCAGCTATAAATGTCAAAGGAAAGAACAGATGCAAGTACATTTGCGAGTGCACACTGGTGAGAAGCCTTACAAATGCCGATACTGTGAATATCGCTGCAACATGTTTAATAATCTGAAAAGACACACTTATATACATACTGACGAAAAGCCTTACAAATGCCAATACTGTGAGTATCGCTGCGAACAACCTTCAGTTCTAAAACGACACACTATAATACACACTACCAATGAAAAGCCTTACAAATGCCGATACTGTGAGTATCGCTGCAGAAATTCTCATTATCTAAAAGAACACACTTTTATACACACTGGTGAAAAGCCTTACAAATGTGAATACTGTGAGTATTGCTGCAAACGGTCTTCACTTCTAAAAAAACACACTTTAATACACACTAATGAAAAGCCTTACAAATGCCGATACTGTGAGTATCGCTGCAGACAGTCTCATCAACTAAAAGAACACACTTTTAGACACACTGGTGAAAAGCCTTACAAATGCCAATACTGTGAGTATTGCAGTAGACAGTCTTCAGTTCTAAAACAACACACTTTAATACATACTAATGAAAAGCGTTACAAATGCCGATACTGTGAGTATCGCTGCAGACAGTCTAATCAATTAAAAGAACACACTTTTAAACACACTGGTAAAAAGCCTTACAAATGCCAATACTGTGAGTATTGCTGCATACACTCTTCAGTTCTAAAACAACACACTTTAATACATACTAATGAAAAGCCTTACAAATGCCGATACTGTGAGTATTGCAGTAGACAGTCTTCAGACCTAAAAAAACACACTTTAATACACACTAATGAAAAGCCTTACAAATGCCGATACTGTGAGTATCGCTGCAGACAGTCTCATCAACTAAAAGAACACACTTTTATACACACTGGTGAAAAGCCTTACAAATGCCAATACTGTGAGTATTGCAGTAGACGGTCTTCAGCTCTAAAACAACACACTTTAATACATACTAATGAAAAGCCTTCAAATGCCGATACTGTGAGTATCGCTGCAGACAGTCTTATCAATTAAAAGAACACACTTTTATACACACTGGTGAAAAGCCTTACAAATGCCAATACTGTGAGTATTGCTGCAGAAAATCTTCAGTTCTAAAACAACACACTTTAACACACTCTAATGAAAAGCTTTAAAAATCTGATACTGTGAGTATCGCTGCAGACAGTCTGGACTTCTAAAACGACACACTCTAATGAAAAGTTGTACAAATATTGATACTATGAATTTTGCTCCAGACAATTAGAACATATAAAGAAAACACTTTTGTGCACTGTAATGAAAATCTTCGAAGTGCAGCTAATGTGAATATTGTTGTAGAAGTGTATTTTACAGTGTCATTTACAAATTCCTATGAAGGAAAAACTATACAAATGTGAATATTGTGACTATTCTATTAATCTTTGCCAAATCATAGTCTTCAAAGGTGACTCGCATAAAAGAAAAACCATTCAGATGCAACGATTGTAACAATGAAACAAGTTTTCATGGGGTTTTATGTGATAATCGTGTTCATTTGAGTATCAAAATATTATGCAAAAATGTGAACATTATTGCAGCAATCTTGGCATCTTAAAGAAAACATTAGAAACTAAGACATTGTATTATGTTCTGAAATGGCTGTTTTTGGATATGTTTTTTGTATAATTGTCTAGCATCAATACTTTTGTAACCTATAGAATAGTTATTCACCTTTATGAACAGTTAAATTAAGAATACTAATGGAATATACTAGTTTTCTTTGCATTTTTTATTTACAACTTCGACGCTATTAGCTTTGGCCATGGCAATCGAACTTTTCCTTTCAGTTTTAATATTTTATGTTCGCAAACAATGTTATAAGATCTTTATTTATCTTCTCTCTGTATATTTATGATAATATTTCGTTTGTGGATGTAATCATTTAAAGTGGAACTTGGTTATAAATTTATTGTAGTAAATAAGGAAAATGACATTATAAGAAATTCTTAAAAATCAGCATTGCCAATTAATAAGGAATAAGAATTAATTATAATTATTGAGAAAGTTCATTGTGATACATTACTTCCATTTCTACCTTTGTGTGTGTGTTTGTGTGTGTGTGTGTGTGTGTGTGTGTGTGTGTGTGTGTGTGTGTGTGTGTGTGTGTGTGTGTGTGTGTGTGTGTGTGTGTGTGTGTGTGTGTGTGTGTGTGTGTGTGTGTGTGTGTGTGTGTGTGTGTGTGTGTGTGTGTGTGTGTGTGTGTGTGTGCTCATGTTGTGTGTGTGTGTGTGTGTGTGTGTGTGTGTGTGTGTGTGTGTGTGTGTGTGTGTGTGTGTGTGTGTGTGTGTGTGTGTGTGTGTGTGTGTGTGTGCGTGTGTTTGTGCTCATGTTCGTACTTGTATGCACACCCATTAACAATCTCACTTTCACAACTTCCATCCGATTGGTTTAAACTTATTTAATTTTAGTAGTAGCTTGGACATGTTTGTTATCGAGAGAAATCCGTTCCACAATTTCCAAATGATAGCTATTTCAAATCTTAAAGAAAAATCGTAACTTTTTTCTCTTGTACACTTTTTTGAAAATATGATTTATAACATTTTGAAAAATGTGAAACACATTAATCATTGTTAAAATTTCTTTAAATTGTCTGCTGAGGATGAGAATTTATTTGATGGGAAACAGGGTTTATTTTTATGTTTATGACACAGTTTTAAAGTTTTTAATGCTATTGTATACTAATTATAATTGTAAAGTGAAATTTTTAAGAAAATTTGAAAGTATTTTATTTTAGCATAGTCACTTCCTTCACGTGACGCAGGAAAACTCTGTGTACCTTGATTATTAAGATTTAAAAGTTTGTTGTTGAAGATGTTGATCTAATAAGATTGCAAATACTGCAAAACACCTGGTAGTTGGTATTATTATTTTAAAAGCCTGCCTAGCTACAAATCGTGTGCAAATGTGTAATTCACTAACGCACATTCAATAAATCGTTGCAAGTTGTCTTTTTAAATTTTTTTTGATTGTATTCACTTACTGGTTTCCTTAATATAATTTGATACTTCTAGCCCTGTATATATAAAAATGAACATGTTTTTAAAAAACTATCTTTAGCCAAGCGAAGTAAGGTCTTTGTTTCAACTTGACCATTCGACATTAGGTTTGTGCGCTTGTTATACAGTTTTGACTAAGCGTATTAACCGGTTGTTTTGAAATTTTATATGAAGGTATCTCCTGTAAAGCCTGAATGACAAAAATTGTGGCCTCAGATTTAATGACGACAGGTGATACATATTTCATCAAACGCATTGACTGATTATTTTGAAATATGGTACAACTGTACCTTGTATCAGATTTTTTTCTTATTGGCGTCTGCAAATGCGCTTGAGAATACACTATTTGTAGTAATGTTGTCTGCTTGAACTTTGTAGTACACATTTACAATGATTAAGAAATTTGAGTAACTTGTCGATCATAAGATACAATCTGTGATATGATTTTTTAGTGTAAGAAATATGTCAACCATGGATATTCACCATCATAATGAATGACTGGATGAATAAATGCCTTTATTTGAGGCAAAGTGTGGACCAGTATGTCCTCGCTTCCACCTAACCTCATTCATGTTGTAATACAAACATAACTTAACAAATTGAGATATTCATATGAATGTTTTAATTCATAGGACATTTTGGAATTATTTCACTCTAAATTATGTCATTATCAATGATAAACTTAGTTCTGCTCATGAAATATTTAATTGTTATTATTATTATTATTTTTATTTTTCTATATTCATTTGTATTAAGGAAGGTCTATAAATAATTATGTTCCAAATTATACAGAAGTAAGCATAATTATCTGGTTGACTAAGCTGGATTAGGGTAGTCTATAAGGTGATTCCGGTATTAACTAGACCCAAGTCTATTTTATAAATTCTTGTGATTTTTATGTATTACTTGTAAATAATTTTTTATTGCATAAGTTATAATTTTACCTTTCAAAGTAAGCTTACACATATCGCTTTTCTAGTATGATTTTACTTTTTTTATTGTATACTTGCGTATTTAACATGTTTATTAAACCATTTACTTAATTTAATGTTGTGTTCGTTATTTTTATGACAAAAACAAATTTTAAGCTAATTTGTTGTGTAATATCATGTGATTAAGTAAATAAAATTCATGCAGTTATACAGAGTTAATTCTAAGTAAAAGTATAAGTCTAATATATTAATTTAAATATACAAGTAAATAATAAGTTACTTGTGTTCAAACTGGCTTTAGACTAATTACTAAATTTAGAAAAGTTTAATTAATTTACAGTGCTTTACATATTATGTAATTCATTAAATTTCAGTAATTAAAACTGTTTCATTACAATTTTGTTTGATATCAAGTCAAAGTGAATATAATATAATCTTAGTCTATAGGGGTATCTAGCATTATCAAATGGGGGTACCACTACTAAAAGTACCCCCATTTAAGCGGGGGAAGTTTGGGGACCCCATCTGGAATTTTTTTTAAAACGTCTATGCTAAATGGCCTACAAAGAGAAACTTTATTCCTCTGTTATGTTCCAGGTAAACTGCTATAATATGAGTGATTAGTGAGAAGTGAGGATGTTTTTAAATACTTGTTAAGTTATTCATAATATAATATAATTAGTTACAGTAGTTCAGCTTGACTTGGAAAAAAGTAAATCTCACAATGAGCTTAAAGCAAATAAAACCCTTGTACTCGTCTTTCCATGAAAAATTACTTAACGCAGGTCTCGTGCTGTGCTCTATAATTAATAAGTAATTGTCTTTTTTAAGTATTCCTTTCAGTATTCGCAGTAATTCTTTTTATATTTCAGAAGTTGAATGAAAACATTTTTTTAAATTTTTTTCAGTGTGCATTGTTTAGAGTGAGTTTTTTAATATTTTAGAAGTGCAATAAAAATATTAAAAATTTCTTTTAAAGAACATTGTTTATGGTGATTTGTATTATATTTTAGAGGTTCAATGAAAACAAACATGTTTTTAAATTTTTAAATTAAATAAACCCATTTATCGGTTTATTTTCAGGATCCTGATAAAAAATTGTGAAATTAATTAGGGATATGTTCAATAAGTAAGGGTTAAGTACTTTAGAAGACATGATTGCGGAATAATCGGGACAATTTCAATCACAAGTTATTCACTTATGTTAAACAAATCATTCGATATATCTGATTCCATGGTCGCAATGTTGTTTTACCTAAGAGATTATTTTTTGTAAAATTTACAAAGGAAACTTGGCCAAGTTTTAGGTGATTATTACTGAATGTGAAATTTAATCTTTACAAATTTTTTCCAAAATAATGCCGTTGAAGTTATGCAATGTTGTAATGGGGGTGTGGCGCGGAGGGGCGGCATTGAAAATGTTGCCCAGGGCAGCAAATATCCTACTGTGTGATACTAACAGCTTTTCAAGAAGTAATTTGGTGCCTATAAGTCGTGATAGCCTCGATATTTCATGTCTGTATAAATATATCAATCTGAAAAGTTGTAAATATAGGGGTCCTCAGACATAAACAATTTGTGATACTGAAGGCTACATTACTTACAGTTCCAAATATTTTGAGAGTGTACATAAACATAAATGTGGGTTGTGCGGCTGGCACGTTTTGTGTACCTAAAACTATTCAAGCTATCTACTGGGCTTATGAAGAGTGTGAGTTATTGGTTATTGGTATTTTTAGTATGGTTAGAGATCCATTTAGTTTTTGAAATAAATAATCGTACCATAAAGATGCAGCCATCAGTCACTAAAAATATAATTTAAATATACAATATTAGAATGTACTGTATTCCTTTGAATTTAGAATTCAATCTCAATGAATATGGATATGGTTTGCGCTAAATTTAAATTCTCACGCAACAGCCATAGATTTGTTGTGATGTATTATCAACCGCGAAAACGTTTTATGTTATGTTAACTAAAGAAATATTTAAACATCAATTGTATAAAAGTGGCATTAATCACAAAATTCTTAATTTAAAAAAATAGAAAAGTAAAAATGTAAAAAGTATACAATAATTCAGTGTATTAAAAGTTCAACTTTTTTATTTCGGAATGCTACTTTAGTATTTATTTTTGGGAAGGGGATGATCGTTCATGGAAAATGAGGCAGGAGTTTTTTTTGGTCAGTTAATTAGAACATAGTCAATATCTGATTTTGAAGTAACAATATATGTCCCAGTACAGACTATATCCACTATATTTATCTCGATGGACAGTGAAAAAATAGAAGAAACCAGATGAGTATCAAAGCTACAAATGTTACAATTCTAGTATTTAGTAATTTTTAACACAAGGTCTACAAATTATTTTGCAATTATTTAAACTAATTTTCAAATCAGTGTAAATAAAAAGTAATGTGAGTGAATGTTGGTGAAAGTGTTCATGTAGGTTCTCATTTCTACATATTTCCCTCCATGACGAACGATTATCTGGTTGTATGTTAAAAAGTAGTTGATTAGTAATTAAATTGATTTTTTTTCAGTTTTATGTGTATTTAATACATTTTTTGATCCCTAGAATAAATATTAGTGAAGATATTTTGTTCATACTGATAGTTAGAGGACAAAATTCTGAAGACATATATGTTTTACATGTCAAAATGTTGACTTTGATTTGGTGGTATCACTTCAGAGGTTAAATTTGTACAAAAGAAATGAGTGGTGTTTAAAATTAATATTAATATTTAAAACCTTTTGTTTGGATTTGGGGAATACTCATAAAGAAATCTACTGCCGTTATCCCCTATTTAAGATATGGTTTGCTTTTATTTATTAATTATTAAATTTAATTCCCGCTATATTACACGTCCTTGAATATGATTAAAATTGATATCTCACTTTAGTTGAAATTATACTTTATTTGGGTTTTCGTTTTTAAAGATTACTTCTATAATTTTCTTAGTTAAAATTCGTTAACATTCAATATTTTATTTGTATACTTTGACTTTATAATGTATTTCCGGTTAGGACTTATTTTAGTTTGAATTAAGTATATATATCAGCTCTCTCTAGAGTAAGACAAATTATATACTGGAATTTTCCATTTATTTACTGTGAACAGCAAATCTAGATTACAATATAAGTACTTAATAGAGTTGTCAGCAGTACGTTATTATCCACAATGACTGACATCCATGCAATCTCTGGTTGATTCCTTCCTTCAGACCCCGAAGGGGGTGCACCTATTGTGAGGATTTAGACGTCTCTCGCTGTACCCGAGTCTAACACACACTTACACTTACAGCACTAAACTTATGACTTTAACACGTTATATTCATAAGTACATTTTGGGAGGCAATAGTAGCCTCAATGTGCTTTTTGCCTTAAAAAAAAAAAAAAAAAAAAAATGTATATATATATATATTTTAACAAGGAGTTTGAAAACCATATTACTACTACAGGGGGACAAAGTTGATACGTCTGCATAGTGTAAGTGACCTCTAAGTGGTGCTAAATGATCAATAGCCTTCCTTCAGATTCTCCCCGTTTTCCTCAGATGGTCCTAGAAAATGCGTAGTCGAGTGGACAGATTCTCTGGTCACTTCTAAAATGCTTAGTTTCCCAAAACCGCCTTATGTCCCTGGTGACTGTTGGGGTTGCAGTATATGCTTGGTTTCCACTTGTTTCCGTTTGTCCACTACGTTTATTTTCAGTTTATTCACGAAAAAATTTATTTAAAATTTGTGAATTTATTACATTTTTGGTAGTCCCTAATCCATACTACCAGTAATTACTTTAAAACTTTATTCAATTTATTTATACGTCTCGGCTTTTAATATGCTTTGCACTAAATTCGTGTTTTAACAACTTATTTCTTCTCAACGCTAACCAGAATAAAACAGATGGTGTGCAGACTTAAGATTCCCAAAAACACAACCTCTCACGTACGGTTCCTCCAAAGGCAGTGCCTGCCTACTTTTCCAGTAGGGCTTAGTAGCAAATTTTTGCAAGTTAGGGAATTTAAAATTTCCCCTGTTTTTATAAATTCCCTTTCTTGCGTTCCAACAGCACCTACTTGTATAAATGTGTCATATTTTCATTGACACATCTCCCATGGAACCTTTATTATCGTCTATTAACATTTTAGTCATTTTTCTTTTTGGTTAATTAACAATTTTCAGTTAATTACATGTCAAAATAACTTTCCCAGTCGAAATAAGTTAGTAGCCCTTTAAAGCCTACTCTGGCGTTTTGGAAGGGGTATCGCCACTCTGGCTAGCTAACTCAAAAACGCTGCTTTAAAAAGAAAATTTTTATAACTTTCCACTCACTGGTCCAATTTTTCTGATTTCAGTGTCATTTTATTTGTCTTATTTTTTCTGTTATTTTGAAACTTGATTTATAGTTTTATGCTTATTATTTTCGGAGATATTTCAGTTTTTCTATTTTTGCCTAATCGATCAATTGTATTGTTAGTAAAATTATTATTTATCACCTAATATTCAGGTTTTTGCCTTTAACAATGCCCTACTTGTTTTGATTCTAACACTTTTTTCATAAATTTTATAGATATTTACCGATACATTTAAACACCAGATATAACTTAAGTAATTCTGGATTTAATTTAAATCGACAATTTAATTTATAAACTTTTTTACTACTTAGCAAATTACATCCGTTTAGTTTAATAATTTGATTTTTACATACATGTTTAACTCTATATCATTAAGCTTTAGAAAATATATGTTTTAATTTAATATTTCACATGATAATTTACGTTGAAACTGTTTTTTGTTTTAAGAGAAGCAAAAAATACTTTTGAGGTGAAATCAGCTGATAGTAGCTCTTAAGACCGTAGGAAATTATGGACCTATATCAATAAGAAACTAGGTAAAAATAATAAAAAAAATTGTACTATAAATAAAATTGGAAACACTATTGTTGAGGACATTAACTCTATAACTGAGCATTTCAATGATTTCTTCTCAAATATTGGATTTTCCTAGTAAAATACAGTCTAATAGGGAATCTCAAACTCATGTCAAACGAAATACCAAGTCAGTGTTTCTGATGCCAGTGAGTAGTTTAGAAATACAAAAAGTAATATCTAATCTAAAAGACAGAAATGGAGGCTCTGATAATATTCACTGAAGTGTTTTGAAAGCCCTGAGTGCTAGAATAAGTCCAATTTTGGAAGTAATTTTTAATAAATGTATTACTTTAAGTCTATGGCCCTCAGCCCTAAAAGAAGCTGATATTGTACCTATATCCAAATCTGGAGATGCAGCTTTAGTTGATAATTATTGTCCAATATCTCTTATATCTAATAGCAAACAATTTTGAAAAATTGATCCACTCTGGAATTTATAAATTCCTTATTAAATATAAAAGAATAAATAATAAACAATACGGATTTATTCGTGGTGCTGTCACTACTGAGGCACTTGAGGGAATCCTAGACATAATTTACAAGATGATTGACTGTGATAAGGCTTTTATTGATACTTTTATAGATCTCGGTAAAGCATTTGACACTATTGATTACAAGATATTAGAAACATTGGAAAATGAAAGTATGAGAGGTGTTGTACTTAATCTTATTAAGAATTATTTGTCTAACCGAAAGCAAAGCGTCAAAGTTGGTAAGGTTATCAGTACTTTTAAGCAAGTTAGTATTGGTGTTCCTCAGGTAACTGTTCCGGGACCACTTATATCTTTGATTTATATCAATGATATTTTTGAATACTGTAAAGATATGTTTGCTTTTGCTGATGACACTGTTGTTTTACCTTTTAATAATACTTGGACTCTTGTTGAAAACAGTATAAACCAAAAATTGCAGAAACTTAAAGACTGGTTTATGAGTAACAGATTAACTTTGAATGTAAATTCAAAACAGAACATATGACATTTGTTTGTTATGCTGATAGTGTCCCATTTTGTACAAAAATAACCATAAATAATACTCCTATTAAAAGAACTAATATTACCAAACATTTAAGTATTTTCATGGATTACAATTTAAAGTGGGATATTCATATACTATATGTAGTAAAAAAAGCTAGATACTTCTTTACGTAGCATATAAATTGCGTTACCTACCTACTCGAGTTTTAGAAACTATTTATTATGCATACGTGTACAGTCTTATGGTCTAAATATTGGGGGTGGTGCGTATATATATATATCGGAACTTAAACGGCTTGTAAATCTACAAAATAAATTTATTAAGTTGTTGAATGACAGTAATATTTCAACTTTCAAAGAGCTGTATGCAGCCAAGTGTGTTATGTTCCACTATAAATACTTAAGTGCTATTTTTTGTGACTCTACCAGCAGATCAAGAAATAGGGAAATTGCATATCATAAACATAAAAAAACCATATATGAAAAAAATTGTATACGCTGCAATAAAATATTTTAATTTATTACACAATGATCTATTCTGACTTAGTTGATGTACGCCAGCAATCTTATCTGTGTTTTATTTAGACATTCCTAACCAGCTTATACAATTTTTACTTGAAATTTGTTGAAATGAAACTAATTTTCTGTCTGACATTATAAATATATAATTTTGGCAGTAAATTCTGTTTCAGTGAGTAGGTGTGAGTGTATGCTCATGTGTGTGTGTGTGTGTGTGTGTCTGTGTGTGTGTGCTTGCGCGTGCGTGCATGTATATATGCATGTGTGTGTATGTTTAGCCTTAAGTCAAGGTCTTACCATGATGGCATATCCCAATTATTCAATTTGCAACTGACATTTGTTTAGAAAGTGTGATCTTGTTGTTGATGTACAATAACATAATTAATTTATGTTCACTCTGTTTCAGGAGTAGGATATGATAAAAAATATTTACTAAATAACAGTACCAAAATAAAGGTAAACAGAAAAACAAATCATATTTGCAAAATATGCAACTTTGAAGTTCATCATCAACATAGGTTTATTCAGCACATGCTTCGCCACTCTGGGGAGAAACCATTTTTGTGTAAAATCTGTGGAAAATCATTTTTTAGAGCAGTACATGCAAGATTCCACTTAAACGTACATGTGGAATGGAAAAAGTACAAATGTAACTATTGCAGCTATAAATGTCAAAGGAAAGAACAGATGCAAGTACATTTGCGAGGGCACACTGGTGAGAAGCCTTACAAATGCCGATACTGTGAATATCGCTGCAACATGTTAAATAATCTGAAAAGACACACTTACATACATACTGACGAAAAGCCTTACAAATGCCAATACTGTGAGTATCGCTGCAAACAACCATCAGTTCTAAAACGACACACTATAATACACACTACTAATGACAAGCCTTACAAATGTCAATACTGTGAGTATCGCTCCAGACATTCTCATCATCTAAAAGAACACACTTTTATACACACTGGTGAAAAGCCTTACAAATGTCGATACTGTGAGTATCGCTGCAGACAATCTCATAATCTAAAAAAACACACTTTAATACACACTAATGAAAAGCCTTACAAATGTCGATACTGTGAGTATCGCTGCAGACATTCTAATCATCTAAAAAAACACACTTTAATACACACTAATGAAAAGCCTTACAAATGTCGATACTGTGAGTATCGTTGCAGACATTCTCATCATCTAAAAGAACACACTTTTATACACACTGGTGAAAAGCCTTACAAATGTCGATACTGTGAGTATCGCTGCAGACTTTCACATCAACTAAAAAAACACACTTTAATACACACTAATGAAAAGCCTTACAAATGTCGATACTGTGAGTATCGCTGCAGACATTCTCATCATCTAAAAAGACACACTTTAATACACACTAATGAAAAGCCTTACAAATGCCGATACTGTGAGTATCGCTGCAGACATTCTCAACAACTAAAAGAACACACTTTTATACACACTGGTGAAAAGCCTTACAAATGCCAATACTGTGAGTATTGCAGTAGACAGTCTTCAGTTCTGAAACAACACACTTTAATACATACTAATGAAAAGCCTTACAAATGCCAATACTGTGAGTATTGCTGCAGAAAATCTTCAGTTCTAAAACAACACACTTTAACACACTCTAATGAAAAGCTTTGAAAATGCTGATACTGTGAGTATTGCTGCAGACAGTCTTCATTTCTAAAACAAAACATTTTAATACACACTAATGAAAAGCCTTACAAAACCAATACTGTGAGTATCGCTGCAGACATTCTCATCATCTAAAAGAACACACTTATATACACACTGGTGAAAAACCTTACAAATGTCGATACTGTGAGTATCGCTGCAGACATTCTCATCATCTAAAAGAACACACTTATATACACACTGGTGAAAAGCCTTACAAATGTCAGTACTGTAAGTATCGCTGCAGACATTCTTCAGTTCTAAAACAACACACTTTAACACACTCTAATGAAAAGCTTTGAAAATGCCAATACTGTGAGTATTTCAGTAGACAGTCTTCATTTCTAAAACAACACATTTTAATACACACTAATGAAAAGCCTTACAAATGCCAATACTGTGAGTATCGCTGCAGACAATCTCATTATCTAAAAGAACACACTTATATACACACTGGTGAAAAGCCTTACAAATGTAGATACTGTGAGTATCACTGCAGACATTCTCATCATCTAAAAGAACACACTTATATACACACTGGTGAAAAGCCTTACAAATGTCAATACTGTGAGTATCGCTGCAGACATTCTTCAGTTCTAAAACAACACACTTTAACACACTCTAATGAAAAGTTTTGAAAATGCTGATACTGTCAGTATCGCTGCAGACATTCTCATCATCTAAAAGAACACACTTATATACACACTGGTGAAAAGCCTTACAAATGCCAATACTGTGAGTATCGCTGCAGACAATCTCATTATCTAAAAGAACACACTTATGTACACACTGGTGAAAAGCCTTACAAATGCCAATACTGTGAGTATCGCTGCAGACATTCTCATTATCTAAAAGAACACACTTATATACACACTGGTGAAAAACCTTACAAATGCAAATACTGTGAGTATTGCTGCAGACATTCTTCAGTTCTAAAACAACACACTTTAACACACTCTAATGAAAAGTTTTGAAAATGCTGATACTGTGAGTATCGCTGCAGACAGTCATCATTTCTAAAGCAACACATTTTAATACACACTAATGAAAAGCCTTTCAAATGTCGATACTGTGAGTATCGCTGCAGACATTCTCATCATCTAAAAGAACACACTTATATACACACTGGTGAAAAGCCTTACAAATGTCGATACTGTGAGTATCGCTGCAGACATTCTCATCATCTAAAAGAACACACTTATATACACACTGGTGAAAAGCCTTACAAATGTCAATACTGTGAGTATTGCTGCAGACATTCTTATCATCTAAAAGAACACACTTTTATATACACTGGTGAAAAGCCTTACATATGTCGATACTGTGAGTATCGCTGCAGACATTCTCATCATCTAAAAGAACACACTTTTATACACACTGGTGAAAAGCCTTACAAATGTCAATACTGTGAGTATCGCTGCAGACATTCTCATCATCTAAAAGAACACACTTTTATACACACTGGTGAAAAGCCTAACAAATGTCAATACTGTGAGTATCGCTGCAGACATTCTCATCATCTAAAAGAACACACTTATATACACCCTGGTGAAAAGCCTTACAAATGTCAATACTGTGAGTATCGCTGCAGAAATTCTCATCATCTAACAGAACACACTTTTATACACACTGGTGAAAAGCCTTACAATTGTCAATACTGTGAGTATCACTGCAGACATTCTCATCATCTAAAAGTACACACTTATATACAAACTGGTGAAAAGCCTTACAAATGTCGATACTGTGAGTATCGCTGCAGACAGTCTGGACTTCTAAAACAAGACACTTTAACACACTCTAATGAAAAACTTTAAAAATGCTGATACTGTGAGTATCGCTGCAGACATTCTCATCATCTAAAAGAACACACTTATATACACACTGGTGAAAAGCCTTACAAATGTCAATTCTGTGTGTATCGCTGCAGACATTCTCATCATATAAAAGATCAAACTTTTATACACTAATGAAAAGCCTTACAAATATCGATACTGTGAGTATCGCTGCAGACATGCACATCATCTAAAAGAACACTCTTATATACACACTGGTGAAAAGCCTTACAAATGCCAATACTGTGAGTATTGCTGCAGACCGTCTTCAGTTCTAAAACAACACACTTTAACACACTCTAATGAAAAGCTTTAAAAATGCAGATACTGTGAGTATCGCTGCAGACATTCTCATCATCTAAAAGAACACACTTATATACACACTGGTGAAAAGCCTTACAAATGTCAATACTATGAGTATCGCTGCAGACATTCTCATCATCTAAAAGAACACACTTTTATACACAGTAATGAAAAGCCTTTCAAATGACGATACTGTGAGTATCGCTGCAGTCATTCTCATCATCTAAAAGAACACACTTTTATACACACTGGTGAAAAGCCTTACAAATGTCAATACTGTGAGTATCGCTGCAGACATTCTCATCATCTAAAAGAACACACTTATATACACACTGGTGAAAAGCCTTACAAATGCCAATACTGTGAGTATCGCTGCAGACAATCTCATTATCTAAAAGAACACACTTATATTCACACTGGTGAAAAGCCTTACAAATGCCAATACTGTGAGTATCGCTGCAGACATTTTCATTATCTAAAAGAACACACTTATATACACACTTGTGAAAAGCTTTACAAATGCCAATACTGTGAGTATTGCTGCAGACTTTCTTCAGTTCTAAAACAACACACTTTAACACACTCTAATGAAAATTTTTGAGAATGCTGATACTGTGAGTATCGCTGCAGACAGTCTTCATTTCGAAAACAACACATTTTAATACACTCTAATGAAAAGCGATACACATACAAGTATCGCTGCAGACATTCTCATCATCTAAAAGAACACACTTATATACACATTGGTGAAAAGCCTTACAAATGCCAATACTGTTAGTATTGCTGCAGACATGCTTCAGTTCTAAAACAACACACTTTAACACACTCTAATGAATAGTTTTGAAAATTCTGATACTGTGAGTATCGCTGCAGACAGTCTTCATTTCTAAAACAACACATTTTTATACACACTAATGAAAAGCCTTACAAATGTCAATACTGTGAGTATCGCTGCAGACTTTCTCATCATCTAAAAGAACACACTTATATACACACTGGTGAAAAGCCTTACATGTCGATATACTGTGAGTATCGCTGCAGACATTCTCATCATCTAAAAGAACACACTTATATACACACTGGTGAAAAGCCTTACAAATGTCAATACTGTGAGTATCGCTGCAGACAATCTCATTATCTAAAAGAACACACTTATATTCACACTGGTGAAAAGCCTTAAAATGCCAATACTGTGAAATGCCAATACTGTGAGTATCGCTGCAGACATTTTCATTATCTAAAAGAACACACTTATATACATACTTGTGAAAAGCTTTACAAATGCCAATACTGTGAGTATTGCTGCAGACTTTCTTCAGTTCTAAAACAACACACTTTAACACACTCTAATGAAAATTTTTGAGAATGCTGATACTGTGAGTATCGCTGCAGACAGTCTTCATTTCGAAAACAACACATTTTAATACACTCTAATGAAAAGCGATACACATACAAGTATCGCTGCAGACATTCTCATCATCTAAAAGAACACACTTATATACACATTGGTGAAAAGCCTTACAAATGCCAATACTGTTAGTATTGCTGCAGACATGCTTCAGTTCTAAAACAACACACTTTAACACACTCTAATGAATAGTTTTGAAAATTCTGATACTGTGAGTATCGCTGCAGACAGTCTTCATTTCTAAAACAACACATTTTTATACACACTAATGAAAAGCCTTACAAATGTCAATACTGTGAGTATCGCTGCAGACTTTCTCATCATCTAAAAGAACACACTTATATACACACTGGTGAAAAGCCTTACACATGTCGATACTGTGAGTATCGCTGCAGACATTCTCATCATCTAAAAGAACACACTTATATACACACTGGTGAAAAGCCTTACAAATGTCAATACTGTGAGTATCGCTGCAGACATTCTCATCATCTAAAAGAACACACTATTATATACACTGGTGAAAAGCCTTACAAATGTCGTTACTGTGAGTATCGCTGCAGACATTCTCGTCATCTAAAAGAACACACTTTTATACACACTGGTGAAAAGCCTTACAAATGTCACTACTGTGAGTATCGCTGCAGACTTTCTCATCATCTAAAAGAACACACTTATATACACACTGGTGAAAAGTATATACAATACTGTGAGTATTGCTGCAGACCGTCTTCAGTTCTAAAACAACACACTTTAACACACTCTAATGAAAAGCTTTAAAAATGCAGATACTGTGTATATCGCTGCAGACATTCTCATCATCTAAAAGAACACACTTTTATACACAATGGTAAAAAGCCTTACAAATTTCGATACTGTGAGTATCGCTGCAGTCATTCTCATCATCTAAAAGAACACACTTTTATACACACTAATGAAAAGCCTTTCAAATGTCGATACTGTGATTGTCGCTGCAGACAGTCTGGACTTCCGAAACAACACACTTTAACACACTCTAATGAAAAGCTTTAAAAATGCTGATACTGTGAGTATCGCTGCAGACATTCTCATCATCTAAAAGAACACACTTATATACACACTGGTGAAAAGCCTTACAAATGTCGATACTGTGAGTATCGCTGCAGATAGTCTGGACTTCTAAAACAAGACACTTTAACACACTCTAATGAAAAACTTTTAAAATGCTGATACTGTGAGTATCGCTGCAGACATTCTCATCACCTAAAAGAACACACTTATATACGCACTGCAGAAAAGCCTTACAAATGTCGATACTGTGAGTATCGCTGCAGACAGTCTGGACTTCTGAAACAACAAACTTTAACACACTCTAATGAAAAGCTTTAAAAATGCTGTTACTGTGAGTGTCGCTGCAGACATTCTCATCATCTAAAAGAACACACTTATATAAACACTAGTGAAAAGCCTTACAAATGCATATACTGTGAGTATCGCTGCAGACAGTCTGGACTTCTAAAACAAAACACTTTAACACACTCTAATGAAAAGGTTTAAAAATGCTGATACTGTGAGTATCGCTGCAGACATTCTCATCACCTAAAAGATCACACTTTTATACACACTGGTGAAAAGCCTTACAAATGTCAATACTGTGAGTGTCGCTACAGACATTCTTATCATTTAAAAGAACACACTTATATACACACTGGTAAAAAGCCTTACAAATGCCGATACTGTAGTATTGCTGCAGAAAATCTTCTGTTCTAAAACAATACACTTGAACACACTCTAATGAAAAGCTTTGAAAATGCTGATACTGTGAGTATCGCTGCAGACAGTCTTCATTTCTAAAACAACACATTTTAATACACACTAATGAAAAGCCTTACAAATGTCAATACTGCGAGTATCGCTGCAGACATTCTCATCATCTAAAAGAACACACTTATATACACACTGGTGAAAAGCCTTACAAATGTCGATACTGTGAGTAACGCTGCAGACATTCTTATCATCTAGAAGAACACACTTATATACACACTGGTGAAAAGCCTTACAAACGCCAATACTGTGAGTATTGCTGCAGACCGTCTTTAGTTCTAAAACAACACACTTTAACACACTCTAATGAAAAGCTTTAAAAATGCTGATACTGTGAGTATCGCTGCAGACATTCTCAGCATCTAAAAGAACACACTTAAATACACACTGGTGAAAAGCCTTACAAATGTGAATACTGTGAGTATCGCTGCGGACATTCTCATCATCTAAAAGAACACACTTTTATACACACTAATGAAAACCCTTTCAAATGTCGATACTGTGAGTTTCGCTGCAGTCATTCTCTTCATCTAAAAGAACACACTTTTATAAACACTGGTGAAAAGCCTTACAAATGTCAATACTGTGAGTATCGCTGCAGACATTCTCATCATCTAAAAGAACACACTTATATACACACTGGTGAAAAGCCTTACAAATGTCGAAATTGTGAGTATCGCTGCAGACAGTCTGGACTTCTAAAACAACACACTTTAACACACATTCTAATGAAAAGCTTTAAAAATGCTGATACTGTGAGTAACGCTGCAGACACTCTCATCATCTAAAAGAACACACTTATATACACACTGGTGAAAAGCCTTACAAATGCCAATACTGTGAGAATCACTGCAGACAGTCTGGACTTCTAAAACAAAACACTTTAACACACTCTAATGAAAAGCTTTAAAAATGCTGATACTGTAAGTATCGCTGCAGACATTGTCATCATCTAAAAGAACACACTTTTATACACTGGTGTAAAGCCTTACAAATGTCAGTACTGTGAGTATCGCTGCAGACATTCTTATCATCTAAAATAACACACTTATATACACACTGGTGAAAAGCCTTACAAATGCCAATACTGTGAGTATTGCTGCAGACCGTCTTCAGTTCTAAAACAACACACTTTAACACATACTAATGAAAAGCTTTAAAAATGCTGATACTGTGAGTATCGCTGCAGACATTCTCATCATCTAGAAGAACACACTTTTATACCCACTAGTGAAAAGCCTTACAAATGTCAATACTGTGAGTATCGCTGCAGACATTCTCATCATCTAAAAGAACACACTTATATACACACTGGTGAAAAGCCTTACAAATGTCAATACTGTGAGTATCGCTGCAGACATTCTCATCATCTAAAAGAACACACTTATATACACACTAGTGAAAAGCCTTTCAAATGCCAATACTGTGAGTGTCGCTGCAGACATTCTCATCATCTAAAAGAACACACTTATATACACACTGGTAAAAAGCCTTACAAATGCCGATACTGTAGTATTGCTGCAGAAAATCTTCTGTTCTAAAACAATACACTTTAACACACTCTAATTAAAAGCTTTGAAAATGCTGATACTGTGAGTATCGCGCAGACAGTCTTCATTTCTAAAACAACACATTTTAATACACACTAATGAAAAGCCTTACAAATGTCAATACTGTGAGTATCGCTGCAGGCATTCTCATCATCTAAAAGAACACACTTATATACACACTGGTGAAAAGCCTTACAAATGTCGATACTGTGAGTAACGCTGCAGACATTCTTATCATCTAAAAGAACACACTTATATACACACTGGTGAAAAGCATTACACACGCCAATACTGTGAGTATTGCTGCAGACCGTCTTTAGTTCTAAAGCAACATACTTTAACACACTCTAATGAAAATCTTTAAAAATGCTGGTACTGAGAGTATCGCTGCGGACATTATCATCATCTAAAAGAACACACTTAAATACACACTGGTGAAAAGCCTTACAAATGTCAATACTGTGAGTATCGCTGCAGACATTCTCATCATCTAAAAGAACACACTTTTATACACACTAATGAAAAGCCTTTCAAATGTCGATACTGTGAGTTTCGCTGCAGTCATTCTCATCATCTAGAAGAACACACTTTTATAAACACTAGTGAAAAGCCTTACAAATGTCAATACTGTGAGTATCGCTGCAGACATTCTCATCATCTAAAAGAACACACTTATATACACACTGGTGAAAAGCCTTACAAATGTCGATACTGTGAGTATCGCTGCAGACAGTCTGGACTTCTAAAACAAGACATTTTAACACACTCTAATGAAAAACTCTAAAAATGCTGATACTGTGAGTATCGCTGCAGACATTCTCATCATCTAAAAGAACACACTTATATACACACTGGTGAAAAGCCTTACAAATGTCGATACTGTGAGTATCGCTGCAGACAGTCTGGACTTCTAAAACAAAACACTTTAACACACTCTAATGAAAAGCTTTAAAAATGCTAATACTGTAAGTATCGCTGCAGACATTCTCATCATCTAAAAGAACACACTTTTATACACTGGTGAAAAGCCTTACAAATGTCAGTACTGTGAGTATCGCTGCAGACATTCTTATCATCTAAAAGAACACACTTATATACACACTGATGAAAAGCCTTACAAATGCCAATACTGTGAGTATTGCTGCAGACCGTTTTCAGTTCTAAAACAACACACTTTAACACACACTAATGAAAAGCTTTAAAAATGCTGATACTGTGAGTATCGCTGCAGACATTCTCATCATCTAAAAGAACACACTTATATACACACTGGTGAAAAGCCTTACAAATGTCGATACTGTGAGTATTGCTGCAGACCGTCTTTAGTTCTAAAGCAACACACTTTAACACACTCTAATGAAAATCTTTAAAAATGCTGATACTGTCAGTATCGCTGCAGACATTATCATCATCTAAAAGAACACACTTAAATACACACTGGTGAAAAGCCTTACAAATGTCAATACTGTGAGTATCGCTGCAGACATTCTCATCATCTAAAAGAACACACTTTTATACACACTAATGAAAAGCCTTTCAAATGTCGATACTGTGAGTTTCGCTGCAGTCATTCTCATCATCTAAAAGAACACACTTTTATAAACACTGGTGAAAAGCCTTACAAATGTCAATACTGTGAGTATCGCTGCAGACATTCTCATCATCTAAAAGAACACACTTATATACACACTGGTGAAAAGCCTTACAAATGTCGATACTGTGAGTATCGCTGCAGACATTCTCTTCATCTAAAAGAACACACTTTTATACACACTAATGAAAAGCCTTTCAAATGTCGATACTGTGATTGGTCCTGCAGACAGTCTGGACTTCTGAAACAACACACTTTAACACACTCTAATGAAAGGCTTTAAAAATGCTGATACTGTGAGTGTCGCTGCAGACATTCTCATCATCTAAAAGAACACACTTATATACACACTGGTGAAAAGCCTTACAAATGTCAATACTGTGAGTATCGCTGCAGATAGTCTGGACTTCTAAAACAAGACACTTTAACACACTCTAATGAAAAACTTTAAAAATGCTGATACTGTGAGTATCGCTGCAGACATTCTCATCATCTAAAAGAACACACTTATATACACTCTGCGGAAAAGACTTACAAATATCTATACTGTGAGTATCGCTGCAGACATTCTCATCATCTAAAAGATCACACTTTTATACACACTAATGAAAAGCCTTACAAATATCAATACTGTGAGTATCGCTGCAGACATTCTCATCATCTAAAAGAACACACTTTTATACACACTGGTGAAAAGCCTTACAAATGTCAATACTGTGAGTATCGCTGCAGACATTCTCATCACCTAAAAGAACACACTTATATACACACTGGTGAAAAGCCTTACAAATGTCGATACTGTGAGTATCGCTGCAGACAGTTTGGACTTCTGAAACAACAAACTTTAACACACTCTAATGAAAAGCTTTAAAAATGCTGTTACCGTGAGTGTCGCTGCAGACATTCTCATCATCTAAAAGAACACACTTATATAAACACTAGTGAAAAGCCTTACAAATGCCAATACTGTGAGTATCGCTGCAGACAGTCTGGACTTCTAAAACAAAACACTTTATCACACTCTAATGAAAAGCTTTAAAAATGCTGATACTGTGAGTATCGCTGCAGACATTCTCATCACCTAAAAGAACACACTTTTATACACACAGGTGAAAAGCCTTACAAATGTCAATACTGTGAGTATCGCTACAGACATTCTCATCATCTAAAAGAACACACTTATATACACACTGGTAAAAAGCCTTACAAATGCCGATACTGTAGTATTGCTGCAGAAAATCTTCTGTTCTAAAACAATACACTTGAACACACTCTAATGAAAAGCTTTGAAAATGCTGATACTGTGAGTATCGCTGCAGACAGTCTTCATTTCTAAAACAACACATTTTAATACACACTAATGAAAAGCCTTACAAATGTCAATACTGTGAGTATCGCTGCAGACATTCTCATCATCTAAAAGAACACACTTATATACACACTGGTGAAAAGCCTTACAAATGTCGATACTGTGAGTAACGCTGCAGACATTCTTATCATCTAGAAGAACACACTTATATACACACTGGTGAAAAGCCTTACAATCGCCAATACTGTGAGTATAGCTGCAGACCGTCTTTAGTTCTAAAACAACACACTTTAACACACTCTAATGAAAAGCTTTAAAAATGCTGATACTGGGAGTATCGCTGCAGACATTCTCAGCATCTAAAAGAACACACTTAAATACACACTGGTGAAAAGCCTTACAAATGTCAATACTGTGAGTATCGCTGCAGACATTCTCATCATCTAAAAGAACACACTTTTATACACACTAATGAAAACCCTTTCAAATGTCGATACTGTGAGTTTCGCTGCAGTCATTCTCTTCATCTAAAAGAACACACTTTTATAAACACTGGTGAAAAGCCTTACAAATGTCAATACTGTGAGTATCGCTGCAGACATTCTCATCATCTAAAAGAACACACTTATATACACAATGGTGAAAAGTCTTACAAATGTCGATACTGTGAATATCGCTGCAGACAGTCTGGACTTCTAAAACAAACCATTTTAACACACTCTAATGAAAAACTCTAAAAATGCTGATACTGTGAGTATCGCTGCAGACATTCTCATCATCTAAAAGAACACACTTATATACACACTGGTGAAAAGCCTTACAAATGTCGAAACTGTGAGTATCGCTGCAGACAGTCTGGACTTCTAAAACAACACACTTTAACACACATTCTAATGAAAAGCTTAAAAATGCTGATACTGTGAGTATCGCTGCAGACATTCTCATCATCTAAAAGAACACACTTATATACACACTGGTGAAAAGCCTTACAAATGCCAATACTGTGAGTATCACTGCAGATAGTCTGGACTTCTAAAACAAAACACTTTAACACACTCTAATGAAAAGCTTTAAAAATGCTGATACTGTAAGAATCGCTGCAGACATTGTCATCATCTAAAAGAACACACTTTTATACACTGGTGAAAAGCCTTATAAATGTCAGTACTGTGAGTATCGCTGCAGACATTCTTATCATCTAAAAGAACACACTTATATACACACTGGTGAAAAGCCTTACAAATGCCAATACTGTGAGTATTGCTGCAGACCGTCTTCAGTTCTAAAACAACACACTTTAACACACACTAATGAAAAGCTTTAAAAATGCTGATACTGTGAGTATCGCTGCAGACATTCTCATCATCTAAAAGAACATACTTTTATACACACTGGTGAAAAGCCTTACAAATGTCAATACTGTGAGTATCGCTGCAGACATTCTCATCATCTAAAAGAACACACTTTTATACACACTGGTGAAAAGCCTTACAAATGTCAATGCTGTGAGTATCGCTGCAGACATTCTCATTATCTAAAAGAACACACTTATATACACACTGGTGAAAAGCCTTACAAATGTCATTACTGTGAGTATCGCTGCAGACATTCTCATCATCTAAAAGAACACACTTATATACACACTGGTAAAAAGCCTTTCAAATGTCGATACTGGTAGTGTCGCTGCAGACAGTCTGGACTTCTGAAACAACACACTTTAACACACTCTAATGAAAGGCTTTAAAAATGCTGATAATGTGAGTGTCGTTGCAGACATTCTCATCATCTAAAAGAACACACTTATATACACACTAGTGAAAAGCCTTACAAATGCCAATACTGTGAGTATCGCTGCAGACAGTCTGGACTTCTAAAACAAAACACTTTAACACACTCTAATGAAAAGCTTTAAAAATGCTGATACTGTGATTATCGCTGCAGACATTCTCATCATCTAAAAGAACACACTTTTATACACACTGGTGAAAAGCCTTACAAATGTCAATACGGTGAGTATCGCTGCAGACATTCTCATCATCTAAAAGAACACACTTTTATACACACTGGTGAAAAGCCTTACAAATGTCAATACTGTGAGTATCGCTGCAGACATTCTCATCATCTAAAAGAACACACTTATATACACACTGGTGAAAAGCCTTACAAATGTCATTACTGTGAGTATCGCTGCAGACATTCTCATCATCTAAAAGAACACACTTATATACACACTGGTAAAAAGCCTTTCAAATGTCGATACTGGTAGTGTCGCTGCAGACAGTCTGGACTTCTGAAACAACACACTTTAACACACTCTAATGAAAGGCTTTAAAAATGCTGATACTGTGAGTGTCGTTGCAGACATTCTCATCATCTAAAAGAACATACTTATATACACACTAGTGAAAAGCCTTACAAATGCATATACTGTGAGTATCGCTGCAGACAGTCTGGACTTCTAAAACAAAACACTTTAACACACTCTAATGAAAAGGTTTAAAAATGCTGATACTGTGAGTATCGCTGCAGACATTCTCATCACCTAAAAGATCACACTTTTATACACACTGGTGAAAAGTCTTACAAATGTCAATACTGTGAGTGTCGCTACAGACATTCTTATCATTTAAAAGAACACACTTATATACACACTGGTAAAAAGCCTTACAAATGCCCATACTGTAGTATTGCTGCAGAAAATCTTCTGTTCTAAAACAATACACTTTAACACACTCTAATGAAAAGCTTTGAAAATGCTGATACTGTGAGTATCGTGCAGACAGTCTTCATTTCTAAAACAACACATTTTAATACACACTAATGAAGAGCCTTACAAATGTCAATACTGTGAGTATCGCTGCAGACATTCTCATCATCTAAAAGAACACACTTATATACACACTGGTGAAAAGCCTTACAAACGCCAATACGGTGAGTATTGCTGCAGACCGTCTTTAGTTCTAAAGCAACACACTTTAACACACTCTAATGAAAATCTTTAAAAATGCTGATACTGTGAGTATCGCTGCAGACATTATCATCATCTAAAAGAACACTCTTAAATACACACTGGTGAAAAGCCTTACAAATGTCAATACTGTGAGTATCGCTGCAGACATTCTCATCATCTAAAAGAACACACTTTTATACACACTAATGAAAAGCCTTTCAAATGTCGATACTGTGAGTTTCGCTGCAGTCATTCTCTTCATCTAAAAGAACACACTTTTATAAACACTGGTGAAAAGCCTTACAAATGTCAATACTGTGAGTATCGCTGCAGACATTCTCATCATCTAAAAGAACACACTTATATACACACTGGTGAAAAGCCTTACAAATGTCGATACTGTGAGTATCGCTGCAGACAGTCTGGACTTCTAAAACAAGACATTTTAACACACTCTAATGAAAAACTCTAAAAATGCTGATACTGTGAGTATCGCTGCAGACATTCTCATCATCTAAAAGAACACACTTATATACACACTGGTGAAAAGCTTTACAAATGTCGATACTGTGAGTATCGCTGCAGACAGTCTGGACTTCTAAAACAAAACACTTTAACACACTCTAATGAAAAGCTTTAAAAATGCTGATACTGTGAGTATCGCTGCAGACATTCTCATCATCTAAAAGAACACACTTTTATACACTGGTGAAAAGCCTTATTCAGTACTGTGAGTATCGCTGCAGACATTCTTATCATCTTAAAGAACACACTTATATACACACTGATGAAAAGCCTTACAAATGCCAATACTGTGAGTATTGCTGCAGACCGTCTTCAGTTCTAAAACAACACACTTTAACACACACTAATGAAAAGCTTTAAAAATGCTGATACTGTGAGTATCGCTGCAGACATTCTCATCATCTAAAAGAACACACTTATATACACACTGGTGAAAAGCCTTACAAATGTCGATACTGTGAGTATCGCTGCAGACATTCTCATCATCTTAAAGAACACACTTATATACACACTGGTGAAAAGCCTTACAAATGCCAATACTGTGAGTATCGCTGCAGACCGTCTTCAGTTCTAAAACGACACGCTTTAACAAACTCTAATGAAAAGTTGTACAAATATTGATACTATGAATTTTGCTCCAGACAATTAGAACATATAAAGAAAACACTTTTGTGCACTGTAATGAAAATCTTCAAAGTGCAGCTAATGTGAATATTGTTGTAGAAGTGTATTTTACAGTGTCATTTACAAATTCCTATGAAGGAAAAACTATACAATTGTGAATATTTTGACTATTCTATTAATCTTTGTCAAATCATAATCTTCAAAGGTGACTCGCATAAAGGAAAAACCATTCAGATGCAAAGATTGTAACAATGAAACAAGTTTTCATGGGGTTTATTGTGTTAATAGTGTTCATTTGAGTATCAAAATATTATGCAAAAATGTGAACATTGTTGCCGCAATCTTGGCATCTTAAAGAAAACATTAGAAACTAAGACATTGTATTATGTTCTGAAATGGCTGTTTTTGGATATATTTTTTGTATAATTGTCTAGCATCAATACTTTTGTATCCTATATAATAGTTATTTACTTTTATGAACAGTTAAATTAAGAATACTAATGGAATATACTAGTTTTCTTTGCATTTTTTATTTACAACTTCGATGCTATTAGCTTTGGCCATGGCAATCATACTTTTCCTTTCAGTTTTAATATTTTATGTTCGCAAACAATGTTATAAGATCTTTATTTATCTTCTCTCTGTATATTTATGATAATATTTCGTTTGTGGATGTAATCATTTAAAGTGGAACTTGGTTATAAATTTATTGTAGTAAATAAGGAAAATGACATTATAAGAAATTCTTAAAAATCAGCATTGCCAATTAATAAGGAATAAGAATTAATTATAATTATTGAGAAAGTTCATTGTGATACATTACTTCCATTTCTACATTTGTGTGTGTGTGTGTGTGTGTGTGTGTGTGTGTGTGTGTGTGTGTGTGTGTGTGTGTGTGTGTGTGTGTGTGTGTGTGTGTTGTGTTTGTGCTCATGTTCAGATTTGTTGTATGCACCCATTAACAATCTCACTTTCACAACTTCCATCCGATTGGTTTAAACTTACTTAATTTTAGTAGTAGCTTGGACAGGTTTGTTATTGAGAGAAATCCATTCCACAATTTCCAAATGATAGCTATTTCAAATCTTGAAGAAAAATCGTAACTTTTTTCTCTTGTACACTTTTTTGAAAATATGATTTAAATCATTTTGAAAAATTTGAAACACATTAATCATTGTTAAAATTTTTTAAATTATCTGCTGAGGATGAAAATTTATTTGATGAGAAACAGGGTTTATTTTTATGTTTATGACACAGTTTTAAAGTTTTTAATGCTATTGTATACTAATTATAATTGGAAAGTGAAATTTTTAAGAAAATTTGAAAGTATTTTATTTTAGCATAGTCACTTCCTTCACGTGACGCAGGAAAACTCTGTGTACCTTGATTATTAAGATTTAAAACAGTTTGTTGTTGAAGATGTTGATCTAATAAGATTGCAAATACTGCAAAACACCTCGCAGTTGGTATTATTATTTTAAAAGCCTGCCTAGCTACAAATCGTGTGCAAATGTGTAATTCACTAACGTACATTCAATAAATCGTTGCAAGTTGTCTTTTTAAAATTTTTTGATTGTATACATTAACTGGTTTCCTTAATATAATTTGATACTTTTAGCCCTGTATATATATAAATGAAAATGTGTTTAAAAAACTATCTTTAGCCAAGCAAAGTAAGGTCTTTGTTTCAACTTGACCATTCGACATTTGGTTTGTGCGTTTGTTATAGTTTTGACTAAGCGAATTAACCGGTTGCTTTGAAATTTGATATGAAGGTATATCCTGTAAAGCCTGAACGACAAAAATGGTGGCCTCAGATTTAATGATGACAGGTGATACATATTTCATCAAACACATTGACTGATTATTTTGAAATATGGTACGACTTTACCTTGTATCAGATTTTTTTCTTATTGGCTTCTGTAAATGCGCTTGAGAATACACTATTTGTAGTAATGTTGTCTGCTTGAACTTTGTAGTACACATGTACAATGATTAAGAAATTTGAGTAACTTGTCGATCATAAGATACAATCTGTGATATGATTTTTTAGTGTAAGAAACATGTCAACCATGGATATTCACCATCATAATGAATGACTGGATGAATAAATGCCTTTATTTGAGGCAAAGTGTGGACCAGTATGTCCTCGCTTCCACCTAACCTCATTCATGTTGTAATACAAACATAACTTAACAAATTGAGATATTCATATGAATGTTTTAATTCATAGGACATTTTGGAATTATTTCACTCTAAATTATGTACACTTATACATACTAGCACAAGGACTTGAACAGGCAATTGCTACAGTGAGACTGAGTTCCTGATTGAGCTCAGGGTGGAGAGAAGTGTCAACAGGCACAGACATGTTCAAACCTGCTGTGGTGTGCTTGTTTGTTGAAAAACAGAAAACAGTTTTTCTCATTAAATATAATAACTTACAACTGACACTTCAAACTAAAAAATACACAATTTAAAAAACACATTAGAAAAAATTGTTTACAAATAATTTTATTCTAAATTTTTCATACAATATAGTTTTTTTTATCTGAGATAATGTGCTCCAAGACAAAGGCTTTTAATTCATCTATGTTTATTAATTTTGTAACACAAATAATTTTCCTTAATTCTGCTGCAGTTTCTTGTTTGAGTTAATTCATTGATTACTTTTGACAGACCAATGATTGCAGACTTAAATGGTGCAACATTAGGTAAACTAACAGACTTCAAATTCCGCTAAATAAGTATCATTGCATGACATAATACGGTGTATCCTTGAGTCTAGCTAGTTGAATATGAATACAATCTTAGTGAAGTGTAAGTTGCTGGCTGGAAATTAGGTGGAAGTTTCCAGCTGACAGATTAATGTTGTCAGAATTATTACTGCTGGCATTCCATTATTTGTCATCCTGGTGAAAGATTTCTTTGTTCAAGTTGTATGTTTTAAGTTTAGGGTATACCATTCTATGTAGGCTGAAAGGCAATATTGATCCCATGTTATTTTTTTATGTTTTCTTAAATATATATATAACATTGTTTGTTTGTTTTGTGCAGAAATGCTATATCAGTAATATTTAATATTAAACTTACATATGGAAATAAAGTTATATATCATTGCAATTTTTTTTTATTTCTTAATCCTTACAAATCTTTAAAATTAATTTTTTGACACTTTTAAAACATCACTTAACATTATAACCAAGGACACTGTATATATAGTTTTTTTATGTGTGTGTGCGTACATACACACACACACACATATGCATGCACACACAATCGTTTTTAAAATTAAAATTAAAAATTAACATTGAACAAGTGATGAAAATCATTTAATGTTAATATAAAGGAAAGCTTTATATAAATTGATAATAATTGTTTTAATAAAAATATTAAGTTTAACATGTATGTTTAACTATGATTACCATATATATATATTATTATTATTTGCGTATAGACCCTGTTGGATCACGCAAAGCATTCCGACTCATGTCTTGTTCCTTCTAATCCTCCACTCCTCCCTCATCCTGTCCCCATGGATCCTCTTTTGCTCCTCCGTCCATTTTACCCCTGCTCTCTTTGGGATTTCATTCTCTGGGATCTTCCAACCGAGCATCTTTCTCCTGTATTGTGTTCCTGTCTTCAATGTCTGTTGAGTCTATTTCTGCGTCATGTAGGTCTATTCTGACTTGTGTGATCCACGACGTTGTTGATTTGACTCCTTGTATATACTTAAAGAGTCTGTTCTGTTGTATATATATATATATATGTATATATATATATATATATATGTATATATATATATATATATATATATATATATATATATATATATATATGTGTGTGTGTGTGTGTATTTTAAGCGATGTCTGTTTTTAAATGTTGGTGAGCAAACAGCGTTAGTGAGCATGTTCATCTGCTTAAATGCTGTTTAGTAAAAGTTCTCAATGTTTAAAATTGATAAGCTCAAAGTTCATGAGATACAATCTGTGATTTTATTTTGAAGTACAAGAAACAAGCCCTTAAAGTTTAGTGACAACCGATGTTAACGGTTAACCGATATTAACAACGATGTTAAAGTTCAGTGAATTTGCAAATTTAATAGGAATTGTTGTCTACCAATAACCCCTGACAACATCACAGCCTGTGAAAAATTGAAACCACTATCTAAATTTAGAATATTGTGCTATAGTTTTGAAATTTAGTTGTTAACATGTTGATCATTTTTACTAATATGGGCCACAAAGTAACGATTTATCACATGGGATATAAAATAGGCTGTGGACTTACTACCTTGCCAATACCCAAACTTCTAACACAACACCATAATACTGATGACGATTTAGTAGAATTAAACAAGGTATAGGAACATCTTAAATTTGAATTTATCATTTCTTGCTTTACTGTATTTCTAAGATGGTATTGCTGCAACTATTGAAAATCATGAGTTTTTTTTTCAATTTTGCGATAACACAACATAACACAGTGATTCATAAATTGTGAATTTGATCTGTGGAACTGGAGACCTAGTAAGTTGCACTCTAACTACTGAAGTGGGCTTTCATATACTGTATATAAGATAAAGCAAAAGTCAGTCAAGTAAGTGAAGTTTTCAGTTTTCATTGAATAGTTTTTCATCATCAATCACGATCAAAAGAATCATGGAACAAAATGTTTGTTGCAAGGGAATGAAAATATAATTAAATTGAAAAATCTGTTTAAATGACACAGCTATTCTATCAGCTTGGTAGGTTGCAAGGGTTTAACCTAAATTTTTTAAATTATGAAAACAAATATATTTACTCAGTTCACTTAAATACATTTTTTTTACCAAGTTATAGCATGTGGCAGAATTTGCCTAACCTGATTCTTCATTTGGTTAAAATACCAACTTGTTCAGATAACAACAGCGGTTTTTGTTAATCCAACTGTTTTTTGCTGAAGAAGTTTGAATTACGATTTTGGTCAAATTTAACATGAAGCGTTAAAAAACAAACAATTCTAAGTGAAATAATGTTTATTTTTTAAAAATATTTTACTGTACTGTATATAATAATCAAGAGTACTGTATTTATTATTTTATAAAGGGACATTTGCAATAATTAGTAATTATAGAACAAATTACAATGTTTCAAGATTGTGTATCAACTTTTGTTCTTAAGTGCTTTATTAAAACACAAAATTATTATAAACCAGACATTATAAATTCAGTAGAAAAAATAAGATGCTTCCGATCAATTGATTTGCCTTCCTAATAATGAAAATAAGATTTTATCTTTAAGGTCTACATTTCAACCAGCATATACTACACCTTTGGTCCTATAATTCCTGTAGGTGGAACAGCTACATAATTGTTTCAATATAAATATCGCGATGGGGTCATATGACTAAAAGATCAAACAACCAAAAGTTCATTCAACTAAATTTAGTACCAATATTTTGCCCCAATGAACTTTTGGTCATATGAACCGTGTTTTTAAGAGGCGAGATCATATGATCAAACAATCAAACGTTCATTCAATCAAATTATATTTTAATATTTTGGTCAAATGAACTTTTGGTCATATGAACCATGTTTTTATTATTATTTTAAACACCATCATACTACTTAGTGTTAATTCTATAACAGTGACGCTTTATACATTTTTTATATATTGGTAGGTGTGAATAATAAATGTTTACATTATTTTAAACGCCATCATACTAGTTACCCAGCCCAACATAATTATTTAGTATTCAAGTGTTAATTGTATAACAGTGACGTTTTATTCATGTATTATATATTGATAGGTGTGAATAATAAATGTTTAAATTATGTTAAACGCAATCACACTACTTACCCAGTCCAACTTAATTATTTAGTATTCAAGGGTTAATTGTATAATGGTGTGTATTATTAATTTAAATATTTAGTATGAAACTTACCTGTATGCAATAATAAAAAAAAAAAAATGAATATAAAATATTTACAGTATATTCAACTGTAGGCCTAAACACTAAAAAAATATAGAAATGACTGGTCTGGGTATGTAGTGTAATGGTGTGTATTATTAATTTAAATATCAGTAATGACACTGATCTATATGCAATAATAAAAAAAAGTGTGTTTTACAAAATATCCTCCTTTGAAGGAAATACAAACCTAGATGTTAATAAATCTCTAAGTTATTACACATTTTTGGTTGCATGAACCTTTGGTTGATTTTTGGTCATATGAATCACTCTGTTAAAAACATGGTTCATATCACTAAAAGTTCAGTCAACCAAAATATTTAAGTATAACTGGGTCTAATGAATGTTTGGGTTTGTTTGATCTTTTGGTCATATGAGCTCTTTCCTAAATATCTCAGGGCAAATTGCTGAAAAAGTTCGGGGTGTTTTGTTTGATTTGTTGTATATTTCTGAGTTACGAACTTAGAACTTGTTTTTACTTATCTTATTTAAAACATTCAGATTTTGGTTTCTGTAATGTTTTAATTTTTCCACCAGTCTCTGGGTCCCAGTACAAGCCAGCCCCCCTTATATTCAGTCATATGTGTCACCGCTCTCTTGACAGGCCTGCAACAGTGTGTTTAGTTACTGAGACTACTGTATTTTGGAGTGATTATTGTTAATTTGTTTTTCTAATTTTTTTTAGTTTCTAAGTTTTAGTGTATACAGTTTTAATTTATACGAGACAGTAGAGTCTCGATTAATCATCATTCTAGGGACTGTTAAGGTGACGGATAACAAAAATAGAACACCTGTACTTTCAGTAATCGATAAAAATAACATACTATATTCTGTTTATATTTTCTATTGTACTCTAAATTATGTATTATACAAATTTTACATACATATGTCTTTAATACAGTAAATTTTACCTGTACTTAACCTTTTGATGAGTATTCACGTAACATATGTTAGAACAACGCACATGCTACTTATATTACTCATGTGACTGTTATGTGATTGACTTGTACTCTGAATTGCATTATCATAAATAGTGTTAAAGTGTAAATCTTTCAATAGAAACATTCATGCACTTTTTTGTAATTTGTTGCCACTATTTGAAGTATTTCTATCTCATTCCACTAGGTAATAGGATCGTTCACTTTTCGTTTATCATTATTTGCTCAGGGTCAGCTGCTATAAATAACTTATGGCCAGTTACAGTGTACTGTTTTGTCTAGACGGTTACTGTAATGGAAGATTTTTCAAAAATGTCAGATAACAGAATTAACCGGACAGTTAAAACGTAGGAATTTATAAGGAAGGAACCAAGTAAGAATAGCTAACAATCTTTATTAAATAATAATTTAATAAAAATTATTAGCTGTTCTTACTTGCTTTCTTTTTTTGAATTTGTTGATCACTATTAAAAGTGTAGGATCGGCTTTATAACCGCTTTTAATTAGTTAAAATTGATAACACAATTATTTAATTAATAAATGAAGATGCTTACTACTTGGACTGGAAGTTTCAGTTTATTCAAGAGTCAAATTACTTTAGATATTAAAAAATTTTAAATACTCATCCTGCAAAGTTAATATTTTAATATCTTAAATAAATGCTGATTTTGTGAAATTAGAAAAACCATGTTCACAGTCCGCAGAGTAGTTACAAATTTTAGATTTTGTCTGAAATTAGCAATTGGAAATAACATATACAGTGTGTTTGTGTGTGTGTGTGTGTGTGTGTGTACATACATACATATATTTAATTGACCTTATTCAAATTTTCTTTTATTCATGATAATATACAAATAATATAACCGTATGTTCTTTCTGTTTCAGGAGTAGAATATGATAAAAAATATTTCCGCAATAATTGTATCAAAAAAAAGGTTGATAGAAAAATGAATTATACGTGCAAAATATGCAACTTTAAACTTGATCATGGTTATAATTTTTTGCAACACATGTTTAGGCACTCTGGTGAAAAACCGTTTTTGTGTAAAATCTGTGGTAAAGGGTTTTTGTCAGCAGTAAAAGCAAGAATCCATTTAGAAGTACATGTGAAATGGAAGAAGTTCAAATGCAACTACTGTAGCTATAAATGTCGAGATAAGGGAAATATGAAAATACATTTGCGAGAGCACACTGGCGAAAAGCCTTACAAATGCCGATACTGTGAGTATCGCAGCAAACAGTCAGCACATTTAAAACGACACACTTTAATACACTCTGACAAAAGACCTTATAAGTGCAACTATTGTGACTATCGTTGTAAAGATAATTTTCTTTTAAAGTGTCATACACGAATTCATACGAAAGAAAAGCCATACAAATGTGAATATTGTGATTATTCGTCTACACAACACCATTGTATAGTAGTTCATAGACGGATCCACACAAAAGAAAAACCATACAAATGCAACGATTGTAGCTATGAATCAAATAATCGCCAATGTATTACTTCCCATATTAAAAGAATCCATTTAAAAATCAAAATATTTTGTAAAAAATGTGAATATAGTTGCTATGATAATTATGATTTAAGAAGACATGAAAGACTAACACATTGAATTATGTTCTGAAATGGTGGTTTCTGGATATATTTTTTCAGTAAGCGTGGTGCCTTTATATATATATATATATATGGATATGATATGTTGTATGATAAGTTCACTTTGTTTGGCAAATATTAGACCAATGTGTTACTTGAAGTGAAATACAGGTTATTTAAATTGAAAATAACATTTTTCTATTATTTCATCATTAAATATAATTCAATAATGTTTTTTAAATGAATTGTACATTCAGGTATATATTTTCCTATATTTAAGATAAATAATTTGCCTCTTAACATTTTTTATGTAAATAACTGTAAGAAATATATTTTTCTGATATATTTATCTATTGTTAATTTATATAATGTACTGTTCAGTGGTGAGATTTTAAAAAAAAACTTTAATTGTTAGTGCTTGTTATTAACCTTTAGTGAGCAGTTTGAGTTATAATGCTGTTCAGAATTAATCAAACTTAAATGTCATATCAGGCTGATCACACTATTTGTGATACAATACTAATTGTATGATTTGGCTTTAACTGGGAATTTTTCTAAGGGTATTTGTTTGGATTTTATTCTCGGAAAATTTTGTGTAATAATGTTATAGAATTTAGTCTTAAAACTATTTTCAGCCATGCAACAGTATATTGCAAGAAAGACTATGTATACTGTAAGAAATCTTTCAAAATATTTCTTCAGGTTTTAATTATGGGTGTTATGTTTTTCAAAACATTCTAAAGCCAACCACTGACATGCAAGAAGTTGAACCAATTCCATTAGACCAATCACAGTTTCTGCAGTTCAGCTATTAATATGTCCAGCAGAAATTTTGCTCTTTATAAATATTATGTTCAATTATTTATAATTTAGGGAAGGATGAAAAAGAAATAATTTTTCTTTCAACTGCCTCCTCCAAAGCAATAACAATGGGATCCCCAAAGCAGATGTAAAAAACTCAGTCCAGCTTTAAACAATTAATCATCTCTAACAGAATAAATAAAGTGAAAGCGGAAACTACTCCTCAGATGGTAGGCCCAATGGACTTCATAAATTTTAACGTTTTCTTGGATCTGCTTGAACCAGTAAGCAAGAAGTCTGATACACCAGGAAATGTATCTCAAGTAGTTTTGGAAACTTTGAACCAGCAATATCCTGAATACGGATATATACTAATAGGTCTTCAATATTTTCCAAATATTACATACATAATTCTATTTGAAAAACATAAGCACAAAGAAAAATTAATTAAATTCAAGTTTTAAAATGATGTCATCCAAATGGTGACTATTCATGTAGAGGTAATTATTACAGGCAAGTGGAAAAATTGACCACGTATTTTAAAGCATTGCTTGATGGAATATAAAAGGATCAGGTTTATTTTGAAAAAAATATATTGTTTTGAAGTTATTTCGAATGCCATAACGTGAGAAATTCGAACATACCATGCATGAAAAGTGTTTTTTTTTTTTTTTTTTTTTTTTTGCTGCAATACCTCGACAAGAATGATCACCATTTGAATGACTTCATTTTTAAAAATTGAATTACATTATTTCTGTTCTTTATGTTTCTCAAATGCCGTATGTAACATTAAGAAAAAAATAAAGTGAAATTTGTTTAAAAATTTTGTTAAAATGTTTTGAAAAATTTAACACCTCCCTGCATTATAGTGAATCATTTTTGATGATGCAACCAATGAAAGTATTTATTCAAGGAGATGCTTCACAATAAATGTTTGTAATAAATTTGTGTCAATTGTTATAGAATACAGACATAATATTTTTAAAATATTAAAAAAAATAGGTTATAGTTATAGTTAATACTTTTTCATTGTTTATAATATAAACATAACATATTGCATGTTAGGAATTGATACTTTTTTGTTAATAATGGGAATTTTGTTATTAATTATAGTTATAGTTAATAAATTTTCATTGTTTATATGTGTTAGGAAATGGTATTTTTTTGTTAATAATGGGCATATTGGTATTAATTATAGTTAATAAATTTTCATTGTTTATATGTGTTAAGAATTGGTATTTTTTTGTTAATAATGGGAAGGTTGTTATTAAAAACATGTATTTTTAATAAATGTTATTTTTAATTAGTTATAATTACTTGTTCATTAATCCCTATTACATTTTTCTTACTATGTCGCCTTTGATTACCTTTAATTTTCACTTTCAGCGTACTGTTTATTTCTTTTTGTCTTCTTATAATCAGTTTTTCAAAAATTGTTTTATTTTACGAGTAATTGTACATTTTTTCCGAGTTTAAAAGAAATATTTTTTATATATTTTCAGGTGTGATACCTTTTTCAAAAATAAGAGTTAAATTTAGAATCACTCTACAAAAGAATTTACTTCAATATCTTTAATGGTTAAAAAGGATTTTAATACTAAAAAACACCTTTATTTTGACGATTCTCTGTTTACAACTTAATTAGTGCAAGCCTTTTTTCGGACACTAATTTTTCATGTAGTATATAAAAGTAATGGTTTTAAATAGCACTGGATTAAAAATAAAATCCGAACTCTTGTGTCCAAATTTTTAGATATCTCTTCTGTGTTTTGAGAAATTGTTAATGAAAGTCGAACAATTTTATATTTTGCAAAATGGCAAGGGATTCCCCAGCAACATTTTTAAGATGAAAAATCAACTACAATTTTTTGGTGTCATTATTACATGTAAAGTTCTATTTAAAAATGATTCATTAGAGTCTGTTTTTCTAGATTTTCCCCCTGATTTTTGATGTGTAATATTAATACCATTACACATCAACAAAAAACCGGATATTTTAAATAGCACTGTATCAAACTACAGTACTAAACTGATAAAGCGTTATAGAACTAAAAAGATATAGGGTCTGTAGATCAGGGTGATTACTCAACACTGAATGTCATGTGTAAAGAAAAAACCTGAAATAAGGCGTAAATTTTGGTGTTAAATCTTGAAAATTCTTTTTTTTTAAAACATAATGAAATTTTATTAGAAAAAAGTAAAAAATAGTTTTGAGTGGCTTAATTTAACTTTAGAACTATTTGAAATTCAAAAGACAATCCCTTAAAATGTTAACATCACAAGCGTTAGCGCAGATGATTGACTCACTCTAACAACTCGCAATCATTGCGCTTGGTGAAAAAAGTGGAATGCCCTCCTCTGTAAGTATAAACACTTGTTATTGCTTATTGATACTCCGAAATCCCATTTCGTAAGTTAAAATTAGTAAAGTCATTCATAAGTTGAGGCTGCACTGTATTAGGCAATGCAACAATTCGTGTAATACTGTTTATATGATTATTTAAATATTTTATTTTATAGGTTATTGTTAGATTGTGAAAACATGACTCCTAACTGGGGCTTTGTGTTCCAGTCACACTGGCACCTGTAAGTAGTGTCAATAATTATAGTCAACAATGTATATTTCCTTATGTTGTTGATTAGATGAGGCTTTCTGCCTCTGGCATACATTTTTTTGATAATTATGTTTGATCTACAAGTTTTATTTTATTACAATAACAGAGTTTCTAACTCTAGCTGTACAATTGTATGTTCATTTGTTTTTAAGTGTCTGACAGATTATTAACTTTGTATATACTATTGCTTATATAAATTAGACAAATATCTCAGTTATTCTCTTGTTTACGGGTTTCACTTGGTCAGTGCAATCAAAAATCTAAATTGTAAAATTAACTTCTGTGGCCAATCTAAGAAATACAGTAATTGGGTTACATTACTGCAAAATTGCATCAGGTCAGCTGTAGGCTTTATACATGCAAGTATGATACAAACAAGTACAGTGATATCCCGGCTTATGGTTGACCCGGGCAAGGGTTTAATTCACGAAATGAAAAATGATCTTTGAAATAAAGGGCTGAACATTTGTAAGTATTTTCATTTTGTTAAATTATTGTTAAGCAAATGTGTAAATATAGACAACATTGTGCTGTACTACAAAAATAAACATTGGCTGAATTAACAAAAACAAGCCTTTGATTGATGGGTGTTTGGGTTTTGTAAGGCAAAAGCACACAATATTTCTTAGTTATCTGTTCTCTGAACTCCCACTGCTATTCCCTTTTCTATCACCATACCTACCTGTCATCAACTCTTTTACTTTGTTTAATTTGTTAGTCATTAAAAAACTTAAACAGTTATAATATTATCGTGTTACATACTTTTGATTTTTAAATTTAACAGAAACCTAAGTGTCTGGTGTGTGAGTTTCAAATTGTTAAGTCCTGTTTTCAATGTTTTTGTTGTAAATATTAATTAAATGGGTCCTAAAAGAAAAGCTTGTGGTAGTGTAGGTAAAAGACAAACCTTGACTGTTGAACTAAAAAAATCTACAGTATGAATTAAAAAAATATATAGTATTGATCTGTCCTGTGTTTATATATGTGACAATTACATTTCTATTAATTTAGTTAAAATACAATGGTGACTTCTGTTCTGTGAATTTTCTTTATTCTTCATCTTTGACGTATTAATAGTGAGTACTCGATAATTTTTTTCTATGGAGCAAATTAAAATGTTTTCCATAAGTATTGCAAACATTGACTCGCCCAACAGTTTGCTCAGATAACAGTCTTAGTTCTGGAACGAGTGGTCACTCTGTAGATGTAGAAGATTATAAAAAAAACACCTAAAGTTGAAAATCCATATTTTTCATGTGGGGTATGAGCAATTTTTAAGGAAATTTGGGCAATTGTTCACTAAATAGCAAGTATTCAGAATTATTGGAAGATCTCGCCTTTTCCTTAGATCGCACATGATCATTTTCCAATTGTTTTTATCAAAAGATTAATTATATCATTTCAAGTTAATTTTAGTAGACTGGAAAGAACTGATTAAAAGAATATTGCAGTTGTATAAATATTTTTATTTATTACTTATTTACAAAAATGTGTTTCCAGTAGAAAAGTTTAAATAAAGAAGCAAATAGTACAACAATATAACAGTAAAATCTATAATAATAATATGGTAATGAGTACAAGTGTAGTATGTAGGCATACTTTATTTAAATAGATCCTTATTTCTACATTTATTTTTTAACTTGAAATAAACAATGAGCAACATTTAAAAAACATAATTCTTCTAGTCTGTTGGAAGTAAATGCATGTACTGCACGTGTCCAGAAATTACATTTTTTTTCGGCTGAACAGGGCACAGGATGGGGCTGTCTTTTTGTTACCAAAATCGTTGTAGTGTATACACTATAGTTCATCTTTGCTGCTGGTTTATTCAGTAAGATTTTTGTAATGTACGGTGTAACTGAAGTCTTGATTGTAAACTGGTCAAAACGCAAAACTCGTTTGTAGCATATAACAAAAATATTGACTCCTTCTTGACCGTGTCATAACAGTGGATACGAGTGTAAATAACAAGTGAATTTTAAGAGAAATACTGATCAAGGACATTCATAAAATGTAAAAAATATGTAAACATCAATTATAAACGTTTAATTTTGGAAGGGAGTTTCTGGTAGAGTTTCTTGAAAGTAACCGTAAACAGTACAGCCCTGGAACAAGACCTTTGACAAGTTATTCCGTAAAATCAACAGTTTTTCACTTCTCTCAAGTCAAACATTTGGGGGATGAAAGGGCAATCCAATATACTGTTTATTATTAGCGAATATGTCTGATCCATAGGGATTATACACTAGAGGTAGCATTTAGTTGACTTTAATGTTTACAAAATCAGATTTCGAAAAAGTTTAAGACAGAATATTATTATTTAAAATTTGCGTCCTTAATGCACGGATAGTACTGCAATTATTTTAGTCACAAATCATACATGACTTTCAAGTCAACTTGGTACAGTTTTACGTTGTACCAACGTAAAATGTTGTAAACATTTATGAATACCAGTGTTGCTTTGTAAGAACTTTGAAACGATGCATCATCATTGCAAATTTCACTTAGAGGAACAGTCTATGATCACTCAGGTTTTCTCCTTTAAATGACATTTTCTCTTTTAAATGATAAAATTCCTTTAAATTTTTTTTCACCATGCTTTGAGATATAATTATTGTACTGTACTGATTAATATTTAATTTAAAAAAAACAAACTCAAACAAAAGTCAACTTGGTATTCTCATACTTCCTAACATAACGTTCCACAACATGTTGACTTACCAAGACTACCTTTCTGATATTGTCTATACTTCTGTAAAATGTTATAATTATATATGTGTGGATTTTTTAATAAATGAGAATCACACTGTGAATATGTCTAAAGCCTTAATAATATTCATGGAGCACATTTATTGCGATCACCATTTTACAATTTCCTTAATATCTGCCTGAATAATAGACAAATGTGTCCACTGCATATGGACACCTAAAGACTGTGGAACGGCTAAAAAAAACATAATTTTACTATCATACACAATCCAATAAGACAAATATACATTGTGATTTTAATGTATGTATCTTTTCAATTATTGTACTTTAATTTATTATTTCTCTTAAGGTTGTAATAACTATTTTACCTCTGAGGCCAATGAAAATAAAGATGGTACAATTAATTTTAATTTCAAAATCATTAAAAGTCAAAGTTCTTTACAAAGTATTTCTTACTTTGTACTCTTTATTTATTCGTACTTATAATATTTTATACTTGATGACCAGTCATTACTTAACTGAGCTAAAGATTTTTTACATAAAAACAAAAACAAAAAAATCAAATGAGCATGTTTTTCTTGCATCACAAATTACCTTTGCTGATATTATAAAAAATACTTTATTATAATGTTTATTTTTATTAAATGTTATTTGTAATTAATTATCTTTACTTCTTTATTTATACCCAACACTCTATTTGTCTTATCAGCTCTGCTTCCCTTTATTTTTCGCTTCCAACTTGCTTAATGTTCGGAAAACATCTTTTTTCATTTCCTTTTGTCTTCCTAGTTTTCTTTTATTCTCATCTTCAATCTGTTTTCTATATTCTTGCAGTCGTTTTCTTGTTGCTATTTTTTCTTGTTTTTGTTTATGTTTGTATACAGTTTGTAATTTCTTCATCATTGAAGCAACCTAAAATAAAAAAACAAAATTATTTATTTATAGTAGATGCTTCATTATCGGACCAACTAGGGGAGAATTGCAAAGAAAAGGTAAGAATGCAGAAAAAATAAGTTTTGTTTGACACATATCACAACAGAATCTGTAAACAATGAAACAGGCATAATATTTGAAGCAGCAACTATGACAATCATTTTTTATACTTAAGGATCTACTTTGAAAACCGATTCACAAAAAACACCTACTGCACTTTTAGTACCTAGATGACAATGATGCAAACTAAAACAAATACAGTAATATTTAACAGGCACATTCATTATGATCACGTAACTAACTTCAAATGTAATCAGTAAGTACAAAGCATACCCAGTACAATTATACAATCAACAATGGACGATCCCTGAGGTCTACATGTAAATTGTGTGTTTGTGTTCAAGTGTTTCCACAAGCTGTTGATAACAAATGCACATATCGCAGATTAGATTTGATTCAGTGTCTCGACTTTATAAACAGAGTAGCGTGCCAGAATGTGACACAAAAGCATAAGAAAGTCCAATTAAGGATAAAGAGGCCTCTGAAAAGTGCTACAACTATAAATACCGGGAACTACACTTGGCAAATGCCTACTACAGTACAAAGTGTACAGTTAACATCTAAACTCTCTTTTAATGTGTAATAAATCAATGTACATGAATCTAGAGACTATTTCAATTAAATGTTTTTCATACCTTTTTAAAATGAAAATGTAGGTTTCATCAATTGTCCAAAAATTTTGTTATCAGAAACATATTTTTATTTCAATTAAAAAGGGTTCTACTGTATATTGAAAAGAAAAAAATGAGACCCACTCGCTGACATATTTATTTTATTGATTTCAATTGATTTATTAAAAAAATATATTAAACTAGTGGGCTTGTGCGACCATTCGCAGTTAATTGGAAAACGAAACAAATAATATACAACAATGTACAGCTGGAAGTTGAACAGTGTTATAGCATTTCTTCATAGACTATAACATATCATTGAAATATGTGGCAATCATAACTCTTTTTGTTGGTACATCAATAAAAAGGAAAAAAGGTTAGGACATTTTTTTTAATTACTATCCATAATTGAACATAAAAAAAACATGAATTCTGTAAATAAAATAATTTGAATAATACCATTGGCTGGTATTTAATTACTGTAATACACTAATCTTTAATTCAGTACTTATTTTAAGATTACTGCATATATCTTCTTAAGTAAAATCATCGCAAAACCATGTAGAATATTTCTTATGAATGAAGGCTTACTTTTAACAATATTTTTTCAGTAATCAGCTGTTTTGTTAAATTCACAATTAATTATTTGTCACATGCCTGCACTGTGACCCCTCACAGGGACACTTTAAACAGCTCCTTGATTTTGTTTCCAATTCTTTTATTGGTTTTATTGTAAGGCCTTAAAATGGAAAACTATGACGTGTGGTGTTCCCTGGTGTACAGTCTAACCTGTAGCACTGTGTGTGTGTATGTGTGTGTATGTGCACGTGCACGTGCGTGCATGTTCAATGTAATTCAAGACACTGCTCAATCTACTGTCTCTGAACTGCGTAACTTAAGGTCATAGGTTTAGGACTTGCGGTTACTATGGTAAGATTTACCCTTTCCGTTAATACCGCTCCCTTGTCCTCATAATTCTAACAGCATAAAGTATAGATGTTAAGAAAATGAAAAAAATTTCAATAACATAAAATGTCTAATGATCTGTATCAATGAACACTTCTACGTTCTGGGTCTGGGTCTTACCATGATGGCACTCTAATAGTACATTTTCCAATGGAACTTCTCTAATATCACAGTTAAATGTATGTTGCACACTGACTACTCTTACTCTATTGATAAAGTAAATTCAAAAGGCTTACCTTAGACTCATGGATATTTCTCACTACTGCTACCCTTTTAATTTCTTTATTTTTTGCACACAATTTCGGTTTAGTTTTATAAGGCAATTGTTTTTGCAGTTGTCTTGGTACTGACATCGGTTTGAAAACTGGTTCTTCTCTTACAATTGGCTGGAACATACATCAATCAAAATAAACAACAAATAAATTATTAAATATAATGTAATGATTACACATTCAATTAAATTATTCAAAAGCAGTGAAAAATAAACCTTAAAGATTGCCCTTATGCATGCTCTGAAATTAAGCTCAACGTGCCTATATTAAAGTAGTTGTGTTAGTGTAATTTGTGTTGACTGTTAATGACACTATATATTCCCAATGCATCACAGGTTGCTTGGCCAAATGAACTGCACACTGCTGTTACATTTTTCAACAAGTAATAGCATAACTTGCTGATATAGACAAACAGTTTTCCCTAATATATAAATTTCTCTAACATAGAGTGGTACGGAAAACTCATGGATTTATAAAATTATAGTTAGAAAAAAATTCCATTCACTTAATTATTCAACAAGTATTAACTCCTAACCTATTATAGATAAATAAATTTCCAAAATTTGATTAGAGTGAATGATATCGTAAAAAAGGCGACACATGGCCAACAAGTATAGAAAAGTCAGCAATTCATTCCCATCTTCTAAACAGAATACCAAAAAAGCAAATATTCAAATATAATTATTTATACACAACTAAGAATAAATTAATAAAATTTAATTTTTTTAATCAAGATGTAATTGTAAAATAAAATGCTTTTAAAGTACGCACTTGAAGATATGCGTCATGTCTTTAAAAATTAATATCAACTGTTGTAATGTTAATTTGAGTGTTTTGTTTTTAAGAATGCATGAGACGATATCCGTGTTATCCATACTGCCACGACACAGGGCAGAATTTAAGTGATCCTTTAGAAATGTATATCATGCCCAAGTATAAAAACAACTTTTGAACCGTCTATTTATACACACACTGCACAAGTGGTAAGGGATAAGAAAACATGTTTTTGTTAGGTTTATATAAATATTAAAATATCAAAATATTGAAATGCAGTTTTTCTTTGTTCCAAACTGTGTTTATAATTTTTTTGAGATTTTTTCTGACCTAACATTTCAAAATTAAAGGGGCTTTAGGAAAAAAATTGAAATTTTAGAGATATGGCAGTTTTGTATACACCCTTTATGTGGAAAACCTACATATATATAGCCGCCTCAGTGGCCTAGTTGATAGTATACTGGGCTTTCATCCCGAGGACCCGGGTTCGATTCCCGGCCAGGGCTTGGCAGTTTCATACACTATAAATCATCCCATCGTCTGCATTAGCCCAAGTGTGCACAATAGCAGACGTTAAAAAAAAAAAAAAAAAAAAAAAAAAAAAAAAAAAAAAAAAAAAAATATATATATATATATATAGTTTGAAATGATGCCCCCCCAAACCCATAAGATTTCCCCCTAAATATTTTTTGGACAAGTAAAAAGAGTATTTTACCAATATCCATTTGTACTTTGTTTACAAGTAAAAGGTAAATTACCAACACACATAAAAGCAAGAAAAACTGAAGGGCAGCGAATATTAGGCTCAGATTAGGCATGCGAATGCCATTTTCAGACTTCTCCCCTAACCTGTATAGTTGAAAAATAAATAAATTTTTATATAATTTTTTTGGACTTTAATTGGCAATAATATTATTTGTGCACTATAAATAATTTTATTAATATATTAGTTTTACTTTAGAGTAAAACAATAGTGCAAACAACGAAAAGAGCATTTTTAAATAGTTTATCAGTTTCAAATAATATTGTTAAGTTTCTGGAGGTCTAATTTGTAGTTGAACCAACTATACTTCACTTTTAGTTTGGGAGCCATGGGCAGGTAGACAAGCCATACTGGATTGGACTTGTTTTAACTGATGGGCACTGTAAGAATAAAGTACTCAAGTAACTACAATCAGTACTTTTATTCTTTAGTAATGATTACTTTCGGGTCAGCTAAGTAATTTTTACGAAACACCGGTTACAATATTTCAGACACACCTCTACTTAGCACAACAAACATAACAGTTTTATACAGCTGTAAAATTAGTTTATTTAATGCTATATGTTTTTTAATTTGAAAACAGTACTTTTTGGAACAAATCTCGTAGTTCACTTATATGCCATACCGATAGAAAACTTTTACAAAAAAATTAATTACCTTATACATGCTATCGACTTGAGGTTCGCTCTGTATGCCACGTTCACGTTTTAACTGTCCGACTGTCTTCATGCCCCTCCATTGGTTCTTCTCGTCCACAGGAAGTAATAAGGATGTTACTGGGTTATATAACTTCGGAATTTCCACCTTGTACCATGTTCGGCAGAAAACTAAGTCTGTAAAATAAAATATAACTGTGTGTGTGTGTGTGTGTGTGTGTGTGTGTGTGTGTGTGTGTGTGTGTGTGTGTGTGTGTATATATATATATATATATATATATATATATATATATATATATATATATATAAAAAGAATAAATATCTATTTATACTATACACAACTGAAAGTAATTGAGAAACTGTGAATATTTAATTTGGTATATCTGTCATTATTTAAACAAGATAAGTTACCAGACTCCCTGGTTTTTAACAACACACACCTTGCAGGCCTAGTTAATAATATTCGCTTCCGATCTGTTGTATACTTCCTGTATACACTAGCTTCACTTAGATTGATATGTTCTTTTGCCAGTTTTAAGGATAGCTTTCTGTTGAATATATGGTTCCAGCCATAATTCCTAGTAGAAACACAGGTTGAAAATCAGCAGAACATTGAGGAAGGCCACCCACGATACTACCATACTATTACAGCCCGCAACACTTTGCCAACTACTATACATCAGCTTCTTCAGAAGAAAATAAGTACAGTAAAAGCCCTGTAATCTGGCATCCTATAATCCGAAACTTTCAAGAACCCAGCATCACTCATAGGTGTTTTTAAAAAAAATTAAGACTAGTATATGTACACTTGTGACGCGATCGGTACAGTACGAGGAAATCGGGTGTGATCGATAAGAGTTCGGATGCAAAACGTAAAAGTAAAAAGGCAAAAGCAATGGCCCGAGGTCTACAAGACAGAAAGAAATTTCATTGTTTCAACTGAACATGAAGCTGTAGTCAAAGAGTTGGATTGTGCTCAGGATGAATTAAGAAATCTGCCAAGAGATGAAGTTATTTGCTGAGTGCAGCAAGTGTTATAACTCTGCAGAACTTTTAAACTTGTGTTAAACTTTGTAAGCCAACACAGTAAAATTAAGTTACTCCAAACTTTAAAAAACCTTAGACATTATACTATGGAATGTAAGCAATAAAGTGTTTTTTTTTTATTCTGTGAGTAAAATTTTCTTTAACTTCCGCTTTGCTCTCCATTCACCGTTTATTTTTTAACAGCCCTATTAAACATGGCATTGTAGACCGGCATTGTCAAAGTCCTGAAGGTGCCAGATTTGCAGGCTTTTACTGTAGTAGAAACCAGTAGGTATTACATAGCTTACTTTTGGTTCCCATTCCTAGCAATAATTTTTAAAATGACTGTTCTTTCATTTCATTTTACAAACGGATAATGAAAGTCTTATTCTGTATGTTAATAACAGAATAATAATAATTTTTTGATACGAAATATAAGTGCCAAAACTGTCAAATAAAAAAAATATTGAAAAAATGTTTTTCATAAAATTAAGAAAACAGTTATATTAAAATTAGGTAATACATGTACAGTAGAGCCACTGTCATTCAGGTCACTACGGTAGTTTGTGGTTTTGTATTTTGAGTTTGGCTTTGAAAGAAAAATATATTAATAATATTTCATTAATTGTATTAAAAGTGAACAATCCAAAATAGCTTGAGTTTGTGCATAGTAAGTAAAGTTTGAGTACAATGGCAGTTGTTGGCCAGCACATAACTTGATTAGGAAGTGCCAGATGGCAGATTAGTACCATCAGGATTACTACTGCTGACAAAGACACGTCCCAGAACTGTCAACATTTGTCATTTTGTGGAAACACACAGTTGTGCAAGAATGAGCTAAATTTTAACCATGGCTTTTCTGTGGAGCCTATTCTTCATATTTGGTGATAGGTAGCTGATGATTGTAAATCAAAATATTTTTAAAAACTTACACAGTATTGTTACTTATCTTGACAATATTTTCAAGGTACATTTAGCTTGAATCTACTGTTATCACAAATACTTATATCAATATAACATTACTTAATCTATCTCTTATAATGAAATACATGTTGAAATGAAAATGTGATTAAATCTTTTATTTCAAAGATAATTCATAGTAAAAATAAAGAACCATTTTATATATTATTGTTATATACAATCTTCTAATTATTATTAGCTTTGACACACACACACACACACACAAAATAACTCACACTCACCACTTAATTGAATTTTATCTTCAAATGTTGCTCTAAAAGCGCCTTCAGGTTTGTTAACGCCTTTCTTAATCTGTCCACGAATGCCAGATACAGTTTTTATTCGTGCTCCTTCAAATTTCGCCACTTCCAACAAAGAATTGAACATCCCTTGAATAAATGCAGTCTTTTTGTAGATCTTCAGTGGCGTGCCAGTTAGCTTTAACTTCTTGGTTACTTCGACAGACTGGTTTGTGTCGACAACAGAGCCTGTCGCAACTATTCTGAAACCAGACTACAAAAACAAATATTTTTATTACAACAAACAGATTGAGATATTGTTTAGCAGGAATGTCAGCTAGCTAGCCAAGCACTGGTTCCGGTGTTTTTAGATCAGTATTAAAAAAACTTCAGCATGCAGCTGTCTCGCTAACCTATCAGCTGTTCCATTCCAAAAAAAATAACAACACTGAACAACATCATGTAAATGAGCATTTAGATACACAAAAATCAAATAGCACAAAAACGGATTTTAGTAAGATTTTAGGAATGTTTGTTACACAGAAAAGTCTGTTCATATAATTTCAACAGTCTAAAAATTAAAAATGTTTTATCTTAATTTTTTTTTTTTTGAGAATCATAGTTCACCAACATAATCAGTGTTAAAGTCTGCATGAATTAATATGCAACTGAAATACAAAAATTAATCGTAAGAATGTCGTGTGTGTGTGTGTGTGTGTGTGTGTGTGTGTGTGTGTGTGTGTGTGTGTATGTGTGTATGTGTGTATGCGTGTGCATCTGTTTCAGTAGTTTAGTGTTAACAATTTTGGTCCAAATTGATTCAAATTTGGTATTAAATTTGATTTTGGTTATGGTTTTTACAAGTTTGTTGACACAATCTCTTCTACACTTTCAAAATGGTGGCCATGGAAAGTAAAAAAGTGTCTGGTAAGTGCATAATGTGTGATAACAGTGTTGATAATCTGCATTTTAAATTATTGATTCTATTTAAAGTACAAAAGTGAATCAGGATTCATTTTGTTTTAATCTGAAAATTAAAAATACTAATTCACATAGTCTTTAGTGAAATCAGATTTTCAAACGGTATTGTTTGATTTTTTGCAGTATTGTAAAAAATTGTGACTTAATTTTTGAAAATTTGCTTAACCATGTTTTTGTGATAGCTGCTTTCTACAATTATTTGAAAATTTAACATGCTAATTTTTGAAGTGAAAACTTCTATAGGCATGATTGACCTGTCAGAAAATTTAGCTTTTTTGATAGCGATAAATCAAGCTGACATGTAAGGTTTTGGCCGTCACAGATACGCAGGCTGTTGAGTTTCACATTTAATATTTATTTGTTTAAAATTTTGTATGATAAAAAAGTTCAATACTAAATATTTTAATTACAATTAACACCATTTCACTCCATGCCCAACTCATCTATTATAAAGTTAATAATTTACAGTTACACACACATAATTTATTTACATTTATTATTTTTTGTTTAAAATTATGGAAATAAAAAGTTGAATAATAAATATACGAATTATAATTAATGCCATTATATACATACCAACCCATCTAGTACAAATTGTTTAAATTGTTTACAATTAAATATGTTTTTTACATCATATTTATATTTAGTACATATTTGTTTAAAATAACGTATATAAGTAAGTTGAATTATAAATATTTTAATTATAAACAATGCTACTTTACTACATATCTGACCTACCTAAGACGCAATTGTTTTGAGTGTTTACAGTTAAATATATTTTGTACATTATATACAGATATGTTATATGAATAAATTTTTTTGTTCATAATGAACGCTGTTATATTTTCAATACACAGCCATTTATTTCATGTTTTCATGTCTGTTTACTATCCCATGACGGTAAAATTTATATTTTTCAGGTTACAATGTCAACATAAGATTTGAAAAATAGTACAAGATAAAAAAAATTATAAATCTGTCCACAATGTGGGAGGAAAGTATTTTGTGTAACAAACAAGGATAAAATTACAATTTCTAGAGGGAGAAAATAAAGTCCAGAATGGACACGTTTTACATTTTTTTTAAAACCAGCTTATCCTATCAAAATGGTGGTGAGCACTAAATTATCTAATGTCCCACAATGTTGCAAAGACTATGATTACCTCGTTTGAAGCCACATCTTGCACAGCCAAAAACCCGGTGCTTGCTCGAGTCAGAGGTCCCCAGAAATGAGCCATACAAGCAACATGTTCAGGTGTGTATTTTAACATTCTGTAATAAAAACAGATATAAAAACGTAATACAAATACATGAATTAAATAGGGCACTTCTTCGTTTTAACTATAATAGAACACATAATTTATTAACCTATTTGCTTACGTTAAAAGGTATTCCTTCCTACAAATTTATAGTAGGCCTTGAGATTAGATTAATTTTTGTATTTTAAATAGAAGTAAAAATATTTAAATGCTATTTCAAACACATTTTAAGTGTTCAAACAGATTTCAATATCTGCATCTCCAGATTTTGCAATTTAACGAAATCAGATTTTCAAAAAAAAATATAAATTATGAATTTTTTACGTTTGAAATGATTTCTCTTTTGAAACTTTGTACAGATTTTCTTGGGTAATAAATATGTAAATAAATATAGTTGTGTGTCTAGTTTAAATGATGAAAGCACTCTCATGTTCGCAATTACTATCACATTTCAAAAAAAGCTTAACAAATTTTTGGTATTACCTTTGACAAATATATATAATGTATAAAATACATGTGAGTAATTTATAGCAGTTGAAATTTTACTGAATTTTATTTTAATAGCTATAATAAAAAAATATTCCAAGATTAAAAAGAGTCTGATGTATAGACACTGTTAACAACATCCAGTAACACAGTGCTCCTGTTTGCAATATTACCTGTGACGCAGGTTATCTTCTAACTTGGAATAAATAGGCAAAGTCTGGAATCTTCTCCAACCCAAAGATATTATCAGCGGATTTTTGTTTTTTAATATTTTTTTGTACCATCTGTGTTTCTTGATGCGTACCTAAAAATATAATAAGAAAAATTTCAGTATGTTAAACTTCAGTGTATAAACTTTTATACAAGACAGACTTGTTGAAATGTCACTGAAGTGACGTAAAAAATGTGTTATGCTATCATTACCGGTATTACACTATCACATTAATTCTTTGCCAAATATCTTTGATAAAAATTATTTAAGATCTTTAATGGTGTTTGATGAAATGGGAGATCTTTTTAGAAAATATTTCTTTGGTGATATTTTTATATTGCTACGAGGGCTATCCAGAAAGTTGGTTACATTTTGCTCTGTAGACACTAGGAGCGGAGATATCGCGGCCATATTGGTGTCAGAGCGATCGTCTGTTCAGTGGCTATCCAGCTGTGCTAATGAGAGGTACTGTTGCTGCTCGTTCCCGTACAATACTAGTTTGAAATGTGCACCGCTACTGAAAATCCTGCGACCTATGAAGTGCGGTTGGTGATACAGTTTTTGTTGGCTAAGAATAATAAACCAATTGAGATTTATCGCCAACTCTGTGAAGTTTATGGGAACAATGTGATCACTGAAGGTGGAGTGCATCAATGGTGCATTAGGTTTAAAAATGGCCGAAATAATGTGCACGACAAAGAACAAAGTGGGTGGCCAAGTATTGTGACCAATGCTTAAGTCTCTTAAGTCGAGAAAATTAAAGAAGACTGTTGCTTCACAATAACAGAGCTATTGCTTAGTTTTCCACAAATTTCAAGAAGTTTGTTGCATGAAATTGTTACACAAATGTTAGGTTACCACAAATTTGGTGCAAGATGGGTACCAAAATCTTGACTGAAACCCATAAAAATCAGCGTATGGCTGCTTCATTGAAATTTTTGGACAGTTACGAAAAGGATGGTGACTCACTACTCAATCGAATCGTTACAAGAGACGAGACTTGGGTGAAATATGTCAACTGTGAAACCAAATTGCTGTCTATGGAATCGGGCTCACAAATTCCCCACAAAAACCAAGGAAATGCATGCAAGGAAGATCATGGCGACTGTTTTTTAGAATAGGAAAGGAGTCCATGTTGATTTCTTAGAACATGGCACGACAATAAACTCTGCAAGGTATTGTGAAACCTTGGAAAATTTAAGATCAATTCAAAACAAGCGCGGAGGAAAGTTGAGTTAAAAATTCTCTTTCTGCATGACAACACCCGACCATACACAGCTAATCGAACTCAAAAGTCCCGGATGTTTTCAAGTGGGAGGTGTTACCACGTACACCTTACAGTCTGGATCTAGCTCCCAGCGATTATCACCTGTTTCCTGCAATGAAGTCCTGGCTTGAGACGTAGCATTTTGATGATAATGCAGAACTGTGGGAGGGCGTGACAACCTGGCTGAAGTCTCAGGCAGCAGAAATCTATGACACTAAAATTTCAAAACTGGTTCACTGCTATGATAAGTGTCTAAATTTATATGGTGACTATGCAGAAAAATAGTATTTTAGTGCCACTTTCAAAAGTATATAATACAATTTTTTTCTTGTACTTGTTTTTTTTTTACCAAAACATAACCGACTTTCTGGATAGCCTTCATATATAAAATATTAGCATTAACGTTTTATAAAAGATTTGATAAAAAATCTTTGACAAAAAAATGTGATAGTGCATAACCGGTTTTGTATCATATAAAATCAATTTTAAAGGTAAGTAAGTAATAACAACTAAAAATAGTTATCATTACAGCATGTTCCTAAACTAAGTCCCAAAACTTTAAGAAATGTTTTTTTTTAGTCAGGAAAAAGGTAAGAATAAAAAGACAGTTTTTCAGATATCCATCAAATTGTTTTTTTACAAAAAACACAACTTTGGAAATAGAAAAATATATTTCAATTCAAACATGATATACACATTTTCTATGTTTTGTTTTATAAGTGTACTGAAAGTAATAACTTTATTTTGTATATTTTCAAAATGGCAGCTATTTAAAATATCTAATATTGAATATCTTGAAAATGATTAACTTTACAAAATAATTGCAAAAAAAAACGTCTGCTTTTAAATACAAATAAACTTGTGTTCAGTTTCTTCTGTCAAAAGATGATAGGAAAACCTAACCTGATATTAGTTATTGTAAACAACTAATGGATCTACCAAGAAATTACGTTTCCCAAGTATTTTATAAATAAGAAAACGCAATAAAAAAGCAAAAGCATAAACTTCTTTAAAATAACGTTTTTTTTGCACATTTGTATGGCTCCAAAATGTTTAACGTACTATAGTAGTCAATTACATCAATGGGTCCAAGACACCCGAGGGAACAGGAGCTAGAATACTTGGGCTGAGGATTAAATACTTTGAGGCAATGAGAAAATACTCTAGCATCTTTCTGCAAAAGTATATGCTATTAATAGATGTGTGCAAAGAAATGTTGACAGACGATACAATGGGAAAACTTCACCATTGTCAGCTAGTCAAGCAGCCATTAAAGCTCTGAGTTCTCCAACCAATAGCTAGGCAACTGTCTGGGAATGCCTGCAAAAATTAAGTAGGCTGGGCCAGAGTAATAAGATAACCTTCTCTTGGTACCAGGATACACTAATAGCAAAGTGAGAAATCAGATGAGCTGGAAAGGAAAGGGTCATCAACCCCAATTATAGAGACCAGAAATGTTTTGCAGACTTGAAGACAGCTACTCCACGATGAAGATTAAAGAGGAAGAAGAGACTAAAAGATCTAAGATTTGAAAAGACAAGCAAGGTTAAAAAGACAGACCAAGAAGCTCCTCAGGAACTTTGACAGGTGCAGAGCAATGATCTGTATCGGCCTTAGCAAAAAAAGCTAAGACTGTTTTTGAGTTTTCTTTCGGGGCATGGCACCCTTAAGAGACATTTTAAGAATCATGGCTTAGTAGAAGATTCAAGTTGCAGATACTGTGGGAGGAGTATCTGGGATAATAAGAGGAAACTCCCTATTATCTGAACGTATATTGTGAAATGATTGCTAAGAGAAGAGTTAGTATTCTCGAAGTTACCAGTTAGAAGTGAGGGATCTATCTACATTGAATCCTCTCTAAATCCTGGACTTCATGAAGAGATTAGGACTGGAGAGAATACTGTAACTGAGAGTGTCAGGAGAATAGGAAGGGGGCACAATACATCTACGAAGCTCACAATGTGTTTGTAAACCTAAATATTCATCCATTCATAGTACTTACTTACTGTACATGCAATTCATGTGTAGAAATAAGTGTGTATTTTTAAAGTCTAAAAAATTGTTTATTATATTTCTATAATATCCCTAAATGTCAGTCATGAAAGATTATCACAATCTGTTCAAGTTTAATAAGTGAGGCTCTACTATGTGTTGTAAAATTTATTATACACAGTGTTCAAAAAGTGACAGCCTTATTGCAATATAAGAGAATTACTTCATACTTTGAGTTAGTTACAAAACTTCAAAAGTGAATTTGAAGAGAACATAACGTTGCACACATTGTAATTTTTGTTGAGAAATTGGAGGAACACACTTTTTGATTTTTCCTTGCAATGCAGGAATGGTGTAAGGATGATTTTTGTAAGCAGTATCCTTAGGTGTCTCCATACAAAACATCAGGCATCGATAAAATTAGGGTGCCGATGAGGCCCAAAACCCCTTTTTTGAGCCGTAGCATTATTCTGCTGAAACCACAAGTACTGTAGCTGGTTTGCAGGATGGAATTTATGAGCTGTTGCACTGTCTAAACATAGCATTTTTTGTTTACTGTGCATTGTAAAGACATTAAGAAGATTTTACATTTAAATCTATGTTATGAAGCTTACTCGTCAGCCAACTTTTCTGGTAAGCATTTTAGGTTGACCACTTTTTCACGCAACTGCCACATTACCAGTCTTTAGGAACTTGTACAAGCTCACGATGTTGGACATTTTAGTGCATCTACACCGTTCTTTCAAACCGTCACATTCAGTTGTATTAATCACATAATGAAGTCCACTTTAAAATTTTTTTGTAACTAACTCATAGAATAAAGTAATGTTCTTATTTGTCTATAACATTGTCACTTTTTGAACACTCTCTAGTATCTGATTTTTTTTTTTTTTTGCCAAATGATAAACAAGATAAATGTGCAAGTAATAAATAAAGGTAAGTAACAACACAAAGAAAATATTGACAGTAATTTTCTAAAAAAAAAACAAATAGAAACTTACCTTTACATACCCGACGTTTTCTTCTCCAGCTTGAAGTCCTCCAATAATCAAAGGAAATGTAGGATCAAAGTTGGTAACCAACTCGCAAGGAACTGAACTGATTTCTACTCGTATATACATGCCTGCTCTATAACCTTCTAGTTGTACTCTGATGGCATCGTCCAAACCTTCAAATTCTGTTCGGTTTAACTGTAACACAATCAAAATGTAGTTTTTCGTCAATACTGTACCATTATTATCTCTATAGACCCTAGTTTTTTTTTTTTTTTTTTAATTTCTAGAGGTCTGCTTAGATCTACTATATTGATATTACAATCTGATGATTTACAAGAATGTCCCAGCAGTTTTTAAGGACCAACCTATGTACGGGCATTTATGCCTCCTGTAGGTCCTTCATATTTTGTATTATATAACTTTTGAAGGAATTCTGGAAATAAATAAATAATAATTTGTACACAATCCCAGCATCAAAGTTTGATTCATGAAATTCTGAACTAGAAAGCTTCAAATAATTTCTATTTACATTGCCAGTGTAATAAATATGTACTTGTATGCCCCGCAGGGGGTGCAAACTAGCTGCACCTATTAAGAATATTTAGATGTCCATCGCGGTACCCGAGTCTAACACACACTTAAGACTTTAACACTTTATTTACACTCACACTTACATTTAGAGAGGCAATAATAGCCTCAATGTGCTTTTTGCCTTAAAATACAAAAAAAAAAAAATTGTTTGTATGTAAACTAAAAGTAGAAAATAACAAAAGAAATTAAAATACACACAAAAAATTACTAAGCAATTAGAATTTGAACAGAGACAGAAAGACATTGTATATACACACTGGCAGAAGCAGTTAGAGACCTGGGGTACCTTAGCCTTACCCGTGCATGCAGGACTGTATGGGCGGATATAATTTTCTTAGCTATTTTTTGGTGTTCCAATAACTGGAATCAATTACAAACTGGAACAAGACCAATTAGAAATGGGTGCTACCCACCTTGCATCACCTCCAAATTTTAGACGTTATAAAGAGACTAGGACTGAACAAACAACTGTATCTGAGTTGCTCAGGACAGTAGAAAGGGGGCACATTATATCTTCAAAGATCACAGTGCAATAATAACAATACAAATTCATTTTATTCATTTATTAACATACACTAATTGGCATGATGGCTGGCAAAGTAAATAAATGTGTACATTCAAAACCCTGCATCACTTGCACTTTAGAAGAGTTAGCAATCAATAAAGCAGGCTTGCATATCTCGTCTACTCTGAAACAGGTTCATTAGAATTCAATAGCTTGAAAGAGTTGTCAGATGGAAGTCAGTACATAAGACACTGACCTTGAAAATTAACTTTATAGGAAAACTCAGGGGAACTTGGGTCTAGGAAGTCAATCCTAATGAGAACTGAAGTATACTCTAAAGGAAGTATTAATGCCTTGAAGGAAATTATGGGAGTGATTACAATCTTTTCTCGAAGAAAAAGGGGAGAATTGTAGTTGCCTGTAGTTTATGATCCTCTGGGTCCCTGTTTATCACAAAGTATGTTCAAGCCAGATGTAAAGAATAAGCCTTCCAGTACACATATTAGAATCAAACTTATTATCATGCAGGCCAGTCAGAGGACTAAAAATGGCTCTCTGTATTTAATTATTTAATATATGGAAATGCAAAAAGCCCTATGTCACTGACATGCCTTAAGGTTGCTAGCAAAAACATCATGCTCTTAAAAAAAAAAAAAATTGTTTGCAAGGAACCTTTTTCAACAAAAAAAACAACTACAAGATTTTGTTGAATTTTATAAATTCATTTTCATCAAGGAAAATGTTAAATATGTACTGTGAAGTGGTCGCCCTTTACTGCATTCACTGGTTAATCCAATTAACTACTTATACTGATAAAATCACACATAACGGATTCCATCTGTAAATTTACACTACTTTTACGGTGGTTATAATGATCAAGGGTTTCACAACTTACTATGTTCAAAACATCATTAGATATATTATTTAAATTCTAAATTATTTTTGTATGTAAAATGTGTGTACAGGCCAACAGAAACAACACTGCACTTAATTGTGCAGTCAGATTAGAGTCAGATAGTACTTAAGAGAAAGATATACAAATGTCCTAGTCCATCTCTCTCACGATTCCGCCTCTCCCTCTCTCTCTCCTGATCTCTTCCCAGTCATGCTTATTATGTTTAAAATATTCATTCCTTAAAGTGACCACAATAACTGCCAACTACTGTACTAACCTACCTCTGCTTGTTTTGTGACCTCTTGTTTTAGTTCATCATAATATGGAGCATCATCTCCTTTATCATCATACTCTGCATTAAACTTTTCTCTCAATTTCAATTTCTTCTCCATCAATTGAGCTTTAGTTAATGGCACACTTGGTTTCTTCTCAGGTTCATCATCTGTTGAAATCAATGGTATATTTCTATTAAAAAAAAGTATATCCATAGAAAATATACTCCTACACGAATAATTTGTATATTTATTAGAGAATACAGGAGAAATTTTGAAAACTAAATGATACACACACTTGAATTAATTATTAAACTAATCTAATTACATAACCTAAAAGAACAATGGTTTGCAATTTTTTTCACATATCTGTTATTAATTTTTGAATATTATACTGTCCATACATGAAGCTAAACTATTTAAACAGATTTGTAACCGTGCTCTGAAGTTCATTCCTGAACATTTTCAGCGCTATTACAGTGATTTCTTGTGAGATAAGATATCAAGTCAATCACTGATGATCCTTGTCTTATCTTTAAAGACACAGCTTTCAAATCACTCCCCCCCCAAAGCAAAACATTCAGTGCTATACAGTGATTTCTTGTTTTATGATGAATAAAATAATTCACTGATGAATCTTGTCTTATCTTTTAAAAAAAAGTTTTCAGATCCCCCTAAAAAAAACATTTCAATGTTATCACAGTGATTTCTTGCCAGGCAACAGTTATAAAATCCTTCATTGATGATTCTTGTCTTATCTTTAAAGACACAGCTTTCAGATGCCCCCAGAAAGCAAAAAATGTTAGTGGTATCACACTGATTTCTTTCAAATGCTTATCTTTAAGGCAATGCCATGTATTAACAATGCATACAGCACCTCAACTTAAATCATTAAGGTTAACATATTAACCACCTGCAATGGTTGTGGTACCACAGAGATTTTTGCAGGATTTCAACAGTTATATACAGTGTTCCTGATTATGTATTACATACCAACCTAACATAACCAGTTCCGTGATTTCACATGCACTAAGGATTTAACAGCATTTGACAGTGATCAACATATTTTTGCTAATTCTAACAAAACCATGTGATTTCAGACATCGAAGTTATAAGACAAGCTCCATAAACTTCTTATTTTGTATAGGCAATCAGTAACCCAGATACAAATGTTATTATACTTATTATTACCTAATTAAAAGAAATTGTTATGTTGACATCTCTATTTACACAAACAACATTCCCTCTTGACATTTCTGGTATAAACACAACCACTCCATCCTTTTTCTTTCTAACTGCACTGAGTGTGCAGAGCCTCTATGAGTTGACTGAATTTATTGGATACATCACTTTTTGTCTTTAAAAAAAGACAGGGAATTTGTAAACATAAAAAAAACATATATGTTAAACTGCATTTGTTGATGGATTACTGTCCAATTTATGTACAGCATTATAAATGGGAATAAAGTAATTTCTTGGAACATATTAAATACTTAGGAACATTTATAACATAATGCTATTATAAACACTATATTAAAGTTCTTAAATAATAAACAATTTTTTTATAGCATCATTCATTGTCTTGAATTAGAATTGTACCCCGCTTTATTAAGACTCATAGCTGAGTCATGCCCATTTAAAAATTGGTGTGTTGGTGTACAGGTGTCAGAGTGGCAAGTATCTGGGAACTAACGAGGCTGTACTGTACTGATTATAATAAAGAAATCAGATATATAAAGTTATTCTTTTTTACAATTACAATTAGTTGCCGTTTTCAAACGGTTGAACAGATATTTCTAGATTTATAAATTCAGCAAGCGTATAAATGTTTGTAGAAACAAAAAAATAAGCTTTTAATAAAGTATTATTTTATGTTGTAACAATTTTTATCAAAGTGTTTCGTGTTATAATTACTTTTTGCAAATAATTTTCTGAGCTAAATGAGATCTATGTTTCAACTCGACCATTCAGTATTTGGTTTGTATGTTTATTTGTTACACAGTTTTGGCCAAACACACTGACTAATTAATTTGAAATTTAGTATGGAGATAACTTATACAAAGCCCAAATGACATATATGTAAAGTTTTTCCACATTCACTTCAATTCAAGACAACAGCCTCTAATTTATAACGATTATTTACTCAGTTTTTGCCAAATGCATTGACCGATTGTTTTGAAATTTGATGCAAATTTACCTTCTATAAAGCCTGAAAGATTTATGAGTAAGATTTTTTCTCATTCACTTCTGTTTCAAAATGGCGGTCTCCGATTTACGATGACAAATGTATGCAGTTTTAGCCAAACATATTATCCGATTATTTTGAAATTTATTACTTGTATAAAGCTCAAGTGACGTATGTGTAATATTTTTTCCTATTTACTTCCATTTCAAGATGGCTGCCTTTGATTTAATGAGGACAACCATATGCAATTTTAATGAAACTCATTATGGGCTGATTGTTTTTAAAATTTGATATGAAGATGCCTTGTATAAAGCTTGAAAGACACGTGTAACATTTTTCTTCTCCATTCACTTATGTTTCAAGATGGCAGGCTCTGATTCTGAGGGTGTAGTTGCTGGTTATTTCTTTTAACACTGGCTGAACAGCAAAACTATCATAATTTTCACCACTTCATGAAGAAATAGCATAAAATTCCCAATAAAATTGGTCCATTAATACTTTTTGTAAATATTATCGTTACCAGTTCAATTGGTGGACAAGGTTATGAGCGTTTCATTAATAATTAAGAATACAATGTGAGGTCTACTGTTCTTTGAAGTACTGGTAGATATTAAAAAAGATATTAAAGAATGTTGGCAAAAAACACATTTTAATCATCCACCATTTTTAAATACATATTATCCAACTAGTGTCAACCAATGTATTGGAATCTCCATTAAAAATAATAAAACAACATTTCCTTACCTCCACCTTTTTCATCATCAGAATGATTGTTTTTCTTAGATTTGCCAGAATGTTTTTCTCCTGTCTCGAGATCTTCAAAATCACCAAAAACCTCTTCATCATCATCTCCATCAAAATCACTTGCACTGTCTAATCTAAGTAACTCGCTAGCGTCTTCTGATTTCTTCCATTTTCCTGTTACAAAGCAGTCTTTAATGAAGTTCTGAGCCTAAACACACATTTACCATTTTAGTTTGTTTGATTACAGCAGTATTGAAAATTAAAGTAATCAATAGAACCAGGTTTAAAATCACTGAAGGGATCAAGAAAAAATGACATTATACCTAAGTAATTTAATGAAAAATAACACAAGTTAAAAAATTTTTTACATTTATATGCTATTTTGATTACTTTATTTATGTGTTTAAATATTATATATTTAAAGTACTGTAACAGTATTTGTGCATGTAAATCATGAAGAAGGATGGAACACATATTTTAAAATACAATAAAAAGAAGTACGGGTAACACACTTGGGACTTGTTTTATGCAAACGTGATGGGACTGTTAGGAATTAAAAGTAATAATTTTAATTATTAGTTTTAAATATTGAAGAGGTCACAGACAAATAATGAACAACTTTTGACAAAGACATAGAAAAATTATGAAACTGCTGACAAACTGCCTGCTGCAATTAACAACAAGTTATGTTGAACAAGCAGTTTATATAAAAGCATGGGGAAGAAGCAGGTCGGGGGGTCAATCGATTCTGAGGGGACCGGAAGGTCAGTTGATTTCAGGGGAGACAGAAGGGCCATAGGACACCTGACAAGACATTCCAACTTTAAGAGGACATTCCAGTCAGGTGGTACAGGGAACAACGAATCGGCAGTCTAAGTAAGTAGACAATATTTCGTGTACATTTTCCCCCTTTTTTCTTTTTGGTTTAAACAAATTGTGGCACGGGTTTCCAGAGAGGATCTTGGGACATATTTCAGGGGAAACATTTTGATAGAATAATAATACAATAGTGTGCGTTCTTGAGGTTGTTATCAACTGCACTTATAGCCGTGACAACATAAGAATAATGTAATATAATTAAATATATTAAAGGGTTTTAATGAACCATCGATAGTTGATTCATTAGAGGACCCGAGTTAGGAGAGATCCCAAATTCCTAGCAGGACGAAGGCTCTTTCAGATAAACAAAATTACGGACAAACAGGAAAGCTACAAAAATGTTATTTTTGGAATGGCTTGAAACATCAAATAACATTAACAACATACAAAACTACAGCGGTGTCAAAGTCTGATGCGGATGAGCATGATTTACAGGTCAGATATAGAACTGCCTTTCGTCACAGTAAAGAGACAACAGTAGTATGTTTTGGTGGCTAGTAACCATTCATTGCAAGTATTGTATTCATGTGTGTGTGTGTGTGTGTGTGTGTGTGTGTGTGTGTGTGTGTGTGTGTGTGTGTGTGTGTGTGTGTGTGTGTGTGTATATATATATATATATATATATATATATATATATATATATATATACACGAGGGGTTGATCAAATATAAACGAGACTGACTTTCTAAAAACTTTTCCGTTGGACATTGAACTCTAAAGGGTGGGGTTTCAGGTAGCCTGGGAGGTTTGGGACGGGCGTAGACGAGCAACATTTCCGTTCGGACCCTTCAGTATAAAACTACACAATGAGTGAGAGTGAAGTCACGTTTCCGTGGAGCAGAGAATTATTATTAAGTTTTTGGCCAAGGAGGGGGTCAATCCGACTGAAATCTTTCGTAGATTGGCGGCTCAATACGGGACAGGACCCTGTCAAGAGCTCGCGTTTTGCTTGGCACAAGGAATTCGCCGAAGGACGGGGAAGCAGTAGAAAACCTCAGCCATGATTGTCGCCCGACCACTTCCGTCACGGGCGAAAACATTGATGCTGTTCGAAGCTCCTGGGCGAAGACAGGCGTATATCGCTGCGATTTATTGCAGATGAACTCCAGTTGAGCTATGGTAGCGTTCAAAAAATCGTTACATCAAACCTGGAACTCAGCAAAGTATCTGCAAGGTGGGTTCCACGAATTTTTGACCGACGTTCACAAACGGAATCGTTTGGAGATTTTTGCCAGCGACTATTGACCCAATTTGAGCGAGATGGTGAGGCATTATTAAACCGGATTGTCACCTGTGACGAAACATGGGTTCACCATTACACTCCCGAGTCGAAACAAGCAAGTATGGAGTGGCGGAAGAGGGAGAGAGGGCGCCTCTGAAGGCCAAATCACGATCGTCGGCCGGGAAGGTAATGGCCACTGTATTTTTCGACAATCAAGGCGCCTTTCACGTCGATTTCCTCCATCAACGACGCACAATAAATGCACAATATTATTGCGATGTTTTAGAGGCATAAAACAGTCTTTTAAGTAGGAAAAGGAAATCTAAACCGACGAAAACGTCATTCTTCTTCACGATAATGCCCGACCACATTCGGCGAACGCTCACGAGGCTTAAACTTCGATCAAATTGGCTGGGAACCAATGGAACATCCCCATACAGTCCAGACTTATCACCCTGCGACTATCACCTGTTTGGGCCACTCAAAGAGGCGCTTGGAGGCCAGCGTTTGAAGACGATTCTGCGGTGGAGACCTTCGTGCTCCAATGGCTCAATGAAGGCCGAGAACTTTTTACGAAGATGGAATTAAAAACTTCCAATCCGGTGGGAAAAATGTGTTACTCGTCATGGGAGACTATGTAGAAAAATAAGTTGTATCAAGAATAATTTGTAAGTAAGCAATAATTTTTTTAAAAATCAGTCTCGTTTATATTTGATCAACCTCGTATATATATATATATATATATATATATATATATATATATATATATAAACTTGAATTCATCAAGTTTATTATTATCAATAAATAATATTATACAAAGGTGAAATTATTTAAAAGACAAAATGTGTACATTACAGTAAATGTATATACTTTAAAATAATACACAACGTAATACAATATATTTAAACTGTCACTATTCTCTATAAAAAAACGCACAAAACTCTTGGATTATAAATAAATCAGATGGCATAAAATCAGATGGCATAAACAGCACAGAGAATACTCTGTTAATTTGTTTTGACACCTGATACAATGTTGTGACACATGCTTAAATACTGACATGATATAACAGAAGTCAATAGATCAGTGATACATGTTTAAAATGATTACTTTACTATTTAAATTCTGTACAAAAGACCAACTTTTGTCATCACAAAAAATTCATTTTTTTTCATTTTTGAACATTTTCTAAAAAAAATTTTTCCGATAAAATGGAACTTTAAGCAAACACAATTTAGATAATTGTGTGCCTAGAGTACTGCTCACTTGCAGTCGTTTTTGGAACTAAGTGTAGTGGGATAGACTGAAATACACCATACAATTAGCTCAGGCTTGAACAACTCTGCAAAATGACAAATGTTGACAGCCGAGTGATGCCTTTATCAACTCCCTTTTCTGCCAACCAGCAACTTCTATTCCACTTGAATTTTTTCTCTACTCAAATATGAAACCTTAAATTTCTACAACTCTGCTGTATGTCAAATAGCACTTACATTGCTGTTTCATATTTATTAATTTACTTTACATAGTGTTAGTTCTTACTGTCTGCAATAAATAATTAATGTGGTAACTCAAAGGAAGGTCTGCACCAATAAGGAAAATTATGTATAATCGGCAAAAAATACTGCACATAGATGAATTAATTAGGATTTGGTCCATATTAATTAGGATAAAAGAGGTCCTAGAGTACTGTAAAATTTAGATTAAATGTACATAATCAATTTTTGACATTATAATTGAGTTGTATAATGTTTTTTTTCGCTATATTGATTTTTTTTATACATGTTTGACCTGTCTTACAAGAAAGACATTACTTCTGACACCATTATGGCCAAGTTTGAATGTATGTACAGAAGTACAAAATATACGAAAATAAAAATTAAACAAATGATGTTGCAATCAATCAAATGAAACCAAATCTTACTTCTTTCGATGACCAGTCTCGAACGTGAGTGATCGGAAACTTTGAAACATCAGGAGCATTCAGTGTATCTCTCTCTTGTTGTTTCTGCTCCTGTTTCTTGCTTACAACACGGAATAATCCACCGACTTCAGTCTCCTCTTCTTCTGAATCATTGTCCTTTTCCTTTTCTCTCTTCAATAAAGATTCATTTCCTGCAATTCAAAAATCGATTTAAAATAATAAGTTTCAAGATAACTTATAATATTATTGATAGTCATTTGAGAGCTTATTGTCATCATCGAATCACTGGAAATTCAAGCCTTAAAATTTCACTACAACCGGACATAGATTCCGAAGCCAGACTGATTGGAATTTATACAAACCTACGCTAAGGGTTGGTTCTGAAGCAATTGGCTAGACTGACATGTCCTGATGTGTTGGTAACTTAGCTTCATTTGTTTATCAAATGTACTACAAGTAATGGCTTGTGCGGTTTCAATTCTGTTAACAATCTGTGCACCAAACAGTTATATAACCACACTGAGAATATTAATTCAATATCTCTCCTGACTTTCTCTCCAACAGTAAGACATTAACAAATGTTAACTCATATTTAAGATTTTGATTGGACTTGTAATTTATTGTAAACTTTCATATATGGTCCTCCAGTTATCAGTAAATAACTGTAACTCTAACATAGTTTGGTCCTATCCAGGCCGAATTTTCAAAACATTTATTCTTAATTATCTAACATAATTTTGATTATGTTTGATAACCAACTCGACTGCCTCAAGAGCTGTGATTGGTTCAACCAGCAGTTACTGGCTCAACTGCTATGAGCCAGATATGGGCTGCATGCCAGAAATCCCATTTGATTCAGATCTGGGCTGCATGCCAGGATAACAAGAAATCCTATTTGACCTGATCCAGAAGACATTCGGTTTTTCGAGCAGAGTTGTATCAAGAGTTGTCATGCAAAAACGCAACACATGAAGTCAGTAGAAGTCAATATTTATGGAATTTGTTTTGATTTTTTTTTGGAGAATATCAATTTTGTTCAGGAATGCTTCTTCTTTTCTATCATAACCTATAAGAAAAGTTAAAACTGAATCTATGCAAGGATTTTTGGGTTCCAGTGAACATAGAATTTTCTGAACATGTACATCAAAGACCACAGATGATCTGTCATGAAATTTGTTTCATCACATAAATGTTTGTTCTTACACTTTTAAATAAATGAAACCATTGCTGTACAACAACTTTGGTCCATATACAACAAAAAGTTCATGACAAATATCTGCCACTGAAAATTTTTGGCCATCAGTAACCTTATAACGACAAGCACTTCTCATTTAGTGGGAGTTTTTATTGAAGCAGTAATTTTGGTATGCTACAGCAGATAACTTTCCTACAAGTATGGATGGATACCGAATGAGAAAGTATTTGCACAAGTCAGAATGCGCAAACAAATATCCCTTTCTAAATTTAGATTAATTGCTTTTAAATCATACTAGAATAGTTTTTCATTTAAAATTTATGTGTGATTTCATACGCAAATATTATATTGTTTTATTTTATTGTAATTACGCAGTAGGAACATTAAAAAAAGTCATAATAAATATGTTTAATATAAATAAGTAAGAAATAATATAAATATGTTCAATAATGTGCAACACATTCATGCACAAACACAACTTACAACAACACAAACAAAACAAAATTGCAGCTATTGTGGAATATTTTCCAATTAAGTTAATGTAAATGGAAAATGAAATATGTATATGAAACAAGAAGATGGAGATAAAAAAACTACTTTAACAGCAGTGATGAGTCATAAACAATAACAACAAGTAATATTCAGATCACTACCACCTCTGTACAACCAACAAAATTTACAATTTTTTCATATTTATCTAATGCTTTTCAATAACGATTCATTTCCTGCAATTCAAAAATCTATTTATAATAATAAGTTTCAAGATAACTTATAATATTATTGATAGTCATTTGAGAGCTTATTGTCGTCATTGAATCACTGGAAAGTCAAGCCTTGAAATTTCACTACAACCGGTCACAGATTCCGAAGCCAGTTACTTAATGATTAGACAATCCTGCCTAGAGTGAGGTTTGTAGTGTAATGTACTTTTTAATGCGAAAAAAGTCTCCTATATCAAAATTTACAGACAACTAAGGTGCATGGTAATGTGATGAAAGAAGCTTAGTTTGAAAACAGTGTGTCATGTTTATGTTATGGTGAAGACCAGTACTTCACTGGTTCATGTTATGTTCATGCCATACTTCAGTAGTAACTGACAAACTGAAATCAACAACGCACTTCAGTAGTGACTGACAAACTCAAATAAACAATGCACTTCAGTAGTGACTGACAAACTCAAATCAACAATCGAGAAAAAAATTCAACAGAACAGATGTTTCACTTAAAATGACCTAAGTTCTACCTTTCCTGAAATTTCAAGAAGAGTTTTTTTAAAAATATTGATGATTTGGGTTACAGAAAAGGACCTATTCTATAGGTTCCTCACGTTTTGATAGAATAACACAAACAAAAACAAATTCGAGCTGTACTGACTTTTATCAGGCAGTAAGGCAATGAAAGTAAAGAGTTTTCGAACAACTTTGTTACTAGCAATGAGACCTGGATTTCATATAAAACTCCAGTAATCACGCCTGAGTCTTAAAAAGCCGAACTAATTCAAAGAGTGCCTTGTTTGTCTGCATGCCTAGAGAAGACCATGAATGCAGTGGTCTAGTGTCAGACTCTTCACATAAGTGTTGATAAAGAATTTGCTTCAGCAGTTTACCTTTTGAGTGCTAAACATAAAATAAAATATTTTAAAATAGCGTGTATTTAGGTTAGAAAAATAGTTTATTTATAGTTCTACTTGGATTTTAATTATTTCAGTTACGAGCAGTTAAAAAAAATTATAATTGAGCTTTTTGAATTTATGTTTTTTGTGGATTTAAATGAAAGCTCTAAAGTTAGTAATTTTCTTATAATTTAAGGAAATAAACAGAGTAGGCATACTACTTTTAGAAATATATTACAGTAATATACAACAAAATGAATACATGTTTAATAAAAACACTGTATAAAAAATCTAGAAAACATAGGTCTATTAGGATTTTTATAAACTTTTATAAACTATTAAGGATAATGAACTATTAAGGATATAAACTATTAAGGATAAACAACTAGAAATAACAAATCACTAAAACCATAAAAATAATATTACTTTTTCAACCCTAATAAAACCAAATAAGCAACAAAATCCAAATCATATCTAAATCACGCTATAATGTAAACAGTTGGCAAGTGTGAAATGCAGGTGTGAGAATTCCCATCCTATGCACTAAACAACATAATGCACCCGGTTGTTATGATAAGGAAATAAAACTGACTGACAATGAGTGAAAGGCCACAATTAATGATTTGCAGCTGTACCAAAATAATAAACACTACATTTATCAGAGTTATTGTGAACTATTTTAGGCACCACATGTCTACCTTACACTTGTAAAGGGTTTAAAGGGAAGTTTTTAAACTTATAGCCTGTATTTGCCCAAAGCAATTATACATTTTTTCCCAAATTGAAAGAATTTTTGGGCAGAAACCACTATGAATGTGCTAAGGAAGTGAGTTAGTGACTGGTTTAACAACTTTGCAGTAAATGAGTATGCAGAAGGCATTGGAAGGTGGTGAAACACTATGATAAATACTGAAATTTGTATGGTTACTTAACAGAAAAATTGCAGAAAACCTATAAGTTATCAAATGTGTTGCAAAGTAAGTCTTGTTTCATTTTCTTAAATAAAAATGTCTAAAGAAACAAATATTCTTTACTTTTACTATCACCCTTGTATAATCACTTAAATACAACAAAGCAATGGTTAAAAGATAATATAAATAAATACATATTTCAACTTACCATAAACAAGTTTCCATAAATTAGCAGTGCTTGTTTGTCTCTCAATAAAAGCATCTGCTGCCTTTTGAGCCAAGTTTGTCTTCCAATTTACAGCTGTTGTGTCGCTCATTTCTTCTTTCATATCACTGTATTCTTCAGACTCTGAACTTTCTTCTGATCTAATCTGCGTTAAATTTCTTTTAGAATGACTATTTTGGTTATCTTCATCCAACTCTAGATCTGAATATTCTTCATTATTACTGTCCGAGTCATCACTGCTGTCGTATTGGAGTTTCTTATCCCTGTTTTCTTGTTTCATTATTTTTGAATCGTTATCTTCTTCATCAGAAGAATCATTATCTGAGAATGCACTGTCTCCTTGTACTATTGATTCTTGATCTTTTGGATCGGTAAACATGGCAAGAGCTCCTGATATTTTATCTCTTATCTCTGTATCTTTGTTGGATCTAACTGTATGGTATCTAAACACAACAAATTTTATGAAAAGCACTCCAAGCAGTTAATGTTTTCCATACACAATTATATAAGCCTAGAAACAATAAATACAATACAATGCATACAATAAATAAATGGTGAAAAATATTATAAAGATCTTATCACATTAAAAAATTTACCAAAATTTTATAGCTCTGAAGCTACTAATGAAAAAAAATATTCACTTAATTTCGCAAAATGATTGCTCAAATATGACGAATCATTGCTCCAGTTAGTGAGACAAATTTAATATAAAAAAATTTACGGTTAGAAAGTAAATTGAAATAAATGATGCAAAAATATTACAAAAAATTTTTAAAATGCAGTTATTTCCCCAAAAATTGGGTTTGGAAGCAACCAATAAAAAATCAAAAATGTACCAACTTTCTTAAAATTGATTTGTTAATTTTTTTTCTGATATATGAAGAATGATAATTCAAAATAAAGTATTGAATGTAAAATAAAAGAAATTTAAGGTTCAAGAATAAACTGAAAAAAGCTCAACAGCAGTCCAGTCAAAGAACTTACAGTAGCATATGATTAGTTTTAAAATTTTCTTAAACATGTTTTTATGACGTACAGTACTACAGATAGACTGTGAACTATAAAATGCATACAGTATCTATACAGAACACATAATAACACATTATTTTACTGTTCAATACTACAAACAGTATTGTAAGATATGTTTTACTTTTTCAGAAATTATGTATACTTATATTAGAAATTATACTTAAATTATATTATACTTTATTAGAAATTATATTTTGTGATAACATCAGTTTTTTTAAAAACGTATAAAATTTTTAAAAATATTTTTTCCCACTCCTCCAATAGGACAGACAAAAAATCAAGAGTATAAGTTTCACTGTATATAAAATTAATAAACAACAGAAAATTCAATATAGCAAAACAAAGGGACTAATAGTTTAAGAACTCTGAACAAAATTTTATATTTAATATTAATAGATGAGGTATGAATGGCAGTTAATATTTATAAAATAAAAAATAATTGGAAATGCATTCAGTATTGAACCAGTAACTCAAGATTAAGTTTCTAAAATGCTAATTATAAACAAACAAATATTAAATTTGAATAAGATTGTTAATTTATAAAACATTGTATCATTATGATATTATGAATATACATTTTTACTTGTACTAATTCTTTATTCATGTGAATTACAAAATAATTTGTTTTTTTAATAAAACCCCTTGTACATATACATACCTCGCAATATTTTCTTTCACTTCATTATTTAATTTTTTCTTCTTTGTTTGTGTTTTAAAATCTTCATCACTTTCACTTTGTTCACTGTCACTATCACTTTCAAAATTATCAAGTTTTCTTTTACTCTCATGAATATCTTTACCATTTTCGGGCATTTCTTTGACTTCGGCTATTTTACTCTTCTCTAATAAATCGTCAATATCATCATTTTCTTCATCTGAATCTACATTTACAACAGTACTTTGATGATTTAGGTTTTGTTCATCTTCCTCTTTTTCACTTAATTCTTCATCAGCTGAAATTTCCTCTTCATCGTCACTGTCATTTTCATTTTTAATATCTTCATTAGGAAAAATAACTTTTCTTCGAGTTCTCCCATCATCAGTATCTATTTTTTCTTCTTTAATTCTAACTTCTTTTACAGTTTGTCCCCTGAATAATAAAAAAAGCAATAAAATAGATTATTTTAATTATTTCACTTAAATTTATTTTAAGTTTTGTTTACTATAAGACAAAAAGTAAAATATAGGAATTTGGTTGTATTAGCTGAAAGTACTCTGGGCCTAAGGGAATCAACAAAACAGATCATCAATTAGTTTGGAATGTTGACCGTATTTGAATATATTTATCCCGTGAGAGCACGCCTACAAGCGGAGTGCACATAAGCATACATCAGAATACTTAGTAATTCTTGAATGTATGAAGTTATTTTTGGCAGCTAGGTTTGTGCCTGAGTGTACCTTTCCTGGAAGTCATCCTGGACCAATGCATATCTTTGAATGGATGGACCAATGCAAATATTTTCCCTAAAAGCCATCCAAACTTTTTGTTATTTAGTATAGTGAGCAATGTGTTCAGTTACGTGTCAAGGGCAAGTAGTTTTTGTGCGGTTATATGCCAAGTATTTTTTGTATATTTACTAGTCTAGTTTTATATAAAGTTGTTTATACAAACAATATTTTTTTTGATTTATTTCTACTGGGCTTTAATTTGTTTTTACTCTTGTAAATTATTATTTTATGATGGAAAATGAACAGGACGCAGATATTGAAAGATAGGACGATGAAGATGTTGCCTTTCTGGGTCCTGAAATTGATGGTGATGAAGATCATCTGGATGATAACGAAGAAGAGTACAGTGATCGTGACATGGAGTCAGAACAGGAGGTAGATGAACCAGACGAGATACAGATTCATTCAGAAAATAAACTACCACTTAATCTTGGTAAAAACGAACTTACAAAACAGTTCTTGCCATTCCTACTTCGAATGCTAGGGTTCGCATTAAACGACATAATATAGTACATCAATGGGCTGGTGTGGTGGGGGAAGCAAGGAAGGCCTGTTCTGTAATCGAAACTTGGAAAGTGTTCATTTCAGACGAAACTTTAGAGTCCATTGTTTTTTGTAGGAATAAATACCTAGCTAAAATAGACCAACCTACAACAAAGAAAGATATTGCAAAGAAATTAATGTGGATACAATCTTAGCTTTATTTGGTTTATTGTACCTCAGTGGTGTTTTCAAATCATCTCATGTAAACATACAAGACTTATGGAAAAAAGACCTTACTATTCCAGACTTTAGGATGGCTATGTCTATAAATAGGTTCAAAATTTTATTACAGGCTCTGAGATTTAATGATTTGGAATCCAGAGAGGAAAGAAGACCTAGCACCAGTAAGGGAACTGTTTGATGGATTTGTGCAGTGATGTATAAATTCCTACAAACCTGGAGTTAACTGCACAATAGATGAGATGACAGAGAGATTTTTGGAAGATGTCCTTTCAAACAGTACATACCAAACAATCCCAAAAAATATGGTATAAAGATTTTTGTCTCTTGTTGACTCTAACACATTTTTTACAATAAAAATGGAAATATATGCAGCTAAACAGGAGAGCAATTGATAACAACCCAAATGAAGTAGAAAAAAAATTATAGAACCAAAGGTCAAAACAGGGCACACCATGATAATTGGTTTGCATCTGTCAATCTTGCCAGAGTTCTTTTAGTAAATCATCGAATTACAAATGTTGGCACAGTCAAAAAAAAAAAAAAAAAGGAACTACCAGGGCTTATATCACAGAGAAAATTAATGCCTGAAAAAAGCAGTATGTTTCTATATGCTGATAACTGTACTTTAGTGAGTGCCAAAACCAAGGAAATACAATTTTTTATTATCGACAATGCATGAAGAAGACAAAACTGTTACAACCTCAGGAGACAATACTAAGCCAGAAATTGTAACATACTACAATGGGTTCAAAAGAGGGATAGATGTCGTCAACCAAAAGAAATGCTTATATTTGGTAAGAAGAGTATGAAACAGATGGTCTTTTAGAATCCTTACACACTATTATACATTGCAGAATCAATAAATTGTCTACAAGCAAACACTGGTAAAACAGTTTCATGTCGTTATTATCTAAAACAACTTCTGAAAAATTATCTTTCAAGCAGACTAAACTAACACATGACTCAAGCCACATGAAGTAAAAAACCTAGTTAGATCTGAATTAGGAGTTGCAGAGGAAGAAAGAAATCTTGAAGCTGCAGCTGAACGAGAGAAAATGTGAGTACTATTGAAGGGAAAAAACAGGAAAACCAAAGTATGGTGTATGCATGTGCAGTGCCAATTTGCGGTGAACACAATAAAAATTTACACAAGCTGTCATGGTAAAAAAGAAAACAGTGAAAGAGATGATTATGAAGATAAGTTATTGTTAAAAGTGAAGGGGAAAATACAAAAAGAATCTTATTTTATTTCTGTTTGGCCTCTATTTGTTTTGTAAGCAATAAATGTTCTAATCTTATAATACTTTAATAAAAAACAAAATTATTTTGTTTAATTATGACTAATTATTTAAAACAAACAATTTAATTTATGTAAAGGATATGAAATATAAAAAAGATCATTATTAAAGTTTTTTCAGCCTAAAGTACAATATAAAGATATTTTTACCATGGGTGAGCAGCGCACTCACTTGAGTTTCAGTTATGCATGTTCTCATGGGTTACTGTATGATAAAAAAAATATATCTGTGAATGGAAAGATTAATAAAAGATACATGATGAAAGATAATCAGATAAAATTGAAGGTAGCAAAGTATATGGAAAATGGACAAGTAAACATATAGGTACAGAATATTAAATAAAGTGAAAAACAGAGATGGAAAACTGTTTTTATGGATTACATTCAAACTTACGTAACAAATTCTGAATTTGTGATAGGTGCAGCTCCTGAGAACATCTGTAACTGACTGCGAGCTATCTTTTCATCTAGAGTGTTTCTTGTATCCAAGAGAGAAGTGACCATGTCTCTCTCAGCTTCGTCTCTACCGCCCACCTTGAACATAGCACTACATTCAGCACACATACATAAAGAACAGAAATACTTAAGTTATACTGTAGAAAATAAATAAAAAAACTAAAACGTTTGAAAGTACATCAGAATCTTGAGTAACCACCATTTGTGGGACTGTAACCATGATAAAGTTACATACGAAACATACATTTTCAAAATAAAGTGAAAATGTGAAAATAAGATTTTTTTTGTTGGTGTTTAACATCCGACTATTGTGCACACTTGGGCTAATGCAAACTATGGGATGATTTATAGCGTATGAAAATGCCAAGCCCTCGCCGGAAATCGAACCCGGGTCCTCGGGGTGAAAGCCTAGTACGCTATCCACTAGACCACCGAGGCGGCGAAAAAAAATAAGATGAACAGTGATAAGACAATGCACACATGCTGGGCTAGACTACTGTTGGAACTACAACAATCACCTAGCTTGAAAAATTAAATTAAATAAAAAACTTTTTCATATTTTATGTATAATTACATTAGAAAAATAATAATTAAAAGAAAAGATGAAAGTTTGTATAAGTGAAATGAAAATTTTTAATTTACTTTTATACAATTTCCTCTTTCCTTCACAAAAAATAAAGAGTTTTTTACTTCATACCATTTTTTTGTGATCCTGTTATATACATACATACATACATACATACATATATATATATATATATATATATATATATATATATATATATATATATATATACAAAGTTATGGTGGGCTGCAAACAAAATATCAGGCTGAGGCGGGTTTCATGACAAAAGAGTTTGGGAAGCACTGTACTAGTAGATTCAATTAAAACAAAAGAATAAATTCCTTGCTTCTTCTGAAATTTTTTTTTCTGTAAATGGTTATATATTCCAGTAAGAACATAACAAGAGACAGAAATATGTGACATTAAGTTATTATATAAGTAAAATTGTTGCTATTTTTTTTTTTTTTTTTTTTTTTTTTTTTTTTTTTTTTGACTTACCTTATACAATATAAAAATTTTGTTGAAAAGGATGAATGAATAAATGAAATGAAAATTAAATAAACAAAAACAATATATTTAAGAATGAATGATGTTACCTAAATTAACTTAATTGTTTTTTAAACAAACATCCAAGATAAACATGTAAAGCAGCCAGGTCAGTTCTAAGGGCCTACCTGTAGTTGAGACAGCCTGGCTCAACTAGCACAGCAAGCGACAACTAGTCCAACAGTGCGGAATAGTGTTTCGCCGTGTTAGTGCTCTTTTCGGAAACTTTCCGGAACAGCTGGCTCTAGTGTCCACTGCAGAGGCTAGAGATAGACTTTTCACTAAATCCCACCATCAGTTCAGTATTTCTAAAACTAAGACACTTTTCCTTTGTTTTACAGTCTATCATAGTGATACAGTCAAAATCTGTAGTTTAGTGTCAGTGACCTTCCTGACCGCAGCGACCAAACACCGGCTACTGTAAAGTATGCAATCGACATCCAGGACATTTTGCCAGATATGTTTATAGAATTTTGACTGTTCAAAATTAATATCAATATTACCAGATTGGTCCTCCAATAGAGGTTGTAGCCTATGTAATAAACTCTACCGTTCTGCTGAATGCCTTATTTTCAGAACTGATTTTATTAGTTGGACTAAATCTTACTTTTCACAACAAATGTTGTTGCTTTTGACATGGTAATGATACTAGTTCAACAGTAATTATTAACAGTGTACTGTGTTACAGTGATTTTAAATTACCTATTAAATAAAAAGGTGCCTATACTTTCTCTACATTTCTTCAGGAGTCACTAATGAACGACTAATCATTGTTGGGTTAATAATTACTTAATACTCAACACTAGTCAATAATGAAACTTACAACTCTACTGGCAACAATGTTAACACATAATATCTCTAATCAGATTTTACTAAATTTTATTAAAAAAGATCAAATAACTTTTTTTAAAAAAAATACACACTTGATTATGATGAGAATGACTTCCTGCTAATTCTATATACACTGCGTCTTTATCGTACACGATACCACCAACACCAGAGAACGGTGCATATATAAACCTCTCTTTCTCTACCAGTGAACGCTTCTTCAGATTATCTGGTAAAGGACATGGATCAGGTAAAAAACAAACATCACTGATTTTCATATCACCACATCCTACAAGAACATAAACAGTAATTTTAATAATCTTATCAAGATTTAGAATTATTTATATCCAACATTAAATTACATGTTTATGTAATTTACATCTTTATGTAAATTAAAGATTTAGCATTTTGATAAATGCTAAAAAATTAGCATAACACTTAATCAAAGTTTTGTAATGAACTTGTCAAGAAAAACAAATCTTTAATAAATACAGAGCTGGAACAAAATAAATATTGTAAAATATATATTATAAATAAAAAAAATTAATATTTTGGAAGTAATAGCAGGTATACAGAACAGATTACAAAATAATAAATAAAATACATATATATTATCATTAACATATCACGGTCGTAGCTTTGACTGGAATTAATGTTGTAAGCTTATATTATGAAATTGTAATTCTATAATTTCTGCAATTTTTTCTTGTATTTAATTATTGTTATTTTAACTTCCTCTCAAAAAAAAAAGGAATAAGAAAAATATTTTATTCATCTACTTTTAGTTTTATTAACGTATATGTCTTGTAATTTTTAAAATAATTTATGACTAAATGATTATCAGAAACTTAACATACAAGATAAAATCAATCACATTGTCTGGTCAAACCAAGATGAGAGTTGTTACCCTGAGACAGTATGCAACAGTACTCCAGGCAGAGGCCTTTAATGACTGCATTCAGGAGAATTTGAGAAGGGCCTTTGAATTCATATTTATAACAACAGTCAGGCAGCAATCATAATTCAGTTCAAGCTGTGTCAGAAAAACATCAACGCTCTGTCCCTACCCTGGGAAATTGGTCACTGTTCACTGGGTTCCGAGGCATAAGGGGGATGAGGGTAATGAGGAGGTGGAGATATGGCATGACTGGGATCTGCATCTGAGTTTACTGGGCCCTAGCCGGCAGTAGGGATTTCTTGGTCTATGGCCAGGTCTGCTATCAATAGGTGGATAAATAAGCAACACTAGGAAAAAAGGAACCACCATCATGGGTATTTCCATAGTAAGCGTCTTTTAAGATAGGTTCCTCATGGAGGACTAGAAGGGCAGCAGATATCAAGGGCAAAGCACAATTCATGAAAACCAAAAGCTCAATCCAGGACACTGTGGTCTGAGGGTCCACAGGGAGAAACCACGTTCGATAGTGTAGAAAAGAGGAGAAAGCTGTAGGCCATAAAATTTGTGATTGTGAAGTTCTTGTTAACAGTAGGGTACAAGTATTTGGCTTCCAGGATCCTGAGAACCTCCAGCAAGATGGATTACTGGAACTTATTAAGGACACCAATCTGCTAAACTAGGACTCAAGAGGCTTAGTTCTACAATAAGTCCGTTGGTCACAGTGCCTGTGGTTTTATTATCCCCTCCTCTCATATCCACTCTATCTATCTTAGTCAACTTTCTATCATTCATATATCATTTTCTATCTATCATTTTCAAAATCAACTTGAATATATTTAATTTGACAAAGTTGAAAATGTTCAGTATGTGATTAACAAAATAATAGAGAGTTTTCCTTATGAATTAACAAATTGGCCAGCACTCGTCCCTGTTGTCCTAACAGTACAGTTAGGTCAAACTTATTTTTAAAAATTATTGATTTTATAATTTATTTTTGGTTAACCATTATAATGTGATACTATATTAACAACTGATCTACATGAATTAAATGAATTAATGGAACTGATTTTGGTCTTTGCTTCTCGGTACTGATATCAAAGCTTCAGAACCAGTGCTACCAAATCCAAAATCGACCATCAGTTGATCTATATTGACAGATTCAGAATCGTCCATTGAATTTCTTGAGAAGATTGAACTGAACGAATACTTATCCCTCATAAATGAAATACAAAAAATAAATTTTAATTGTTGTGCAATTGTCTTTCACATTAAAGCTCAAACAGAAATGAAAAATCTGATATATCAGCGAAAAAAGAACTTGAAATGATCCTGATTGCTGCCCTAATATAGTCACTTTACATAAATGGAGGAAGCAATGGAGCAAATTATCTTATAGTAGTTCACAAGTTACTCTGTGGTACTGCAAAGCACTGTATTGAATTGTTAAATGATTAATAGCTACTTTTTCTAAAACAACAAGAAAACAGCTACGAACAACTAACTTAAAGAAAATAAAACTGCACATTAAGAGGACTTTTAAATGGAGGCAGGAGCACTACAGATTTAATTGCATTGTACTTTCCAGAGCCAGATGACAACCCAAGACAACAAAAGCTCTTTTTTTAAAAAATAAGATCACATTTTTCTTAATACCATAAACTAACCTGGAATATGTATACTGTTTGATTTGTTCAAAGGAATCCCACGTACATAACCATATAAACAAACAGTCCTGTCTGCTTTTGGATTCTGACGGATGAATTCTGGACCTGTAATATCTTCCATTCTATCAGCTGAAACAAAGTACAAAACAATTCTAAGACAAAAAACTAACAATATTTTAATTTTTTTTTAATATATATATATATATAGGGTAATTCCGGGAGAGATGGCCCCTCGGGTGAGATGGACCGATCACGTATTTCGGAAACTATTCGCGTGAATTCACTACTGGTAGCATGTTGGTGTCATATCTGAATGTGTTGATTAGCCTTGCAGTTTTCAGCCATTTTGATCTGCTTATTTAGGAGTTATTGAAGAAAATAAAATTCAGGTGAGTGAAAATATTTTACAGATTTTACGTTTTAGAATCTTGTGTCATTATTTGTCAATGTTTTTTGGTTTTTGACCTATGTAGAGTGAATAAAGATTGTAACAGTTCATTATAAAGTACTGCAGTGTCTCTGTCGAGGATAGAGGCCATCTTGGTGGCCTGATCCATCTGTCCTAAGCAATCGGGAGAGACGGACCAGGTCAAGTCGGGAGAGATGGACCAATGTTTTACAAAAAGACTATGTCTAAAGTTGATATTTTCTTAAAATATAATTACTTTACCATAAATTTTATTAAAAAAATAGTCAAAAAATATTATTAAAACATTATTTTGAACATAATTTACCAGAGACAACCTTATTATATCTTTTTTGTCAAAGTTTGTGTGTGTGTGTGTGTGTGTGCGCGCTCACGCGCAGTGTGTGAGAGAAAGAATAATTCTACTACATTTTATCAAAATTGTTGTAACTTAAAGTTTAAAACTACTTATTTTTCAAGCCTTGTTTTTGTTTTCATTTAGAAAAATGTCTACCATTTTCAAAGAGGTACAGACAATGAAAATCTGCCAATAAATTTAGCTGTTCCTGGAACGTCTCAGTCATTAGCAAGTAACACACAACATGATGAACAAAATCCTACTCCTACTAAAGCTCTGAACAAAATATCTCCAATACCTGTGCATAACAAGAAAGCAACTGCAGCAGTATTCAGACAAGAACACCTAAGGTATTAAACTCAGTGCGTAACATACAGAGTATCATTAGGGCAAAAAACAGAAAGTAGTAAAATTGAAATTGAAAGAGGACAAGAAGAGGAAACGGGAAGCTAAGAAAGTATTGTTCTCACAGAAGAAAAATGGAAGTGAAAGGGTGTAAACGATACCAGTGATGAAAGTGAATGGGAAGAGATCCAATGTACTGGCTGTCTCGAAGACTATGCCTCAACAAATAGCCAGAAAGATTGGATCAAATGCACTAATTGTTCCAGATGGTTTCATGAGAACTGCACAAAGTTTGAAAATTTGTGTAACTTTTGTGGTAAAATAGAAAAAAAGCAAACAATACCTTTCAAGGTCAAGAAAAAAATATTTTAACTACACTTTTTCAAATTGTAATGTAAATATTAAAAATAGTACATGATTTTTATTATATTACTCTTACTTAAATCGCTCAACTTTTATTTTTAGTCTAATTTTTGAAATTGTTACCTTGCTAATGTATTTGGTAGTAATATTGGATGAATAAACTACTATTTTTACCGATAAATATATGTTTTTGGATAATTTTATTAATATCCATCTATCCCAATATGCCTGGTCCATCTCACCCATAGACTATGGGTGAGATGGACCGATGACAAAAAATTTGTTTAATGTTTTACAGTCATTTTCATTTTAAAATTAAGTAATTTTGTGTGAGTTATTATTAGAGTAATCTATGATATCACTTTAGACCCAAGAAAGAAATTGATTACTCAAAAACAAACAAAGATATGAGTGTTACAAAAAACAAGGGCCATCTCTCCCGAAATTACCCTATATATGTGTATATATATATATATATATTTCTTTTTTTTTTTAACGTCCGACTATTGTGCACACTTGGGCTAATGCAGACGATGGAATGATTTATAGCATATGAAAATGCCAAGCTCTAGCCGGGAATCGAACCTGGGTCCTCGGGATGAAAGCTAAATACGCTATTAACTAGGCTACCGAGGCGGATTATATATATATATATATATATATATATATATATATATATATATAATTATAAATACAACTTAACATACATTCATTAATTACACTCAAGACAAGCTCCCAATAATCCTCTTAAGTTAGCCTTGTCCGAATACCAGAAAATAAAGTTGAGTTCCATTGTCCAAACAGTAGTTCCATCTATCTAACCAGGGAGTAATCGATAATTCTGTCGAAGATATTCTTAAATGTTTCTATGTGTATTATTTTATCAAACTGGTAAGTTGACTTCTGCACCAACAAACATTAGATATTACCAAAGGTTGTAAATAAAAATAACTAGAAATTTTTCCACCAAAGAGACAACACAGCATTGGCCAAAATTCCAGGATTATTCAGTGATTATGTTCCATTTCCTGCTTTGTTGAATTTTATTTTTATTCCTCCTACTTTGAAAACACATCTGTTTATGACAACTATATTTTTACTGGATATGGGCTTACAAGTTTTAAAATATTTTTCAGGTTCATCATTTTCCAACTTACACAAAGGAGAAAAAACAGAATTAACTTTTTTCCTTACCATCTTATTTACCAAGTTTTTTTTAATATACAAGATATGTTCAGAAAATACATTCCATTTGATAATAAAAAAAAACTAGTACAGGTTCAGAAAAACTATGTACTGGAAAAAAATCTACAGACCTTAAATTAATTTTCAACATAGCTCACACCACTTGTCATAACACAGCATAAGTTTTTGTATGTCTTCTTCCTAAAATGTTGTCTGTGTTGTCAACCATATTCTTTGAGCGCACCTTCATTGAAGTTTTGACCACATAGGAATGATTTCATTGGCAAAATAAGATATAAATCGCTAGGAATGAGATCAAGGTAGTGCAGCGAGTGGTCAAACGGTTCCAACGAAAGTCCCATAAGAGCTGTTGTCATGTTTGCAGTGTGAGGTCAGGCATTGTTATAAAGCAAAACAATACTGTTTGTGAGCATTCCTTTGCTTATCCTTTATCCTGCATAGTGAAACATAGTTTCCTAAGCATCTTGCAGCAAACATTTGCATAGATTGTTTCACCTCATAATAAATTTACCAATAAAATGTGTGTCTGTTTCAAAACAATGTGTGCATGATTTTTCCAAGCTGTCAAGATTTGCTAGGCTCTAATCCTTGCTGGTGATGAAGTGTGCCTCCATTCCATCAATTGTTACGTTAATTTAGGAGTTTCAAAAGCGCCCAAGCCTCATCCCTGTTCACTAACTGGATCAGAGAGTCTGTCATAAATGTGTTGAAAAATCACTGCCCTCATGCTGTTGTTTCTGTTACTTTATAAGAATTTTTGGCATCCCAAAAAGAGTTCTTGAAAACACAGTATTACAACAACAATTTCATGAAGAAATAATCTTGAAATTTGCAGAAATTCTCTAGAAAAAGCAAAAATTGTAAATTTGCAATTTTTTTTAACCTTTTCTTCTACTGCACAAACAAATTCATCACTAAATAAAGTTCGTCACTGAATTGTGAAACCCATCTCCTTATCAATGATTTATTCATTGGATTTTCTCCGTAAACGTGGCAGATTTGTTGATTAAAGTAGATTGGTTTAGTCTTTGCATTCAGAAAACGAACTACAGATCTAATCTCACAAGCGATGGGATTTTCATTCAATTTCACTATTCTAAACAAGCACTATAAAGCGTACACAACAAGCAATGATGTCAAAATTGAATGATCTCCTTTTTCTCAACTCAAAAACAACTACCGTACCTGCACAGAACTGTGATCCCAGCTCTGTCATGGTAAGAAATACAACAGAATTTATTTTATGGGAATACTTAGTAAAACAAAGCAAATAAATACTCTGTTATTTTTTATATAATTGACCGAGTTTATAAGTCAATTGACTTACAATTGAACTACTACAAGGTTATTTTTTAAATTTTCTATAAACAATATTGATTAAGTGTAAGTTTATAGTTTAATCATGAGTTAAACATGATTACCCAACATGTCAGTTGTAAGACAACTGACATAAAACTTACCCAACATGTACGGATGAGTTGTTTGCCAAGTCAGAGGACGGAATTTCATTACTGAAATGAATCGACCTAAATTCTTTACTTCGTTTCTTAAATATTCGTTGTGAAGCAAACCTGACAAGTAGAACAGCTTTGCACCAGCGTACACTTCAGTCCAAAATCTATGTTTTAAAGTTTTTTTTGTGCGTTTTAGAACTTTAGTGTTCTTCAGCATATCTAAATGCGTTAAGACTCCCATTATCTTTGGCATTCCATGAACCTGAAATTATCATTTCATTAAATTTCAAAACTGTTGAAAGAATATTAACCTAAATACTTTGTGGAACATAAAACCATTGTTTTATTTCAGTCAATACTTTCAATACTAATTGGTATTGATATTTTTCTTTCAATACTAGCAGTATTCATATCGATAATAGTGTTTTGATAATATCAAAGTATCAATATCATCACTTAAATATTTTATGGTGATATTGGTCAAAATTGTATTGCATTTTATCTATGTATCACTTTCATAAACAAACAGATAGTTACTGAAAAAGCAGGAAATATACAAGTTCATATTTGAGTCAGGAGTACATTACTGCTTTTTTTAATATATTTTGCTGTATTTATATATTATAGTAAAAATAAAGTGTGTATTTAGTTTTTTCTTACTAGTAAATTGTAATAACTTTCACAAATTAGGTTCACACTATAATGCATTATTGCATTTTTAATATATTTTGTTCTATTTGTATATTACTATATTAATTATGCGTGTATTTAGTTTTTTCTCATTATTAAAGCGAGATTTTCAAGATTTAGGTTCACAATAGGTGAATAGGTTCCAATAGGTCACCCCTAATCATTTTCAGATGTTTAATGATTATTGTTACAATTTGTAGTACATATGTGTACAGTGGGACCTTAACTTACGAATTTAATTCATTCTGGAAGTCGTTTCGTAAATTAAAAATTTCTTAAGTTAAGGTGCATTTTACATGTAAATCGCCTAATTTGTCTCCCCCCGTGAAACAATGAAAAAATTATACATTTATGTCAAATATGGAAGAAATATATATTAATAAAACACAGATAAAACCAGAAAAAATGTATTAATTACACATAATAAGCACTATATTACATATACATGATACTAATAAAGTTTCTTACGACTAAAGATTCGGATACGTAGCGAAGTTTGTGAGAGGAGGTAATTTATCTTAATTTTTAAATATCATTACTTTCTTTTGCCTTTTTAGGTTCACTTTCATCTTCGCCAGTTTCTTCTGATGTACATTTGGTGAAATAATGTTCCAGCAACAATTGTTTTTGCCGACTTTTAAGAATGCTTCTGAAAAGTTAGGCAAACGTCATCAAAATGTGCGGCTGCCCTATTTGTAAACACTTTTTCACGTCATTTCGTTAGTTGAGGAATTTTTCGTTAAGTTAGAGCGGAAAATTTCCAAAATCCCATTTCATAAGTTGAAATTTTTCAACATGCATTGGGTAAGGTCATTCGCAAGTTGAGGCCCACTGTACTTTGTACAAATGTATAAAGTATACTTGCTTTTTTTAATATACTGAATTTGTTGTATTTTTACATTTTTAAATTATTAAATAAAGTGTGTATTTAATATTTTCATGTTGGTAAAATGCTATTTTCATGAATTTTAGATTAAAACTTTTAAACTCATTAGTTAAACATTTTTTTCTTATTAAAACACTGTGGTTGTCAACCAATATTATAAACAACACATTTAATTTATTATTATTAGTTTAAATACTTTATTAAAATAAAACAAAATTATTCAATATCACAAGTATTGATACCAAATATTGTATTGAACATCCCTAGTTATATACTATAATAGATTCTAATAAACCCTAAATCCGTTATATGGCTAAATATATCATACTTTGTGCCAGATCCATGCTTGAACAAGTGAACACTGTATTTTAATCAAATAACTCTTGTATTGCTATATTTGTTCACGACCAATTTCATTATTGCCAATACTAGCTAAGCTCTTTGAGAAACTCCTTTTAAAAAGACTGAAGGTTATTATAGAAGATAGGAAGCTCATACCTGCACATCAGTTCGGTTTTCGGGCAAAACATTCTACAATTGAACAAGTTCATAAACTGGTGGATATAATAGAGGAAGCTATGGAGAGGAAGCAAATCTGCTCAGGTATATTTCTTGACGTGGTGCAGGCGTTTGATGGAGTTTGGCACTGTGGGCTGGAACATAAACTACAAAGGGACTTACCAGAGCAATTCTTCAGAATTTTAAAGTCATACCTTTGTGAGAGACATTTTCAGGTTAGATACGAACTTGAATACTCACAAATTAAAACAATTAATGCAGGAGTACCTCAGGGAAGTGTTCTTGGTCCTGTACTGTATCTTCTGTACACTAGAGACATACCAGTTACTGGAAACTCCACAGTAGCAACGTTTGCAGATGACACAGCAATTTTAACAGTTGGGGAAAATATTTTAGAAGTCACAGAGAAATTACAGAATGCCACCAATGCAGTAAGTCAATGGACAAAAAAATGGAGAGTAAAGTTTAATGAAGCGAAAACTGTACACATTAATTTTACGAACAGAAAATATGAACCATTACCAATAATATTAAACGAAAGGAGTATAACATATGCAAACAGTGCTAAATATCTAGGAATGACACTCGATGCAAAGCTCCGATGGAAGGTGCATGTAAAAAAGAAAAAAGAGGAGCTACAGCTCAAATTCAATAAAATGTTTTGGCATATTGGAAGAAATTCAGAACTTTCGATAGACAACAAGATACTGCTATACAAGCAAGTTCTAAGACCAATATGGACCTATGGTGCACCACTCTGGGGATGTACAAGAAAAAGCAATAGTAAAATTATTAAGTTTTTCAAAATAAAGTATTGAGAACGATTGTCAACACCCCTTGGTATGTGAGAAATGAAAACATACATAGGGACCTAGGTGTTGAATCTGTTCAGGAAGTCATTAAAAAGCTCTCGGTTAAGCATTATTGCAGGTTAGAACAGCATAATAATACAGAGATTGTCCAACTACTATGCCGCAATGACATCACAAGAAAGCTGAAGAGGACCAAGCCAATTGACCTCTCCAGGCCGTAAACACATTGGGACCAGCCGTCGGACTGCACCCCAGCACACAGTAAACACAATGAGAAAGAAAAATTACTAGATGGGGCATGCCTTAGTTGTAATTAATAAAATAAAAAAAAAAAATATTTGTTCAAACTGGTCCTTTTTTTTGTCCATCAAAACATTTTTATAAGTTCAGTGCAATACGAGTTATAGCAATTTAATCAAAATATTAATACAGTTTGAGTAATAAAATTAAAATTTTATTCAACCTACAGATAATATTTTTGAAATTCACATTTTCAAAAACATGTAAAAAAGGACAACAAAATAAGCCACCATATTAATTTACTTTTACAAGACAAACAAACCTGACAAATATTGAGGAATTCAAAAATTTCCATTTCAAATCCAAAGGAAGCATCAATAAGCAAAAGAACAAGGTCAGCGATTTTCGCCAAATCGATCATGCTGTTTATGTCGTTGTTACATTCAATAAATGTTATCCTTCTTTTCTTTCCTAAAACACAAAGTGTTTTCATTTAAAAACATGTTTTAAATTTTGATTATCACAATGTTCCAGCAATTGAATAGTCAAACTTTGGAAATATTTTTGTTTTAATTGTAATGCTAAAAACATTGTGCAGGTATTGTTTACAAACATATTTCAAAAGAAAATTTGAATTAGAAAAATAATTATCTTTTAAAAAATATTGTTTTCTTTATTTATAATATCTTATTTATACTTTATTTTGTTTCTTATACATTATAAGATATGCTTCTATTATTATGACTTACTAATACACATTCATCAACTGTTACTTGATTTGCCACTGCTGAACTTATTTTAAAGATTGTCTCTGCACCTGATGTCACATCATGTTTATCGATTGTTATCATATGTTCAATATTTAAGTGGAAGCGTGGAACACATTCAAATTTTAAATCAATTCATTTCTTTCAAATATTTTACTATTTTCTCTGATCAATATCCCAATTCCCTACCTTTTCCAAGTTAAACAAATTTCCTTGACTTTTCTCCAGTATTCGCTATCTGTGATTTCGAAACGCATATATCCTACACAGTATTGCAGGCATACAGACCATATATGCAGACTGTCACAGATGCACATGCATTTATGGTTTATTAAGAATTGTAAAAGCTTGACAAAAACTGACCAGACATTATTCTTAATTAATCTAAGTGGAATGGAAAAAACTTTTTTTTAAAATTAATTACCTGAAATAACTGTGACAGGCCCTTTAATGGTTGTTAACGGCTGTCTTGTGAAAGTTTTTATAAGACAATGAATAAGCGTTGTTTTCCCCACTTTTGGTGGCCCGACAACTACAACCATTACAGGTGGTGGTTCCAGAGGTGTCCTGTCTACCACTGGGATGTGCTGCTTTTTCGTACGTATATCTTGAGTTCTAAATAAAGCAAAAATTCATTATAATTAGCACTAATTTTTAATAAAACAACGCACTACGTCAGCAGTTCTCAAACTTTTTGTCATGGGGCCCACCTTTAGCCTGAAACTTGGTTTTGCTATCCACCATAACCTGTATATTATAATCAATTATACATATACGAGGGCTATTTTTTTTCAAGGTCCGATCGGTCAGGAAATAAAAACTCCTGTAAAAATCGGATGAACCTGTGTGCAGATGTGTTGCACAGTGTCTCTAGTATGGCTGTCAATTGCGTCGCGTCACTTCCGTTTAGTTGTGTTCACGTAGGTAGGACGTAAACATGTTTACAACAATAGCTTCTCCCGCCAAGTGTGAAGTTCGTGCGGTAATTCGATTTATTCAGGCTGAGGGGTGTAATGCAACCAAAATTCATCGACACAGTAAGTACTGTGTACGGTGAAACTTCAATGAGTGACAGCAAAGTGCGACAATGGTGCAGAAACTTTAAAGCAGGATGTACATATGTTCATGATGCAGGCGGTCAGGGAAGGAAGTCAGTGTCAACCAATGATCTCGTTCACCGAGTGGATGAGGCAATTCGAGAAAATCGTCAGTTCACAATTTCTGAATTGAGCGATTCATTTCTTGAAATTTCAATGTCAGCCCTACACCATTGTGAGCGAGAAACTTCAGTACCACAAACAGTGCGCGAGATGGGTTCCCAAGATGCTGTCCGACCATCACAAAACACAGAGAATGGAAGCCTCCCTAACCGTTTCTCCAGCGTTACCACAATGAAGGAGAAACTTTCTTGAACAAAACTGTCACAGGGGACGAGACATGGGTCCATAACGAAAATGAAGAAACAAAAGAACAATCCAAACAATGGATGCATTCTCACTCTCCCAGTAAACCAAAGAAGTTCAAGCGAACCTTCTCCAACAGAAAGTGCATGGCTACTGTGTTCTGGGACCGAAATGGAATTCTCTTGGTGGAATTCATGGAATGTGGTACAACCATTACAGTAGCCTCATACAGCGTGATTCTTCAACGTCTTCAAGGGCAATTCAGAATAAGCGGAGAGGAATGTTGTCATCAGGCATTGTCCTTCTCCACGACAATGCTCAGCCGCACACTGCAGCTTCAACAAAGACGCTCCTACAGTCTTTTCAATGGGAAGTGTTTGGTTATCCACCATACAGCCCGGACTTGGCTCCATCCGATTTTCACCTGTTTCATCATATGAAACGCTGGTTAGGAGGACAACATTTTGGCACAGACATTGAGCTGCAGACCTGCGTACAAACATGGCTGAAAACACAGGCGGCTACGTTCTACAACGAGGGTATTGGGAAGTTGGTACCACGCTACGATAAATGTCTAAATCTGAGTGGCGACTATGTAAAAAAAAGCGTAATTATGTAAGTACTTGTTACAAATAAATAATTTTTGATTTTTACTGTGGTTTTTATTTTGCGACCGATCGGACCTTGAAAAAAAAAAAAATATATATATTAGAAAAATGAAAAATAAAATAAAATAAAAACTTTACATTTTGTTTCTGACTAATAATTAATTTTAACTTACTTATACACTCTTTCCGCATTCCAACATACATCCTAGCCTGTTCAGATGTACCCTACGACTGTGCCCTGTAATGAGTCCTATGGTTTTTCTGAGTTATCCTCAGTCCAAGATCCCTGCTCTCATTCCAAATCCTCCTAGAGACTTTTTAAAATATGTTTACTATAGGAATGTTCTCCAAGATTGTTGCTTATTAATCTACCGACAGCAGACCCACCCAGATGCATAGAAACTACCAGTTCTGGTTCAATGAACTCAGATGCAGATCCTAGTCCACCCAATCTATCCATTTCCTTATCAGACTCAATCCTGTGTGTCCTGGGATCTAGAGTGGAATAGAGATTTTCTAGAGACAGAGCAGTGAGATTCTCAGAATTCTCCACAACCAGCTTAGATTTAATTGTTGGACCTGTAAGTGCTTTAACTGCTCCTGACAGTCAATACAAATGTTAATTCATGCCTTCTTAAAAGCAAGCCTCAAAATTCTCCCAAACACAGTCAACAAATTGTCCCAAGGTAACAAAACATTTCACCCTCAGTCTTAAACCAAACACCTCAGCACTAATGGGGCTCAGTGATCGAAGTGGATAAAGCATCAGTCAGTCTAATGCGTCACTTAACTGCGTATCTAAGGGTTCTTAATTCGAGTCGCAGTTGCTCCCATTGCTTTTCCCTTATCACTAACACTGATCCCTTATCCTCATTAGTCTAACTGGCATAAAGTATGGACGTTAAGAAAAAAACTCTCAGTAATACCACCATCTTTTGTTTTGGAAATATCTGTACACCAGCACAAAGTGTGTGTGTGTGTGTGTGTGTTTTAGCAATTCAGCTTTCGCAATTTTGGTCCGATTTGATTCGGTCTCCAGAATTTCCCATCATTTGATCTTGTTCCTCAAAGTCATCTTGACCTTAATAGAGACTGTTTGGTAATCATTGTAGGCCTACTAATATATATATAAGAAATAGTGATAAGAGTATATGTTAACTTAAGCAAAATATAATGAGTAGTATAGAAAAGATGAACTTCCTTCAGATCCTTTGTCAAGTACAAATTTAGCTTTTAGTAAATGACAAAAAATTCCTTTTATATAGACCTAATGTAAATTAAAAAAGTACAAAGGCTATTCACAAAATACCTAATGTTTTGGCACAGTATCGCTAGGCCATTCTGATCAGTGAACTTCTTATCGCTCAACACATTGAACTGTGACAGTTTGAGGTTATTATAGCTTTTGTTCTGTTTGTAATAACATTTTAAAATGTGTGCTGTGCCCACTGGTTGTGCACTGTGATCAGTCATATAATTTTTGTTAAAGAAAAACACTAAACCAATTGACATTCATCAGCTGAGAGAAGTATATCACAAAGATGTGAAAACTGAAAGTGTGTGGCATTGATGAATAATGTTAAAAGATAGTCACATAAACATTCACAATTCGAAATGGCCGTCTGAGCATTATGATAACTGAACTGGTTGATAAAGAATTTATGAAAATCATTTTCTCACAATGTCACAGAGTTAATTGCACGAAGTTGTGATTAAAAAATTATGGATACAAAGATAGGTTCTGAAAATAGAAAAATGGAATACAATACTTAGCAGATTGCAGCCTCCAAGATTTTTGAGGTACATGATAATAATAGTTACTGGGAAGGAGACTTGGATTAAGACTGCTAGTTTAATTTTTGAATATGGTTTAATAAAAAACTTAAAAACATTGTGAAACAATTTCAAAGTAGTGCACTCAAAACAGTCAGGTGACACTTAATTTCCTACTGTTTCATGACAACGCCTGCTTGCACTTAGCCAATCTGACTCAGAGATCTTTTACAGGGCTATGGGTGGAAGGTTTTTGACCATTCGCTATACAGCCAAGATCTTGCACCAAGTGACTAACTACGTGTTTCCTTTTGTAAAGATTAACTTACCTAAAAAGCTTGACTCTGCATCTGATGTTATGTTCTTCAATTTATGCTTATGGGTGAAGTATAATGCACTTATTTAGCCAACATAGGGGACAATACAAGTAGCATATTATAATCGACAATAGAAAAGGTAAAACTTATGGCATAACTGCAAGTCTCAAACCCGCAACCTTGAGGTGCCCAGTTCAGAGACGCAGCATCATTGCACTGTAACTCTGATGTTTGTGATAGCCAACCAACTATAATTCACATTATAGTTGTAATTTTATCATATGTTCATTATTTAAGCGGAAGATATGTCTATTGTTCTTATAATAATAGAAAAAAGTAACTATAGTATTTTAATCAAGAAATTAAATGGCTAAAAATATTCATTATTAGGTAGCCTACATCATATTCCTTCTATGGTTATGAGTAGAAGATAAATAAACTTTCTTTTGGTATTTTTTGTTAATTGCATCTAGTTATAAAATTAGTAGATTCCTATTATAAAAACACATTATAAACTTACCTCCTAAACTTTCGTTCTGCTCTTACAGCTGAATTAAAAGTAAATGCCTTGGGATTGCGTTGTTTGTCTGTTTGTTCTTCCACATGTGAATTTTTTGACTTCTTTTTTTCAGCTTTACGGCCTAGAAAAAATTGTTGTCAGATTTACTAACGGTTTTTTATAATAGATACTAAAAAAATATGCATTAAATTAACAACTTCAATAATTAAAATGTATTTTTGTTATATATTTTTTAGAGTGTGTGTTGTAAAAACCAAAAAATTAAATAACCTAACTTAAAAGTGAAGTACTATATTTGATTAATCTTGGATTAAATAAATGCTCTATGACAGTAAGATACCATAAAAACTTAAACCTTTTTTTATGGATAAAATCTTAAAAAAAAACTGTAATTTTTGAGAAAAAAAATTTATATCGGTAGATGAGCTATTTCAAAATCATTACTGCAAAACATAACTCATTAATAATATATCTAATTTTCTAATTTGGTAACTTCTTTTTTCGCTGTGTGTAATACTGCTAGGTTTCATGTGTTAAACATTTAAAAGAATTGTGAATACAAAATGATTATTAACAAAAAGATTTCTTTGAAAATATATATAACAAGGTCTAAACTGATGATCTAGTTATGTCATATGTTGTAAATACATGAGAGTCATTCAGTAAGTCCTTAACTCTATACATAAATTTTAAGCATTTTCCCAACTTTTCTAAGCTGGCAAAAAGTAGAATTTCAGTAGTTCCTCAAAATACGAATTTTCAGCAGTGGTCAAATACTTATATTTAAAAGGTTTAAAACCAAAATAGATCAAAGCAGAGTTGGAAAAAGTTCATTGAACATCTGCTCCTGTATTTGCACCTGTTTACAAGTGGGTAAATGAGTTTAAACATGGCCATACATCTACAAAAGATGAGCATCGTTTGGGACATACACTGGAAGTAACTACTCCCGAAATGACTGACAAAATTCATAATATGACTTTATATGATTGATGAATGAAAGTTCGTGAATAGTTGAGGTTACAGGCATATCCCAAGGTACAGTGTTTTCAATTTTGCATGAAAAATTGGGTATGAAAAAAAATCTCGTCAAGATGGGTGCCGTGTTTCCTCTTAGTGGAGAATAAACGCAAACTTGTGGCTGACTCTGAGGCTGTTTTGATCCTTTTCCATCGCAATCATGACTAGTTTTCATAACTGTAAATGCAACATGGATACATTACTATACTTCAGAAACAAAGAAACAATCACAACAACAGGTACAGGCACTTTATACTTTTGTGAAAATCATTAATTCACTGATTTTTTGCTTGTATTGTATGATATCATTTCCTTGAGAGATATTAAAGCATAGAAGATGACATTTATTTCGTTACTGAAATATACAATAAATTAGATTTTCAGCTATTTATTACTAACTTGTACTTCTAACCTATATTCTGATGTCATTAATGTTTACTGTCCACAAACTTACTTGCATATTTAATTTACACAGATTTGCTTATATGTTTTCTTTGTACAACAAAACTGTTTCACTGGATTAATTTGCACATTATAATAAATCATTTACTATCGTAACAGTTTTTGTTCTGAAAACATCATTCATTGCTGCTGGTAATTGTGAACTTGCCAATTTCGCTCTTTTTGTTAGTTTATGTTGAATTAATGGTAATGCTGTTGATTTTTTTATAAAGCACATCTTAAAAGGATATATTCATGTGTTCAGAAATGCTAGTTATATACCCAATAACTGAGTTAAGCAGGCAACAGCCAAGTCAAGTTAGTAACCTAACTCAAGAGTTAAATACCCCACAGCCGAGTCAAGTTAGGTTATGACATTCTTTTTTTAAAAGAAAAAAAATATTTTCTTTTCATTATTAATAACATGTACTTATTACTTTCGCGATTAAAAACATGTTTTCTACTTTCGCGCTGTAGTCATTTTGAGGTTATGTTTGTCACTTTTATTTTCACTTCCTGTTGTTTCCGCACTTTTATATTTTGGATTATTAGTACTGGACACAAAATATAGCGTTTTACTAAAAATTACTAAACTTGACAAATGTTTCGTAAACTCAGTTTTATTCTTTTTTTTTAACCTACCAGCATGGCGATCTCTATGAGGTTTTCTTTTGTCTTCCTTTTCTTCCTCCATTTTAGTAAAATATGTTTTTCCTACAACAAATTAATCATTTTAATTTAAGAAATAATGCAATTAAAAAAAACTGCTAATATCATACTTTTGTGACAAAAAATTAAAAATTATTTAAATAAAAGTCTGTCATAGGTTAAGCTAACCTAACAATTCTGTTTCGAGGATTAAGTTCGTAAAGATTCTCGTATAAACTTAAACGTATTTAACAATTATGTTAAAAAAATTGAAAAACATTAGATTCGATTATCAAGGTTAGTTTTAAGCAAAAAAATAATAAAAATTACTATAATACATACATAGACAGGTTGTGATAAATTATGTTTACAACACGACCATTCGGTAAACGAATTTACATGTAGGCTACAGGTACAGGCTACGGCTACAAATGAACACGTGCCTAAAAAACACATGGCAAGATCAGTGTTGCCATCAGCTTCATCGATCATCACAGCTATATTATCTTCAGCTATATACATTCATGAACTTAAATTTCAAAAACATTTCCCAGTTTCTTTGGATTTGATTACAGAATAGATTAATTTAGTACAAATGAGGATAATTTCTATAAAAAAGCGAAAGTGTATATGTATTAATACATGAATGCTGCTGGGATTGTTTAGATTTTTGGCACTTGAATAGTTTTGATTGAATAGAGTTTTTTTGTTTAGAATATTTTTTTTAAATTGACATTTTCGGATTTATAAAAACAAGCAATTAATTACTTTATTGTAATGCTTTTGGCAGGTTAACTACAATAACTACAAATAATACATGTATTGTATTAAATTGTTCCTTTTCCTTCATGTTATTGGAAACATAAGTGCTAGCAGATGGCAGCATTGATAGAGAAGTGCAGTTCACAGCTGTTAATTGTTTGTATAAATAACTGCAATAACCTCAAAACAAAAGGTTAAAGTGGAGATAGTTCTATTAGGAATAACACTAAAATTAAATATTTAAAAATCGTATGTAGGCTATTATAAGACTACGTTTGATAATAACTTCTTATGATAATCTTGTAACCTATAAGATTGCCTATTTAGAATTTTTTTAAATCCATATTTGGTAAAAGCTAAGTTTGATATTTGATAACAGTGTATTTTTACTGAAAATAATCAGTACTCCAGATTAAAAATAAAACTTTATATTTTGTGAGGAAAGAACTATTACACAACAAATTCAATAAAAATTGCACATTGACCAATTGACTGTCATTTGTAACTATGCTGTCATTGCCTTCAAATGTGAATCTTGGTACACATAGATGTTAAGTTTACAAGAATGGTATTTACAAAAATATTTTGTCTTGTTTGGTATTTTAGTTTTGTACAATATTCAAAGTGATGTGCACTGTTATTTGTCCAACAAACTTCATATTTGGAGTTGATAAAAATTCAAATTAAACGATGAAATTTTTAACTTTTGTCTCACTTTTATACCAATGTAGTGTAGATAAACATTATTCAATAAATATTTTTTCTTGTTTACAGGGGTGAACTCTAACCTACCAGTATTTTTGAAGAATCACCTACCATCAAAAGAATTCCAAAATGTGTCGAAACCTATTTGTTCGTAACCTAGGTCGTATGAATTACAGCAGCGCATTGGAAATACAAAATCAACTTGCTAGTCAGCTTAAAACATCAATCAAAGAAAACATTTCACAGAAGGGAACTATTTTATTAGTTGAACATGATCCACCTGTATATACAATCGGTATTAGAACTAAAGACTATACAATCAAAGATGAAAATAATCTAAAAAATTTAGGTGCAGAATTTTATAAAACTAATCGTGGTGGCTTAATAACATTTCATGGTGTGGGACAGTTAGTTGTATATCCAATATTAAATTTAAAATTATTTAAACCTAGTATGCGGTGGTACGTTTGTCAAGTTGAACAGACTGTTATAGATATGTGTAAGTTTTTAGGTGTCAATGCAGAAACGTCTCCATACACTGGAGTCTGGGTGAATGATAAGAAAATTTGTGCGATTGGTGTTCATGGAAGTAGGTTTGTGACTACACATGGTCTGGCATTAAATTGTAATGTAAACCTGAATTGGTTTTCCCATATTGTGCCCTGTGGCATCGAAGGCAAAGGTGTAACATCACTCTCACAAGAGTTAGGAAGAGTTGTATCTGTTAAAGAGATGATCCCATTATTTCTTAAATGTTTTAGCAATAGATTTCAATGTGAGTTGATAGACGCTGAAGACTACAGTATTATAGCAGACAGTATACTTATATAGAGGTATTATGTAGTATTATATATTTGTGTTTGATGTAATAAAGGATTATTGCAGTAATCGAAGTTGTCCTTCCTCTTTAAGTCCTTTGTAAGTTTTCAGCAATCAACAAGTTTCTGTATTTTCATTGGTTTGGTTTCCAGGCAGGTTTTTGCTATTCTGAGATTTGTACTTTTAGCAGCTGTCTCCACTACCAGGTGGATAGGTGTTAGAACCAGAATGACCTCCATTGCTGCTGCAGGGCACAATTTCATTCCTCCTGTTATATGGTCAATCTAAGAACTAATCTAACAGCATCATTGAATCTAATCTTAATGTGGCATTGAATACTAAAGTCCATGAAAAATCAATAAAATGTTTATTTTGATCTAAATTCTTGTGTGAATAAATGAATAACTCTAAGGTTTCTACTGTTTGATTCACCATTATGTACATTTGTCAATAGAGTGTCATACATTCTATCAGCAAAGATCGCTTTACAATTCAGAGTTAGCAAAGCTATGTATAGTAGTGAATGTGTGTTTGCGGAGATCAATGAGAGTAATATGAGCTAGAGGTACAGTGAAACCGCTAAATCCATCAGCTGCCTCCACCAGCTAAATTTATATAACACTTGTAAACATGTAAATCAGAAAATTAATGGTACTTTAATACTAAAGACCACCACAATAAGCCAATTATAAGTATCTGGATTAAATTAATAAAGAATGATGGTTTTAAACTAAAATTCTTTAATTCATTAAAAAAAACTTCATACAGAGTTTTCATTAACCATCACACTTTTAACCATCAGTTTCTATTATCCATAATACAGTATCTCCACATATTACCAAAATTTAAGCAAAGAGGGGATTTGACAAATTATTTAATACATTTTAAAATTGTTAACCAAAATTCTGTTGGTTATAGCAACCCACTGGGTACTTATACAAACTACATGATGAAAATTCCTAGAACTGATTTTGAGGAAATAGATTTTTTTCTACCAAAGTAGAACTTTGAAAATCTTTTTTAGAACCAAAGACATGAGCTGACCAGATTTACATGCCAAATGTCATGAAAATCAGTAAATTAGTTTTTTCTCTGTACATTTAATGGCGCTGAAAACTGATATAACAAAATATAAAGATCAATTATTTTTACAACCACAAAACATTCTTTATCATAAAATTTCTATATGAAATTAAAATCCACATATTACGCTATAATTTTAATTATTCTTCTACCAGGGTCATCATTAAGTGACCTTTAAGTTAAGACCAAGCAAGATAATTGAAATGTTTGTTTAGCTTAAAAATGATCATATATCATTGAAGCTTAAGTTTAAGAAACCTTTGTACTAACACATAAAATTTAATCAGTTTATACATAGCACAAATAATATACTTCAAGTCAAATAGCCATGATGAAAACTTTAATGGAAAGTGAGGAGATCACTGTAATAGATTTAGCAAATTTCAGTATGTATTTTAAAATGCATTTTATATTATTATGTGGTTTATTCATTGAATAATATTCTGTTTAGGCAGAACTAGTTTTGAAATAACTTTTAAATATTCTTATGTAATTTTGAATTTTAAAAGGTAATATATAAAACAACCTCAGAAGTAATAAGGGTCTGCAAATGTAATTTTTGACACAACAGACCTTTTTTGTTTTAAATTTTGATTCCATCAATAACTTGTAATATTTATTACTACAATTGGCAATGTTTATGTACTTGTTTGTACTTTATCAACAATATCTTGTTTACAATAATTTGTTTCAATTATATTTTTCTAATTTTTAATTCATCTCCTTATTTCGTTATTATAAAAATAAATCTTCATAAAGAGATTTTGTTTTGTACATATTTTATTAAATTTTAACATCGTTAACCCTTTAAAACAGTTTCTTAAAACAAAGATATACAAAGTCTTGTATTACATTTAGGATTCTCAAATGTACTGTGTATTCACTTTTTTGTCTTATTTGTGTGTTTGTATATTAAACAAAACATCTTTTTTTTGTAATTTCATATTCTGTCATCAAGACACATTTGGTGTTGCTTTGTACTGATAACATACTACTCTGTGCTCTCTTTGTTCACTTTGCTAATTCTACATTTCCTCAAACAACATTTTCCAAATTTATGTCAATACATTTTATGATTTCTAACCATAAAAAATGCTGTTAAGTCAAATTTATACACAATCTTCTTCTTGTAGTTATTTATCCACTCTGGATGTCGGCAATCATATTGGCTATGATTGTTTTATTGACTACTGCCTTAATATTTCCTAATTTTTCCTAATAAATAAAATTGTATCCTGTGAGGATAGTTTTAAGTTAAAACATAAGAAAACATGTCTAATATTATTTGTTCCATATAGAGACTAAATTACTGCAAAAAAAACCAAGTTCAGACATCTTGAAAATAAGTAATGATATTAAAAAGGCGATGATTAATAGAGGACTAGTGATATTAGTAAACCATGGGATATCAGAACAAGAGGTAATTTATAAACATTAAAAAAATCTGTATTCTAATTATTATTTTTTTTAAATTAATTATCATTATATTTAATAATTGTGTATGTTTTGTGAACACTTTACAGTAGCTTTTCCTGAATTGTTGGTGCTTAATAAATCAAGAATTGTATGTGTAGTTGCTCATTTTAAAGAAATTGAAAGTGTGGATGCACATAAATAGTCTGGTCAGTTTACAATTTTAAATGATATGTTTTTGAAAAGTGTTTGTGTATCCCTTCTACATTCACCAAGAAGATTGATATAAGTCAACAAACCAGAATATCTTATTAGAATGTTCACAAAGCTACAAAGAAATGAAATTCTGTCAATAATGCATTCACTGTGCATAAGCATCGAGAAACAGATAAGGGAAAAAGATTACAATACTGTGAATACTTCCTACTTTTATTTGTAGCAGTGTTCTCGTGTTGGATTGTCTTCTACTCTGATGAGGTGTAGGAATTTTTTTTTAATATTTTACCTGAGTGGCTACATTTCCATTAAACAAAAGTTTGGATGAGTTTGGTTTGCGATTTTGTGGAAAAGAATTGTTGATCCAAACTTTTTCACAGAAACAATAACAGCTGAACATTACCATGTTATTCGTGGTACTGTTAGAGGCACCATTAGAATACTTAGCACAAATTGAACAGTACTGAGGCACTGTCAAACAATACTGCTGCAGTAAGGCGATGCAATGGTGGACACAGTGAATAATACAATAATAATTTTGTGCAACTTTTCAGAGGAACATACTATTTATCAATGACCACCAAGATTGCCAGATTTAATTACCATTAAATCAGTTTTTTCCTTAGAGACATCAGAAGGAAATTATGTATAAGAACGATCGCCACTCAATAGATCAACTGAAGCACAAACAACATTGAAGACTAAATATCTTGTATAAGGGCAGCAAACATCTGAAAAATAGTAACTAACTTAACAAATATGTTGAGGCATGTGTAGCAGTAGATCAAGGATAATCTCATCTAATAAATGAATTTTCATAATAATAAAAAATATCTCAATTCAATTAAGAGTGATAAATATGAAAAATGAAATAAATTATTATTATTTTTGTTAACTTGCATATATTTTGCAGTTAACAAAATAAATAATACAAATATAAGTAAATATAATATTATGTCAATAAATATTTTTTTAAATATTCATTATTGTATTGCATATTTTTTGGCTCACTTGTTTGACCAAGTGGTTACTGGTGTCCATTACTTATTTGATGAGAATGCTTCTGACTTTAGTTAGTAAATAGTGGTTATCACAATGGCCATTCACTTCAATAGGCATTCTTTCTGTAAAGTATTAGATTTTTCATTTTACATCTGCAAAGATTATTACATGATGTTCTTGTAACAGTAGGCTAATGTTTCTGTCAGTAAAAATAAAGTGAATCTGTGCTGTTATTGAAAATACTGAAAATGTTTTGAAAATAAATTGTGATGACTAACAATAAGGGATTTGTTTGGAAGATTAAAGAAAATCCTATTAAATATTTCTACCTTCTTAGAAATAAAAGTAATGAAAACTAAAATTATAAATGGGTATAAATATATACTATATATAAAAATTATAATTAACAGTACATATTTTAGTGCCTTTAACTTAACATGCATTTTGAGTCATAGATAATAACCTGTCTAGGCTTATAAAATGACATAGGCATACTGTAATCATTCTTGTTTATAATAAACAAATATTTTTATGCAATAATCTGCTTAATACAATATTATTATTCACAGATGCAACATGCGTTTATTTTATTTAAACAGTTCCTGGCACTTCCTGATGATGTAAAAGAAATTTATAAATCTGAAGGAAGTGAAAATGTTCAAGGATATTTAGCTCAAAATGCTGAAAAGTAAGTTTATTATAGTATTTATTGGGTTTATATATGTAAAAATCCACATTTGATTTTTCATATACTTTACAAATCTTATATAAAAGAAAAATCTTACTATGAAAAGTGAAAACTAACCTACTCTATAGACATAAAAATGTAAGGTCTAATATGAAACACAAAATTGTAACACTATGGTAATACCTGGGAAGGCTATTCATCTGAACGGCTGATTTAACACCACAGCTGTTCCTTTAATAATCATACTTCAATTACTTCATTGTCTTTTTTATGATTAACTAGCTGTACTAGTTATTGTTACCCAGAGGAAAATAAAAAAAAAATTACATGTTAATGTACTATAAACGTTATTTTGAGTTTATATATTGTTAGAGTATACTCCCTCCCTCCCTCTCTCTCTCTCTCTCTCTCTCTCTCTCTCTCTCTCTCTCTCTCTCTCTCTATATATATATATATATATATATATATATATATATATATATATATATATATATATATATATATATATATATATATATATATATATATATATATATATATATATATATATATATATATATATATATATATTGGACCATCGCCTTATTGGAGGACTACTATACTTGGCGTCTAAGAAGCTAATTGGAAGAACTTCGAGGAAGTTGCTATTCAACCACCCAGGAAGTTTTGTTTAGGGATGGAGGAGTTATATAGACAATTATTGTAAACTTTGCTAGATTTAGTGTTAGACTTAGCTATATTTAATGCTGACAGTTTAGCTTTTAGCACAGTAAGCATTTTCATGTACCTAGAGAAGAAAGAGCAGGAGCTCAGTGTTAATCGAGGTTTCACTCAGTTCAGATCTCAATGCATATGAGACGAACTTAAATAATTATAATAAGTTTTAAGTGAATATTAAAGTCTTATTGTAATTATTAAAAAAGTTGTTTTTTAAAAAAGCGACATCCTCGAAAACCATACCATAACTGGCGCAGTCGGTAGGACACTTCGGGAAAATTAGTGCATATAATTTTTCTTCAGTTTCAACTGTTAACCGAAGTGTCGAACAAAGACCAACCGTTCAATTTAATAAGTGTATATTATTAAATTGAACACAACCAACCGCAAAGTGAATATTTGCAACCGTAGAGTGAACATCTACATCCGAAGTGAAGTGAAGTGTTTGTGCGAATTTTTCGTGGCAAGTGCGTAAAATGAGCAAAGTATTTTGGATCTTATTGTAAGTAGATCCCACAAAATAGTTTTGTATACTATATACCTACGAATGTATGTTACATCAATTTTATTAAATAATTAACAAACAAAATAATTAAATGTCAAAGATCAATTTGTTAATTGAATCAATTGAATATTTTTAAAGATAAACCAAACATAGGTTATCATAAATAATTTGTAGCATTATTTTATAAGTATTATATTTTATAATTTGATTTTTAATTTTAATTTTGATTTATTTTTGTGTGTAGTAATAACTAAATATTACAATGTCTATCCCAACACTGAAGAAAGAATACCTGGACATGATTCCAGAGTTTAGCGGAGAACCAACCATGCTTAATAGATTCATCACAATATGTGATAAAATGGTCAATAAATTCTTTGTAGCTGATAACTTAGAAGATTTCCAAAATTAATATTTGTTATCTTCCATATTATCAAAATTAAAGGGGCAAGCTCTTGAAATGGTAGTTAATTCTAATAATTATGCTTGGGCAGATGTAGAAATAATTTTGCTGACTAGTTATTTTGATAAGAAGGATTGTTTTACTTTGAATCTTGAAATGGCAGAATTAAAGCAAGAAAACGGGGAATCACCTTTCAAATTTTATGAAAAATTTGTGACTTGTATAACAAAAAATTTCAAAAAATCCAAACTTTGGTTAGTTAAATGTAACACTAAGTTGTTAGATGTGACTAGAGAAGATGAAATTCAGGAAACAATAGAAAATTATCACGTAAGCAAAATTAATCAACGTGATATACAAGAGACTTATGAACAAATTAAGCGAAAAATATATTCATTACCAACTAAGTATGATCAGAATTTGTAACAATTACACCAAATGTAAAATACTATATATATATATATATATATATATATATATATACTAGAGTGTATATATATATTGTTTTGAGTATATATATTGTTAAATTTGAGTATTTGAAAGGTAGATTTTTTTTAGTAGTTTATACAGAAATTATGTTCCTTGCTTTCCCTTTATAAAAGTCAAAATGTAATTAAATCTAATTGTTAAAACAACAGTACAACCTATTGAATTTAATTCAAAGCATTCTCTAAACGAAGTAGTCAGTAGTTTTTACAGGGAAAGCGATATGGTGGTGATATCACTCTCTAAACAATCTTTGATCAAATAAGAACAAAATGTTTCACTAATGCAACAAAGCAAAATTTTCATTGAAACTGGTTCATTAGTTTTTGCATCTATAAAGGACACCATATGACCATTGTGCTTTGTAGATGTAGAACTAAATGGCTAACAAAGTTGAAAAATGAATATGTACGGGATTGCTCCCACAGAGTTATAAGAGCACAAACGTATATATTAGATTAGATTAGGAACAAGAAAAAGGGATTATAAAACCCCATGTACCTATATGTAAATATATTGATATACCTATTGTGCAACTAAACCTCCTAAATACTACTTCAGCAGACTGGTGCCCTTAGTAAGTTCCAACAATTCACTGACTAGCTCATCCTGCTGGAGGTCCTTAGGTTCCTGGAAATCCCTCACCCTCCTGTTAGCAAGAGCCTCACAATCATGTGTTCTACAGTTTCCTTCTCTTTACTTCATAACCTACACATTTCTCCATGGTACATTGTGTGGTCCATGTGCACCCTCAGACCACAGTGCCCTGTAATGAGCCTCATGATTTTTCTGAGTTGTGCTCTGCCTGAATGTTTGCCACCCCTTTAAGTCCTCCATAAGAAACCTTACCTATGAGGCACTTGCTATGAAAATGCCCATGAAGGTTATCTCATTTTGCCTGGTGTTGCCTGTTAATACACCTATTTATATTAGACCTGGCCAATGGTAGAGAAATCTCTAAAGCCAGCTCAGGTCTGATAAACTCAGATGCAGATCCCTGTCCAGCCACTCGGTCTGCCTCTTCATTACTCTCAATTCTCATATGCCTCTGAACCCAGTGAAATGTATATATGCGGGCATGCTACTGAAGAGGATTATTATTGAGGGTGTATAGAAAAAGAAATTGTGGTGAAATCACTTTTGAAACACTCCTGGCAATATTAGGAACAAACTGTGAAATTTTCAGGATAACTGGTTAAGTAGTTTTTGTGTTTATTGTTTTATAGGTGAAACGCATCAAATACTAGCATTATCCATCTCAGCTTTGCCCACAATTTTTCAATGAAATAATTTATAAACGTAAAACATATATTAATACAGGCATGATCATTCAATTCACCAATCTCTTATTATTTGAAGTGAATATGAAAAATACAATATCTGGAATATAATATATTTTATTTACTTCAAACATGTTGCGTTCAAATTAGAATGTCCAGAAATTCATAATATAACCCTGATGAGACTTTAATGGGTAATCTGAATTTATTAATTTTTTGAAGGTTAAGAAAATTGTTTCAACCCACTACACATTGGTCTTGGCAAATTCTTTCTTCATAACCACCAACTCCATTACACTACGGAAGATTAATAATAAAAGTGCCTTCTCGTAGAACCATTTCATTATTATTTGAGCTGTAGAATATTTTTTCTAATTTCAAACCGTATATATCTCTTTCACACCTTTAGTGGGTAAATTCTGAAAAATGCTAAAATATATGTTTAATTATTTGTGTTTTTGATTTGTTTTTGTTAACTTTCAAGAAAATATGATTAAAAAAAATCTTCTCTAAGTCAAACTTTTTTTTTAAACCTTTAGGAATTAAATTTTGTAAAATGTTGAAATGTGTGTTTGTTTTATATTATATTTATGTTAATTAAATTTTAGTTATAAAATTGGAATTAAAATAAAATCCTTTCCAATCCTGTGCGCTATACTTAATTTTTTTACCTTTTTGGGGTATGAATACTCAAAAATGCTGAAATATTTTTCTTAGAGTTTTTTTGTTTGGTTGCAAGAAAATCTGTTAAAAAAATATTTTTTCCAATGCAAACATTTGTACCCTCTTTTCACCCCTTTAGGAAATGAAATATGTGCTAAAACATGTGTTTCATTGTTTGTTTTAGAGTGCTTTCATTAAGTTTCCAGAAAACAAGTTCAAACATACTTTTTCAATGGAAAACAATATTCACCTTGTAAGGTGATGAATTTGGGAAAATTTGAACTGTGTGTTTATTTTTTATTTTAAGGTAATTTTATTTAAAATTCAAACGAAAAAATATTTTTCCAAACTCTTACATTTTTTTCCCTTGAAAAACCTTTTAGGTCCCACTTTCCCCTACAGGATATGAATTCTAGAAAATGCTGAAACAACAAACTCATATTTTTTTTTGTGTATATAAGTTAAGTATAAAAAAATATGATTATTATTTTCCCACTGCAAATATTTATACCTCCTTTTTACCAATTTAGGGATTGAATTCAGGAAAATGTTGATATTCTATTCATTGTTTTAGAGTTTATTAACATTTGTACATTTATTAAGTTTCAAAAAAATTCACTCAAAAAATATGTTTTCAGTGCTGAATGCAAAATTTTATACACCTTTCCCACCTCTTTTTGCCCCTTTAGATGGTAATTATGGAAAATTCAAAAATAAATGTTTCATAATTTGTTTTAGAATATTTTTGTTACGTTTAAAGAAAATGCAACAAACAATATTTTCTCAAATGCAAACATTTATACTTCTTTATTTACATTTTTTACCACTTTAGGGGATGAATTGAGAAAAATGCTGAAATATATATTTCATTATATATGTTTTAGCATATTTATGTTTAGTTAAAAAAATTCCAAATTATTTTTATCAAATGCAAACTTTTATACCTTTTTTACCCTTTTAGGGGATGAATTATTGAAAATGTTGAAATATGTGTTTAATAATTAGTGTTGCAGAATATTTTTGTTAAATTTTTTAGAAAATCCAATACAAAAATATTTTTCTCCAAAGCAAAACATTTATACCTACATATTTTTTAATTTTAATTTTTTTAGGGGATGAATTTGGAAAAATGCTTAAATAAGTGTTTCAGTATTTGTATTTTAGGATATTCATATTTAGGTTTAAGAAAATCTGATAAAAGATATTTTTCTCCAATGAACACATTTACACCTCTTTTTTCATTTTTGTTCTTTTAGGGGATGAAATTGGAAAAATGCTGAATTACGGGTTTCATAATTTTTGTTTAATTTTAAGAAAATTTGTAATAAATTATTTTTCTCCTATCAAATAATTTTACCTCTTTTTACATTTTTATTGTATTAGGGGACGAATTCAGAAAAATGCCAAAATATGTGTTCCATTATTTGTGTTTCAGAGGATGTATGTAAAATGTATGATCAAAAAAATACTTTTTCCAGTGTAAATTTTATATCCCCTTTTTACATTTTCTACCATCTTTTAATCTCTTTAGAGGATTAATTTTGGAAAATTGTGAAAAATATATTTCATTACTTGTGTTTTAGAGCAATTATGTTAAGGTTTAAGAAAATACTACCAAAACATATTTTTTTCCAATAAAATCAGTTTTACCCAATTTTCACCTCTTTAGGAGTTGAATTATGGAAAATTGTTTCTTAGTGAGCGTCTACATTAGGAAAAGTCTGTTATCCTCAACATTTCAAATCTCTAGGTTTAGTAGTTTTTACTCTGCATTGATTCTATGTAAGTCAGAACTTCACCACTTACCTATATAGAGATTACTTTATATACATATATATATATATATATATATATATATTGTGTGTGTGTGTGTGTGTGTGTGTGTGTGTGTGTGTGTGTGTGTGTGTGTGTGTGTGTGTGTGTGTGTGTGTGTGTGTGTGTGTGTGTGTGTGTGTGTGTGTGTGTGTGTGTGTGTGTGTAATAACCAAAAAATAATTAATAATTGTTAATGTGAAAATTCATGTGTTTGCTAATTTAATCCTTGCAGTCAGCATTAATATATTCATAATAATTTTAAAATTCATTGAAAAGAGGAAAATGAATCCAACCCTAAATTAACCCCTTAATCATTACAACTTCTATAGAATCAAACTGATTTCATTTAAGTTTTCACTTACCTTGGCTGGTCCCCCAACTGCCTTTTTTGTTCTATTAATTATTCAGTGTTTATTAATAACCTAATCTAATATAAAACAATTAATTATGTTATTGTAAACTATACAAATTATTAATGAATTTAATTTTTCGTTTCTAATTATTATTCAGATTTTACAACAAATCAACAGAAGAGATAAGAGAATCTTTCAACATTACTTCCTTTGACTACAAACTTCCAGATAATGAAATTCCTGGATTTTCAAACTGCTTGAAAGATTTATTTGAAAAACTTACAGACATATCAAATATTTTTTTACAACTTTTAGCTGTTGGATTAGGTAAGATTCAAATCAGATTGTTAATTGCACAAAGAATAACATAAATGCAATTGATTTTTTTTAATATGAATTGATATAATTTCATCATTTGTTATAAAGAATAAACAGGACTATTAGAAATGAGTTTTTGAACAGTTATTAGAGTCAGTCAGCAATTACGTGTTGTGTGGGTAAGTCTCACAATGTCGTTTCTTTAAATTTTACAGAGTTGTTTATTATCTATACTTACTATACCCTATTTATGTGAATAAAATGTGACAAAAAATGGTACATTGAGCATTATGAAGTTACGGGTGCTGGTTTTGCATTCCAACTTAAAATACTGAGAGCTCAAGTACTATTTCTATAGCTATTTTTTTTTTTTTTTTTACTCATGAACGTACTGCTCAATTATTGTTTTGAAATTTACCTTATAGGTTTGTTATATATTTGACAAATTAATATATTATACATTATTCTTGATTTTGAACTAAAATCAGGCAACAATAGTAGGTAATTGTGAGTTGTGGGTTTTATGCTTTACTCCAAAAAGGAGCTTTGCTACTATACTTTTTGTTTCGTTCCAAATGTATGCTTTGTTCAGTAGTGTTATACAATTTCATTAATTTATAAAATTGGTATCACTAATCTAAATATATATGGTGAGGAAAGTTTTAAGACAAAATGGCTATACCTACAAGCTACTTCAGGATGGATCTCCTTCTAAGTAATCCATTTCTGACTAGATATAACGACTTCAAGTGTGTTTCCATTTTTGGAAACACTCCTAGAAATTGTCTTTCTTAATGTTGTTCAGGAACCTCTTTATATTTTACTGGGTGACTTTAATTTAGTTAAATTTATTTCATTCCAGAAAGAAATCAATTTAAGAAACATTTATATTTCAGCATGGGATGCATTAAAGGAATTGGGAAGTTGAAAAAACAGAGAAATTTGGCCAAAAATTCTATGATGGTATATCTATGATGAACCATTACATTTTTTTTTGTCTGATAGACTGCAGGCCTTTTCTTCTGTACACTCTTGCACAAACGCTGAGAACACTTAGTATTCTTGATTGATTGTCTACCATCTAGGAACAGGTGATGTTACTAATGTAGGTTCGAAAAAATCCTCAAATATTGCCTTAATGCTGATTAATCTGTCACACTTTTTCAGTCAATTTTTTTTTGTGGAAAACTTCGATGATTTCAACTATACTGATTGAGCTTTTAGTTTCTGAGTTGTATTTATATATCCATGATTTTGTTGTTTATAATCACGCTTATTAACAAATCTGGTTCAATTTTGGCCCAATTACTCAGTTATTGGGGCTACAGAATGTAATACCAGCATGTGGTACCAAAGATGTCCTTTTCCAGAGCAAGGAAACATGCAAGTTATCAGTAATACTAGTCACTGTACACCGCTGTCTTTAGGTGACCAGTTGATGAGCATGCCTGACCAATTAAATGCTCTTAATTACTTGAGATTCCCTCCAGTCATGGTTGTGCCTTAGTATTCAGTGGTTCTCTCAAAAAATGAACCTGTCATCACCACTTGTTAGCCGGACATCTTCACCTTGCCAGTCAAACTCTTCCAGTAGAGCAAGATCTCCTGGAAAGTCTAAAGCTGTTCCAATTGTTGGAAAATTTCAGCGACCTCCACCTAGGCCTGAAACTGGTGATTGTCTTCGAGAAACTTAGGCAAATGCCAAACTATTTGGCCAATTTACAAAAATTGTCTAATGGTATATATGTCTAAAAACATATATACAGTACAATAACACTAATTGCATTTTTTTCTATAGTTGTTGTAAAAGTAGTATTGTGGGAGTTTGTAAATATTTACTTTTGTCAGGATTTATTTTTATGTTGATTTATTTTTACTGTTGATCAGTTGAGATGAATATGTGATGATGAATTACGGGAACTGGGTCTAACTACAGGAACAATACAACAAATGAGAAGCATATTTAACAAGGTATAAACAACAAATTGTATAACAAATATAATTGATGTGAGCAAGAAAAAACCAGAGGTTCTTACTAATGAACCAAATAATATCAATGATAAGAAGGCTCGGTAATGTTCAATAAATGTTGTTTTTTTACCATCAACACTTAATTATTTTAATGTTGCAGGACAGAGTCCAGATTACTTTTTGAAATGCCATCACATAATGGATAGAAATAATAACCTCACTACCTTCAGGCTCCTTCATTATCCTCCCATTCAAGTAGAGCCTCATGATGATATTATCCGCATTAATAAACACACAGACTATGGAACATTTACACTACTAATGCAGGATTCTGAAGGTGGATTAGAGGTGAGTGTAGTATACTCTTCAAATATATCGCCTACAAGACCGTGCCATTATCGGACACAAACAAATTTGGCAAAAAAGCAAATAAAAATAAATCCTGACAAAAGTAAATATTTACAAACTCCCACAATACTACTTTTACAACAACTATAGAAAAAAATGCAATTAGTGTTATTGTATTTTATATATGTTTTTAGACATATATACCATTAGACAATTTTTCTAAAAATACTATTTTGTTTGTAAAATGTTTTTCTTATATTTTATTATTCAAAATTTTTGCTGCTCTAAGCAAAAAAAGTCTGAGTTGGACTTCTGGCCCTGTGTACTACTGGATAGTTAGAAACAGACAGTCAGTTATAAGAGGTACTGCATTTAGAAAACATTTAATGTTAGATTCAAAATGTTACACATCCTATTTAGATTATAGCTCAGAACCCCATTTATGACATAAACAAATTAAAAAGTTAACATTATACTGTAATAGAAAAATATCTATTGTTATACCTTTGTATATTTGTACAGGTGTCGTAAGTAACTTCAGTGAAGGATTTTATAGATGATATTAAAGAAAAACTTAATAATATTTTTCCAAAAATGCTAAATTTTCCAGTTATCTAACATTTTGTTTTTTTACAAAATAATTGTCTCCAGAACTCTTTAACAGGTTGAATTAAAACTTTGTATGGTTCTTAATAAGTTAAATCCCTGATTTAAGAAAAATAACCCATTTTAAAATAGCTACATGTTTTGTAGCTCTATATTTCCAGTTGAGTAGAGTAACTGCCAAAAAATTCGAATTTATGATGTATCCATTAACTTTAAACTGTAAATATGTAAACCTGTTTATGGTATTACATTAATTGATTTCACTAGGGAGATAATCATCTCAAGTTCCAGCTTATCCCAAACAAGTTTTGTAGTTTTAAAACAAGTATCTTTTTTTGTCATTTTCTTGAACATAATTTGTTGTGGTCATAATCGAAAAATATTTAAAAATAGTAAGAGAATATTTTTAACAGACATTGCTAGATAAATTGCTACAAAATACAACAGCATCATTGTGATATCAATGTGCAAATTTGACAACCAGTTACCAGTGTGACCAGACTTTTCTGTTTAAATCATCACACTTGTTTCCAAATGAAGTCATTTGTGCTTTTTTTTATAAAATAGCCACTATTTTTTTTTTAATAGGCTACACTGAACTGTTGTCATTATTAAGTGAAGATACAGTACTGTATAAATTTTGTTTCTTTTTCTTTTGTTTTTATTCTTTACCGTGTTTTGTATGCTAACCTTTATTTGTACTTATATTGTTCTAGGTTTCCTCAAACACTTACACAATGTAATGATGTAAATCTTTACTGTGACAAAACACTAGCAATTTGTGAAAATTGCCACTTGCTCATGTCAACTCATATTAATGTTATTATTCTCTCAGCCCCCCCCCCAAGAAGGAGGCTTTTATGATGGTCCTGCTTACCCAAAATTTTGTTTGTCTGAATAATTTTGGTCACATCAAGTTTGAATAATGAAGTCTTCAATGTATTACATAAAACTTGTTACTGTCATTGTTGGCCTTGTCAAACTAACTGATGCATCTATCATCTAATTGTTTTGCAGTTTCACAATTCAGTATAAAACTATGCTAATAATTGCTGCACATAACTGTTCCATTGACATAATGAAAGCAAATTTCCTACTCTATTATTTGGGAAGTTTTGACTTAGGCTATTGATCATTTAGCACCACCTAGAGGTCACTTACACTATGCAAACGTACAACTTTGTCCCCCTGTAGTAGTAATATGGCTATTTTAATTGATTCAAAATTGGCATTTCAAGCAATAAAAAATTAATCCTTCAAACCCCTTGTTAAAATACGTACACACAAACTATTAATTTGTCAAGAATAATTTCTGAAATATGGCTTTACAGTGGATATAATCCTACAGAGTCATAGAAGGCTGTGGAAGGTACCAGCACTATCACAGAAAGTAATAATTGACAAGAGAGTTTAAACAAATTAAAACTTATTAAATCAGAGCTTTAGTGACAACAATATCAGTGCATATTTAAAAAAAAAAATCACTAGGCGACTAAGGCTGATAGTAAAGATAACCCCTCCTCTTACAATTTTCAAAAAACGTTTTTTTGCAAAATTATCACAGCATAGTGCATGCAAAAACATATTTTTTGTATTAGTGCATAAAAATATATAAAATGTTCTACAAAAATCCATGCAAATGTAAAATATACATATTTAACTGAAGTGATTCAGTAAATTTAACTGAATTTACTGAAATGATTCATCCATGATCGAAATTATTAATTAATATCCAATAAATTAATTATCTGAATGAATACATTGTTCAATGAAAAGTAGGGATTTAAAATCGATATTATTTATTGATGTCATAAAAAAATAGTTTATAAAATGCCTACAGTACTCAAAATCGATTAAAATTTTTCATTTCAATTTATCACTTAGTTGAAAAAAAATATTTTGCTGGTATTACCTGCCACTGGCATTTGCTGTCACTGGGTGACTAACCCTTGTCACTAGACAACATTAATGTCACCCACTTTAAATGTTAAAATATACACTGAATAATATACAAATGCTGAAAGGAAAATCTTGTGGAAACATAATAGACCTGTAAAGACAAAAAGAGCTCTGAAGAAGAGAGGCAGCTGCAGCGTTTCATATGACTTCTGGACGTGACTGTTTAGCACAGCACCTGAGTAGATACGACATATTAGGATCAGACACTTAGACAACATGTAAGATTCCTGGCATCAAAATGAAAAGTCTAAAGAAGAAAGGACTACACTATATTGGGAAGCAAGATAGAAGATGGTGTGAACCAATTTCATGGCCACTGGAAACAACAACAAATTTGTTTATTTTACACATTTTTGAAAATCTGATTTCACCATCATAATCAACATTAAAGTCTGCATATATCTGCATTTAAAATTTTAACAAAAAAGAATCCTGACACAGTGATATTGTGACACACTGTAATATAGTGATCACACTGTCAAATTTATTTTCATAATTTCAATTGAATTAAAAAATGTTAAATGCTAACTTAAGCAGATTTTAACACTGTTTATAACAATAAAATCAAATTTTCAAAATATTTTAAGAAAACATATTATTTTTAAGATTTGATGTCGCAACTATTATTAAAATCGATTTTTGCACCAAATTTTAATAAGATTGAACTGGAATTGTGAAACACCGAATTATTATAATTCTAAAAACGTTTTGTAGATTCAGGATTTGTACTCTTTTCAAGGTCCTGTGTCTTGGTGTCAAGTTCTTATGACTGCACTTCCAATATAGCTCATTTTCCAATAATTTTTTAAAATAATGATGAAAAGACAGAGGCAAACCAATATGTTTTTATTTCTTGATTAATATGCAACTGTGTATTACCTCTTTGGTAAACTTCTCAGGGACAGAAAACCAACAGAAAAGAGTTTTTTTAGAATAACAAAATATACATTTGTTTGTATCTACTTCCTCGCTCAACAGTTTACTGGTCATGAAGAAATTAAACTTGATGTCCTCTGAGTCCAAAAGAGTGGTTTTTACTTATATGCTGTTCTTCTATGAATGTCTGACCACATTGACTAATTTACTGATTTTTATTAAATTTGGCATATAGGCATCTGATTTTCTAGTAGTCCAGGAACATATTTTTTAATTTCCTAAAATCATTTTTGACTCCTTTTTTGTCAAAAAAATTCATAATATAATTTTGTCAAATCAGTTCTAATGATTTTGATATATTTTTCTCAAATATATGCCTAACTCATAACTTACTAGTCTATAAGTGTTCAAAAAAAAGTGTAAGCTGCTATATTTTTAAAAATCAGGTTAAAAAATTATAAGGAAAAAAATTTAATGAACCTATTTTCTCAAAAATCTTTTCATATAATTTTGCTAAAATTTTGGTCATACATGAAACTTTAATAATTTTAAATTCAGAATTTTATGGTTTATAAAGAAATAAAAAACACAAGAGAACTAAAAATAGTCTCAGATTATTTTTGGGTTTGTTTTGTTTTTATTCAATTTATTCACAAAGTGTAAATTTTTTTCATTTCAAAATTTTTGCGGTACTTAAATTATAATTCTCCATGTGTGAACAAAATTTTAATAAAATCTGATGAGCCAATTTTTTATTTTTTTCTCTAGTCTCCGAATCAATGTTTTTGTGAAAATAGTTGAAGTTTGTGTAATATGTTTTGTGTTATTATTTTAAATTATAATAATGACATTTTGTCTTCAATGTTCTGGCCAGGTGAAGAGCATGAATGGGGAATGGAGGCGTGTTGGAGAAATGCCAGGTGCAATCCTAATCAACTCAGGGGACATGTTGGAAATATGGACTTCGGGAGAACTAAAGGCTGCAGTAAGTATCATTGCAAGGTAGTACAAATTAAGCCTTAGTACTGATTTTAATTTCTTATTATCCGTTACCTCTAACAATCACCTACTGAAAGTAAAGTAATACCTACATAAATAAATTTGTTGCAGGTTCATCGTGTAATAATTCCAAAAGAAAAAAACATCCGTAGTCGAACTCGTTACAGTTTGGTGTTCTTTGTCCAGCCTGATCATGAGACAATTATTAAACCAATAAATGCACCACCTGGGTTAAAAGTTAAGGAAATTACTGCCATTCAACATGTTCAAAAACGAATTAGTGAGAGCATGCAAAAAGAATAATAGTTTAATTGAAAATTTGTTAAACATAAATAATACAAAAAATACAAAAATACCCCTAATATTTCTCTTATTAACAAATTTACATTACAAAATAATCTACTGGAGTAGCTATTGTGGTTAGACCTGGGGTCTTTAAATTTATACTGATCCTGACCTCTGGATCACTCTTTGAGGGATAGTAAACATTGTATATATAAACATTTATATAATTGTGTGTGTGTGTTTGTGTGTATGTGCATGTGTGCACGCACATTGATGGAGATTTGTGACTGAATTTAATGAAGCTTATTGCTTTCACCACACCATTGGTTCTTCAAAAAGAGTTTGCATTAACAATACTAAAGCATTTAGAAATTAATAAATATTTTCAAAATAAAATAAATAAAAAAAATACTGTTTCCTGATGAAGGTAGTTCCTGTTTATCAGGAAAGGTATATAAACATGGGGGTTTGAAAACCCACATATCAAGAACATCAGAGGCAGTGATATAATAATACAACTCCTGTTACCTTTTTTGGCGCAGATACCAATTCAATTCGTATGGTATGATTATTGCAGTTTTGGACTTCTTGTGCTCATCCATTTATGAGTGTAATAGAAACACAAACAGTACGTTTTAACACAAATCACTCCATATGGAGGTCACTGAGTTTTCTAATAATATATTTTTTTTAACTAACAAAACACACAACGCGAAACATATACATATGAAGTAAGAGTTGGTAACTTTTGACCTGGTGTACACTTAACTGCCTAGTGGCAGACAGCTCAAGACTGTCTAGTTACCTACACTTCCTTGTTTGTTATCTCCGTTTGCATTTTGATGACATTTTTATAAAATATGTTCGACAGAAATGACTGCTTGCCATATAATATATGAGTGGGCTCTTTCTTAAATGAACTGTATTCCTCCAAAGAATGCAACATAAGTCCCTTTCTACATGTTTATGGTATTTCCATATTACTGCTGATGTCACTGTATGTATAGCAACTGTTAATGAAATATTAACTATAATTTGATTTTCTGGGGCTACCATTAATTGTGGCCTAGTCCAGCCTTTAAAACTGTTGGGGCGTTAACAACTGCAAACTATGTAATTACATTTGTTGGCTGAAACGGACCATAAACTTGATTATATACATAATGGAAAAGGTTTAGTCAAGGTTTTATATATATATATATATATATATATATATATATATATATATATATATATATAGATGCAACTATGCTGAAAATAACAAATCTTAAAATTTACCTAATTAAGAAAATGTATATTAATTTTCTTCCATACTATAAATAGGGGAATTTTAGTATCTGGAATGAACTTAATAAACAATGGTTTGAAACTAAAATTGATTTATGAAAAAAACCTGATGCTTATTTTTTTCCATTTGGGTAGCCCAGCCAATCTGAAACTTTGGGTTGCGAACCTCCAAGGAGGTTAAGGTTAGCAAGGTGTACGAAAAATAATATTGATGTATTTTTTAAGAAAGGAAGCAGTTACTGCAGTGAATAGGATATTTATAGAATAAAAATTAGTAAGATTTTAATGGAAGAAAATATTTTATTTTAATATTGTCATGTTAGTGTTATGAAACACTTCTTATTAATGTAATGTTGCGTAAAAGTATTCTGTTATAAGAAACTTTTAGCAGATAAATATTCAGTGTTTCTAGTCAAGGCACCCACAGGCTCAAGGGAATATCAAGGTCATATATTTACTTTGAGTAGGGTCATATGTATAGATGCAGGATGGAAGTTATATGGAAAGTAAGTAAACAAGATAATATTCTGGCAGCTACTAGTTTCATTTACTAATATTTACATACTCTGGATTTGGATAACTAGTCTTATCTGTACTGCATTGTACAAATTATCAAAAATATTTTGAAATGTAGGGCAAAATTATTGTACTTAAATTACAGGCCTTGTGTAGAGGGTCAATTTTTTACTCTTCTTTAAGTAATTGTTGAGAAAAAGAATACTTCTTTCAACAAGGTGTCCAATTTTGCAAATTTTCAGGAAATGATTAAAAAAATAGAACTTTCAAAAAGAAAAATTTAATGAATATTAAAACAGGAGAGACTGGATGTGCCTGTCTTGGTAAGTTCAGCTGGCATGATGGCATAGGTACGATTTAATAAAGCAATTTAATTATTAAGAATAGTGACAGTATTTATTTTTAATTACTTCTGGTAAAAATTTAGTTGTGTAAAATATTTATGTAAAATTATAAAAATGTAAATTATTGTTAAAAAGGAATGGATATTAATATATCTAAAAGTAAATAAATTTATAAGTTTACAAAAAGTATGCCAACCGGTAAGTGGTTTATGTGACCATTGCCTTAAAATGCTTGTAAGAAATATGCATGTTATTATTTGAGTGATAAATAAAGCATTGTTATTATTATTATTATTATTACTGTTGCTCAAATAATTTTGCCGATATTTGAGAATACACCCAATACAATGGAGTCTTGAATCTAACATCTATGGATCCTACACTTGTTGGATTACAGTGAGTTTCCGGAATACAGAGAGTTAATAGAAAAACATGCATTTTACAGTACAGCATTTTTTATGTTTAATAAAAATGTATACAAAATACGTACATTACAGAACTGTATACAATACACAGGAATCCCTTACCAGCCAGTTCTGTGATTTCACATGCACTAGGAATTCAACTACAGTTGGCAGTGATAAACTTTTTTTAGCTAATTTTAACACTGAACTACAATACATACTGTAATGTATGTAAAAAAGCTAATGTAAAACAAAATGATTTTAGACATTGAAAGGATAAAACAGGCTCCATAAACATAAACAGGAATTTGTTCATGCTGACATTTCCACTTTTCCCATAAACAATACTCCCTATTGACACTTCCTACCTACATACAACCACTCGTTTTCCTTTCTGTCTAACTGTAGGACTTAAGTGTGCACACCAATAGCTCAAAAACTTTGTTTACGATGTTTATAACATTTTGTGGATACATTGATGTTTATATCTGTTGTTATGTTCATCTTTAGTTCTTGCAGTATGTGTGTGGCCTGTTGTTATCGACGACATTTCCTTTAAAGTAACAAAAAGGAAGAAATCTAGGAAAAATAAATCAGGTGAATGTGGGGGCCATAATACCTTTAGAGATGGCTCACCAAAAAAATTGTGTAATAAATGCATTGTTTGATTCGCTGTGAGACATATATGTGGCTCCACCCTTCTGAAACCAATCATAATACATTATGTTGATCACATCATCTTCAAGAAAAGCAATAAACTATGTACACAACACTGTTCACTGTAGTTTCAAAGATAATAAAGCTTAATATTTGATGACATGATACAGCACACCACATTTTTTTTTTTTTGGTCACATAATTTTCAGTTGATCAAATTTTAGTTTTTTGACTGTTCACGTAGCTACTAAAGGGAACCTTGTCTCACCAGTAAAGAAAAAATGGTCAAGTTCTGCTGTTCCTTTACTGTCAACTAATGACCAAAACCTAGTGCAGTGTGATATAATTTGTGATAGATTTTGCTGATAGTGCCTCATGCTTTAAGAAGGGAAGGTAAATGCTTGATCAATCTCTCAACCTCTGTCAGTTTAACATCATTCAAAATGGTGTTTCTCAGTTCTCTTCTTATCTGCAACTGATTTGATTTCCTGAAAATGGGTGATAGTTCTTGGTACGGTCAAATTGTTAGGTACTTCCACGTCTGGATATTTACAACAAAACTTGTTTACAACACACGCATATTCTTTTTTTGGGAAAATGTCATATTTACTAAGCAAGAAACAAAGCACTACTGCAACCGTCACATGACCAACAGATATTAAAATGGCTTTTAGGTTTATTGTTGTTAATATCTATGATGCTATATTTTAGAAGGCAATAAAACTGTCTCAGATTACTTATAAAACTGATACAGACACTTTTATTTTGATGTACGTGACTTTTGGATCACTCTGTATTTGTGTGAAACAGAATTTTCTTGTCTAACATCAATTAAATCCAGATATTTAGGGCATGCCTAAATGTGACAAAAAAACTGAAAGTTGCTTTATCAAAGTTGCCCAAGATATAGAAATCTGTGTCAAGGAAAATAAGTTCACTCAACTAATAAAACTAAATATCAAAATTTAATAGTAACATAGATTAAAAAATATATTTGAACCACATTTAATTAAAAAAATATGTATTGTTTGATTTGTGTTGTACAAATTAAACAATATATATTTTTTTGTAATGAATACATTTTTGTATAATGAATAAAATTTTGTATAATGAATACATTTTATTGTAAATAATGAAGGCAGTTTTTTAAATTTTTTAATGAAAAATGTAATATTGTAATACAGTTCATAAAGCACAGCTGTTTTTACGTTTATGTCCTTTTCACAAGTATATTTATTATTGTATGCTATTTTGTTTGCAATATTGAATACTTAGAAAACACTACACATGACTATGAGTGATACTAGCCAGTTAAATGTAGCCAACACAGTACAGTTCAATACAGTACAGTACAGTACCTTGTTTTGCCAATGCACAGATAAGGCATGAATCGCTTAGTTGAAGAGTTTCCTGATAGGTTACAGCACAATTCAAACAGAATCAAGTAACTAAATTAATATGAAAGCTTAGCATTTTGTTTGGCCAGTACTCCTGGCCATCCGATTTTGAAACGAACACAATTTGTGTAAAAAATTCTGTACCCAAGTACAAAGCGTTAATATTAAGGTTTAAGTTCAGATAATAAGTATTATTATATATATATATTTTTTAATGTTCCACTATTGGAAAAATGTGCAGTTAATTTCTTGTTCTTTTTTTGTTGTTTAAAGAGTTTTTATTGGAGGAAATAAAAAAAAACATTTTCATCATTTTACCAATATTTGAGCAAAAACTTAAAAAAATGTTTTTATCTATTTATGCCTGTTTTCCAGTTTTTTTTAAACAAGAAAGAAGGTAGACAGTCAACTTCATCTTACATGAATAAACTATAGGTCAATATTGAAAGCATTATACCATTTAATTATGTTGTACCCTGCAGTACTTGTATGTAAAACATTACAATATAGTCTACTGCCATCATATGTACATTATTATTTCTTATACAGCTTGAGCTGATGCCTGCAAAGACATTGCTGGTGTTTTGCTTGAAATGAAAGTTCATGCAGTGGATGATTAGTATGTGGGGGTGCAACTTAGAGTACAGAAGGACACTAACTCTAAATACAGGCCTGGGTACTTGTATGAACTCTTTAAGCAACATTTTATATTGGACTTTGAAATACTATTTAAAAAAAAAATGATCCCAATAATACCTAGGCCTACATATTAAATTTCATTCAAACTAGTCAATTAGTTTAGTCTCTAGTGATGTGGACACCTGGACAGCTTTCTGTCTGTGTTGTATAATGTTTTACCTTTAGGTCATAAAACCAATTTTTATACTCAGAGCATTTCTTATTTATTCTCATTTCTCATTTCTCATTTCTTAAAATTTATTTCACTATTATCAAACATTTTTATGCTATATATTGTGCTACGTAAAATTTTTAATTACTTCCACTAGGTCATCATTTTGTGACCTAGAAAGATAATTTGAAATGTGTTTTTGCCTAAAATTATTGCATATATTTTTGACTGACCAATAAAAAAAATGTAATTGATTTAAATATAGCACAAACACTAGGCATACAGTATAACACAAACAGCCACCATGTGTAGTTTAATTGAAACAGAAGACATTACTGTAATAGATTTAGCAAATTTCAGTATGTATTTAAAATTAAGTTTCATATTATTATTCTTTGTATAATATTATATTTAAGCAGAACTAATTTTGAAACATACTATACTTATAAATATTCTTATTTATCTGTAAGTTGTGAAGGTTTAAACAGAGTATATAAAACAATCTCATTTGATAACTCTGAAGGCAAAATTTTTGAAATAATGAATTATTTACTGTAATTATAAAATTTGGCTCAATCAATAAATTGTTAAATTAATTACTGTTGATGGCAATGTGTGTATTATTGTTCATACTCTATAAAAAACGTTTTGTTCAAAACAATTTGATGCAATTATAATTTTGCAATTTAATATTTACATTTCAACCATTATACATTTATTGTTAATGTTTATAAACATAAGTACTTTTAAAGTGATTTTGTGTACTTAAAATAAACTAGTTTTGTTTTATTAAACTTGAACACTAGTAAACTTCAGGTTTACTGTTCAAGTACTGTTCTCTTAATTCAGAGCGTAACAGTAAAAATAATATTTTATGTTTCTAATTACTGTTTATTCAGATATTTACCATAATTTGTGTATATAAAACAATCCATAATATTTCAAGAGTATAGAATATTTCTCATTCTCAAGCGACTTAAAAACCAAAATATGCAACTAAGCCTAAATGTCTAGGCTTATATTGAAATACTTAAAAACTAAGGGTAAACACTCAAAGCAGAACCTCGAGTGTTCAAACAGAAATAAAAGTTCCTTTCCAGTTTTATTTTGGAAGTCTTAGTTTTATTTCAGTTCTGACCACTCAGGGATGCTTTGGGCACTGCAAACATACAATGTAGAAAGCTCATACTCAGAACATACTCAGAACAATACATTTTGTTAATTGTAGATTTCCTAAAAAGGAACCAAAAAGTGTTCATAAGAACATAGATCCAGAAATCCTTCTTTTACAAGTTATTTTGTTGTTTTCACAAAATTATTTTTATCTTTAGAATGGCTTAACATTGCCATAGAGTTGAAATTTTGCGCTGTAATCATTAATGTAAAAATGTAGTTGAAAATAATCAACTTGGTCAAATATTCTGTTTAAAAATTATGGCAATTTTAAACCAAAGTAACTTAAAATATCAGTTAGATTATATTTAGTTTTTGAAGCGATAGGGTTTAATAGCTGCTAGCACTGTGATCAAAGGATCTGTTGTGTAACTAAGTTTCTTCGATTCTAGGTCAATAGATTGGTGCTCTCAATGAGTTTCAGCAGTTCATTAACTAACCCTTACTGCTTGAGGTCCTCAGGGTTCTGAAAGCCAAACACATTTGCCTCCTGCTGGCTCTTGTAGACTATAAGGCTCTTGGAGCCTCATAGACTATGTGTCCTGCAGCTTCCTTTTCTTCCTGCATAACCTACACATGGTTTCTACATGGTACATTTCTATCCTGTTCTTGTGCACCCTCAGACCATAAGAGTCTCATGTTTGTCATATGACCAAGATTTTATTGTTCCTGGTTAAAAACCTCTCCAGTCTTGGAATATAGTTCCTGTAGCTAGCTCTGTCACTGAAGTCCTATAAGGGTTGTGTTTCTCACACATAAGATTTTATCCCTTGGAGGTCTGGTTTAATTAGAAACCACTTTGCTATCACCTCCTGTCTTCTCAGGTTGCACTTTCGTGGTCCCAATAAATATTTGTACATTTAAAAATGTCTGATTTGAGAATGTTTATTGCCTTACTGATTTGAGATGACCCCCATATTTCTCCCACTGCAAGTTGCAGCAATACTTAACTGCTTCCATGGGGTTAAATTTCTTTATTTTCTCCTCTAATTTCCTCCCCTTCATGCTATTTTTTACTCTCCAGGTCCACTTTTGCCATTTCCCCAGGGATTTGTAGCTTTAAAAGTTTGTTTCTAGCTATTTACCCACAAGTAGCTAAGGGAAATATTATGCCCATCCATAAAGAACCAACATGCATAGGTAAGAATAGATTAAGACAGGAAGCTTAGCCATATAGCCTTTGGCATACACTCTTCTACAATAGATTGGGATGAGGAGATCTGACCCAAGAGCAGATAGATGATAAAAGGTTAGATCCAAATAGGGAACCTTAGGATTTCCAAACCCATATTCACCAGTTACTGAGGTACACCCCTCACAATATTTAGTCCCTAAGGAGATAAAAAACAGTAAATTTATGCCAAAAACTTCAATAGTATGTTTCAGTAGCTTGTTTAAGGTATTAGCAATTGATAGACCTTTAAAAACTATTAAACAAAGGGTAATAGCTCCCATTTTGTACAATGCTAAAAATTGTTTACAAATATACTAAATGATACAGTCTACTTTCCTCAGAATTTTTTCATTCATAATCGTACAAGTGATATTTAACCTTACATTGTGTGCCCCTGCTCAATCTGTAAATTATATTGTGTTGTGGAAAAAACTTTCAAATGAATAAGAAATAATCATAAGTCAGGATAGATTTATTTTAAACAATAAATACAAGTCTAATACTCTTTGTTCCAAATAGAGACTAAATTGCTACCACAAGAACCAAGTTCAGACATCTTGAAAATAAGTAATGATATTAAAAATGCGATGAACAATAGAGGTCTGGTGCTCTTAGTAAACCATGGAATTACAGAACAAGAGGTAATACTTACTTTGTAAATGAAAAATCTGAATTCTAGTTATGCTATACTTTCATTATCATACATTTTGTAATTTTATTACTTAAAACATTTTATATCAATAGTTTTAAATTTATAGTAGGCCATATATGATTGTGTGTAACCTGTATAGGGAACAAGTGGCTGTGATAAACATGGACAGTAATGTTTCTGAGCCAGTAAAAATTTGTTGGGGTGTTAGAAGGTATGTATTTTAATATTTTATGCCCCTGTGCTCTAAGTAATTTGCTACTTAATTAGTATTTTTCATTTTCAAAAATTAGTAGTATTTTCATGATTTCTGTAATTATTTTTTTTATTGTAATATTTTGAAATTTTTAAAATTATAGAGGTATATTTCTGGATGTCATTAATAAAAATGTGTCACTTTCTTAAAAATGTAATAAATTTTATGATCAGCCATGTTACCATTTTCCATATGAGAAAATGATATCGGGCTCAAATTTCAGTCTACAAAAGCCAGTAGTGCTGCTTACACAAATTTTGTCATAACTTTCTTATTTTTTATTGGATTTTAAAAAATAGATTTTTTCATTCATAATGAAATGGGCAATAAATTATCTAATCAAAGTAATTTTCATAAAATATAAGGTTAAAAATTTATACATAATTTAAAAAATTTTAATGGCCACCATTTAACAAATTTTCAAGATAAAATTTAGGTACTTTTTAAAACAGTTGTCGATACAGATACAACTTCATTTGTATCTTTGTACAACTTCAATTTGGTGCCAAATTTCATGAAGCCACCTTGAACCATTCTCAAGACATAAATTGTTTCTTATAAAAAACAATTTACATTATGAATTTAGAGATTGAATAACTTTTTAGTATAGTTTGTGTAAATAAATTGTCAGAAAACAAAAACACTATTCTAGTGTTTTGTAGCAACATGTTATATTTTTATTAACATTAATTAATCAAATATTTTATAATATATTTGTATGTGAGGTAGGTCTCACAAATTATTTAAATCTAAAAAAATGTAATATTTTGTAGTCTTAATTTTTAGGACCACCTTTATATGGGTATTAGTGCCCCCTATAGGTCCTTCTCATGTGTAAAATCTTGTACCATGAAAGAATAAATGGAAATAAATAAATAAATAAAAATAAATACATAAAAAACAAAATGGTGGTCAGACAGAAAAGGAGGCATTTTTGAACCTAAGTTTATTTGAACTTTTCATCTAATTTTGATGTGGGGAATCACAACCTGAATTCTTGGAACCTTTTTCTAAACACTCTGTATTATTGTTTGAAGAAAATATTTATTATAAACGTAATGATTTATAAATCAATTTGTTTCACATTTTTTGTATCTCACTTCGTTTCAATTGCAAAATGTAAAGTTTACAAATTAAAATATGTGTTGAATGATAAAAAACTTTAAAATGCATGCATTTTAACTGTTAAAACAGACAACTTTATTCTTATTGTAGATAAGGATTTGTTCTAACCAACTGGTTATTGTTTAGGCTAGATTTTACTTGTTCATTTAGTCTATTGAATTACTAAAATATTCATCTTGTCTTCACATAGGAATTGAAACATAGGCTGTGTTTTAGAATTCTTTTCCCAACTAAATTCTACTATAGTATATGATAATTACTAACTGTTCCATAAAGACATCTTTTTGTTATTAATCAACCTAGTTGATATTCATCCTATTGAAAAAAAGAATAAGTCATCTACTTTTGAACTATTTTAAATGAATAATGAAACCAATTCCATAGATATCAGATATAGAACTGAAAGATCCAAAGGCGGTTCATCAAAATTAAATTACTTGTATAGTGTACAGATCTCAGTTTAGATCTGAAGATAAGAATCATAAGTTGCTACGTTTACTTCTCTGTCTTATGTGTTGCTGAAAGATAGACAACAACTAACAAAATAGAAAAAAATTCAGGCTTTTAAAATGTGGATATTCTGATGCTTCCCCAAAAAATATCTTGAATGGACCATATTCATCAATGCAGAAGTGCTTTGTAAAATGGGTAGTGACCTTGAGAGTATGTAAATTATGTATAAAATGTTGTGAGCTAGAACATTTGGATCACTGAATGCGAAATGATCAAAAATACTGTCTACTGTAAAACATTACCCAAAGAAAAGGTCTCGGTGGTTGATGTGGCTAAAACTCTGAACAGTACACCTCAAGTTCATAGACTTGAGGCTTGAAGTTACTACTGTAAAACTTCTTTATTTACAAATTTTCATTTTCTTGATATTAATTTTATTTTTACTTACAGGACACCTATTTGTAACGGACTGGATGGATTCAGTTTACCATGCTATATTGGCCTCAATAATGTTATTTTAAAATTTAAGAGTTTTATACTTTAAAAGATAAAATAAAAATGTATTAGGTGAGAAAATAAAAGTTTCCAGAGAAGGAACACAAACTTTTTAAAGGAAAACAATTTTCAGAACAAAAAGCTATTTTTTCTTTATATTTTTTTCATAAATCAATTATTTTGGTTATTGAAAGACTGATAGTAATTCCAAATTGCTTGGAGAGAGGCAATGGGTGTGAGTCCACTCTATTCAGAATGGGAAGCTGATTGGCAAAAAAATTTTTAATTAATAATTTTAGTGGCATCCTATATTTGTACATTTTAATTAACCATTTGCACTTGCATGGCCAGTACTGCTAAACACGGCCAACTCTCAGTCAGCTAAGATGGTTTAAAGCATTATAAAATGAAATGAAGGTTTAAAGCATAAATTGAAATGAACCTATTATAATTTTGAAAATTGACTATAAATTTTTTTTTACCTACACTATAAGTGCAGCCGAAGCCACAACGGGTAACAGCTAGTATGTAATATAGTTTTTTAAGTGTATTTAAAATTGAATACTGTTTTGTTTTGTAATACTAATATTTAGAAAACACTACATGTGACTAGATTAACACTAGAAAGTCTAATGCAGCCGATTCAGTACAGTCGAAAATCCCTTTTTCTGACACACAGAACAGGGGGTAAGTTGTAAATCACTTAGTTGAAGAGTTTCCTGATATATTACTGCACTATATCCAAACAAAATAAAGCAACTAAATTAATATAAAAAACATAGAATTTTGTTTTGTTACGTGTTTGAGAGATTTTAACTTGGCCAGGACTGCTCGCCATCCCATCTGAGAAAAACATAATGCGCAAAAATTTTGACTGGTCAAGGAAATGACTGCAGTCAGTACCATTGGCAATCTGACCCACAAGAAAGTACTTTAAAACCTGTATTTGAGTGCAAAGTGTTAAAAAAGATCAAATGTAAGAGATTGTTTTTGTATTTTTTCTATTTGGTAATGTTTAAAAATGAGTAACTGTTTAAAAATCCTCTGTTTTCGTTTAGTTCAGTAGACAGTGCTTGACAAGAGTCATTCATTCAGGTCAAATGTTCATTTCAATAGGCCTATCCTTCAGTAAAATATTAGAATTATGTTTTACATGTTCAAAAGTAACTAGACTTTAGACTTGTAAAAGTACCGTTTAAGTTATTCAATAAAGTGTAGTATTGTAACAGAGAACACTGGAAATGTTTTTGACATTAAATATTAATGCAATGACTGGGAAAAAATTGGTTTGTTTCAATATTAAATAAAACTAACAAAAAACTATTTTTATAGGAATATAAATTTAAAAATAATGAAAACTAAAATCCACAATGGCCTTTTTATAATATCAATTGTACATATACTACTAGTAGTTGAAAGAACAGTAGACACTACAGTATATTCTTAATTAATTGCAGTATATTATTCACAACAACACTTGTAACCTTTTATATCAATTTACCCACATTGTCATTTACCCACTCAGTAACTGGTATTACTTACAAAAAATGTTACTGAACCAAAATTTTATTGTCTTTCTCACTGAAGGTTCAAAATTATGATAGGTATTACCATTCAGCTAGTATTACAGGAAATATCCAGCAACTACATTCATCATTGTTAAATCAGAGGCTGCCATCTTTCATAGTAACCTTCTTACCATTTTTCAAAACACTCGGTCAGTGCGTTTGGCCAAAACTGCATAACAAACATACAGACCAAGTATCAAATAGTCAAGTTGAAGCAGAGACCTCACATTGCATGATCAATTACAATTACCAATACGATCCTTTTAAATTTTGGTGCACGGAAATCTTAATACCTTTCTAGGCTTATAAAATGTAATAATTAGGCTCTAAAACGTCCTTCAATTAAACATCAATTTGTTTAATATAACATTATTACTTCCAGATGCAACATGCGTTTTCTTTACTTAAACAGTTCCTGGCACTTCCTGATGATGTAAAAGAAATTTATAAATCCAACGGAGCTAAAGACATTCATGGATATTTAGCTCAAAATGCAGAAGTGTAAGTTTACTGAATGTAGTATTGTATTTTGTGTTATTTTTTATACACACACTTTATACAAAAGTGTTTGTATATAAATAATGAAAATTACCTTTATGATGAAATAAAAACTAATCTACTTTATAAATGTAAAAACATAAATTCTAATATGCAATGGAAAAATTTTAATGCTATGGTGATACAAGGGAAGGAATGAACTAATTGTTGACCTGAACAGCTGAGTTGACAGTACAGCCGTTCCTTCCACAATATTACGAAAGTATTAATAATAATTTTTAAATTTCTGAATTTACATGACGTGACCTATTGAGCGGTAGAAGATTGAGCTGTGCAATGGACAATGCATAGCATGGACAATGTGTATTTGAACACATACAGTACTGTATAAGACTTGAGGTAAGGTTCATCAGAAGTATAAAAATTTATTGCAAAATTTCTTTTATATTGCGCATTAGAACAGTTTTGGGTTTTAAAAGACACTGACTTGTTTTGTTCTACTAACAATTACATTTATCTGGAATGCAATTAAATTTGTAATATATATATATATATATATATATATATATATATATATATATATATATATATATATATATATATATATATATATATATATATATATTCATGATGTTGTTACAAATGTTTAATATTCTTCAAAGTTTCCCCCTTGAGCACTGATACACTTTTGACAGTTATGTCTCCATGAATATGTTTCCTGGGAGTCTTTGTTTAATGCCTTTGTCATGGCAGTTTGGATTGCTTTAATGGTTTTAAGATAAGCTCCTTTCAGAATGGTCTTGAAGTCTTTGGGAACCAAAAAAAAAGCCTGTCAGGGCCAAGTCAGAACTGTAGGGAGGCTGGAGAAATGTTGCCAAGTTGTGCTCTTCTGGAAACTCAAGATACACGAAACGGTAAAGCAGCAAGATTTTTTAGAACAGAGGCACTTTTTTCTTAATCTGTCAAGCACTTCTACGAATTAGGTAGAGTTAACAGTCTGCTCTTTGGGTATTAATTCTTTGTGAACCAAATTCTTCTTCGAAGCCTAGGTATAAAGAAAGACAAGAAGCAAGACTTTAAATTTCAATTTGCTCATTCTTGCCTTCTAGGGACTCCATGATGTGGGCCATTTGGAACTTTAACACTTGGTCTACAGATTGTAGTCAAATACGCAAGTTTTCAAAAATTTACTTGCAATTGTCACTTTGTTGTTCTTGTAGTTGTTAGTTAACAATTTTGGCACCTTGGCATATCCCTTCTACATACTCATTGTTGCTAATGTTTTTGTGGACAGTGGTCTTAATGCTAATGAGACACTCTACTATCATCCAAACACTCATTTGATGATCAGTATTTAAAAGATCACAAACTTGAGGCACACTTTAGTCACAGATTGCCAAGGCTGCACATCTATTGGCACTTATTGGCAGATGCCAGTTGAAGACCATCCCAAGTGGAAGTTACCTCCACCTCTTCCCAGTCATTTTTAAACAACTTCAAACCCATGAAAACTTAAGAATAAGAAAGAGCATAGTCTTCATATGCATCCTGAATCATTTGGTAGGTGTCTGTGATATTTCTGTTTAGCTTAGCACGAAATTTAATTGTTTATCCTTTTGACAAGTATTAGCATAACATATGCAAGAACATTGTAAACACATTTATGAGTACTTGTGTGACTATTATGTGATGGAAATATGTGTTCAATGGTATCACAAATAGTGAAAGAGTGTTTATTTTTCAATAGAAACACTCAGCACTCTTCTGAAATTTGTTGACACTATTTCTATATTATTCCACCAGATGATATGATAGTTTACTTTTTGATTATCAATGTTTGGTTAGGGTATCAATTATTGTTAGCTGCTGTCGCCTATATTATAAATAAGTCGTGTCCAGTTACAGTGTTTTGTTCTGTCTAGAAGGTTATATATTACAAATTATTTACTATGGAAGACCATTTGAAAATGTCAGATAACATGATTTGTGAGTATCTCTTGAATGATGAAAAGTAATTGTGATTCTAACAAAGTGAAAATGACTACACCACGTGAGTCGATTAGGATATAGATTCCAATTTTTCATTAAAATCTAACTGTTTTAACATAATTTGATCGTTTTAATAAAAATATATTTTAAAAAATTGCTTTTTTGGGCATATTATGTTGTCAGAAATTAAACATTCAAAAGGTTAATGTTGTTTGATGGTTTTCTTCTGTGCATATCATGACACAAGCATTAACAAGAGGTTCGTGGAAACAGTGACGATGACACTTTCAGAGCTTGGAAGTGTTGTGAAACTAATTGACTCCCCTATCTCAAAAAGCCCAACCATTCTGTGAAGGTGTGGCAGGAAAAAACAAATTGCATTACTTTCCTGGCAAACATATAAATTTAACAAGCTGGAGAATTTTAATTTTCAGTTTACCTTCCAATATGAATTTAGTTAATATTAATTATAGTTACTATTTCTGAAAGATTTTTTAAATTTTAATTATTTTCCAGGTTTTACAACAAAACTAAAGAAGAGGTGAGAGAATCTTTCAACGTCACTCGCTTTGACTGTAAATTGCCAGATAATGAAATTCCTGGATTTTCAAAATGCATAGCAGATTTGTTTGAAAAATTTGCAGATGTATCAAATATTTTTTTACAACTTTTAGCCATCGGATTGGGTAAGATACAACACTTTTTGATTTTGCACAAAAGAGAAAAATATTATTATTAATTTTGTGTTTTCAGAACTAATGCAAAAGTATCATTTTATCATTTTTAACAAAAAAAAAAAAAAAAAAAAAAAAAAAAAAAATTAGTAAAAATGAATTCATGGATTATCTTGCTCTTAATTTGCATGAAAACTTCTTAATTTGCATAAAAACCATAGATTTTAGGTTATGGCTGATTAAGTAAATCTTGTGGTGCATTTTGTATCGCTGGACTGTGCTACTACGCTTATCTGCAAAAAGCAGCATCCACTGTGCTGTCTAACAGCACAGCATTTCCTGCACAACACACTACCAAATTATGTATCCTGATGGACAAAAGAAGGAATTAAAAAAAAATTTGTTGCATGAGTAAATACGTAAATAAGATAAAAAAAATGTGAAAAGACATTACATTTGTGTGTTATAAATGTAACGTGAACTTTGTATACCTAGTCCCAGAGAATTTTAACCATAGGGAAGTAACATTATTTATAACAAATAGTTTATTATTTCAATAACTCTACTTACCCATGAATGAAATTAGTGTTATTTTAAACATGAATTATTAGACAATGAGTTAATACATCAATAAATATTGCTTACAATAAATATTACATTTTAATCCGTAGTTAAAAAAACATTATTACAATAAAGAAATTTATTAATTACTATTACCTAAATTTAAAGAAGTATTATTGCCCTACTGATAGTGTATTATTAGTGTAATGCGTAACAAGCAGGACTCACAATTCATAAATCCACAGTTCAAATCACACAAAATCTTAATTAAAAAAAATAATAATTGCTTAAATTTTACTTTAGGCCTGCTTACAAATATTTGTAAACACATTAAAAAGTATGAAATAAGAAATAGACCTTTGCATAGTAAGATTAACATGCATTACTTGGAATAACTATTTGTTTGCACAGTGTAGACTAATATTTGCCTTTTTAAATTTATTTTAATTTTAAATGAGATCTAAAGTAAAGTTTAGGCTAAATAAGTTATTTTTGTAGTAATTAAAAATAATAATAAAAAAAATATAATATAGATCTTAGTTGGCTTTGAATATATGGTGTTTATATTATTTTAATTAGGCCTACTTAAAATCATTTACATTTATAATAATTACAAATTAATAATACATAGACAAAATGGTGGAATTTGAACGTTTGCTAATAATTAATTATAGCTTAAGTTAAATAGTTTAAATTAATTAATACCTTAAAGATCATAATTTTCATTTTCTTATTAATAAATTGACCTAAAGAGAAATTTAAATAATTATTTTGGCCTACAAACTGTGGCCTACGGATCGTAAATCCTGTTCGTTACCCATTATGCTATTAATGCACTTGAATTATTGAAATAATAAAGCATCATGTTAAATTTCCCAATGATTCAAATTCCCTGGAACACCCAATATAACCTTGATTTGAAAAATATAGTTTAAGAAATTTGTCAAATTTGTATGAATACATTTTTTTGTCTCATGTCTTTTCTGTGAGTAATAAACACTGAAGAAAGCTTAATGCAAAATTTTCATCTACTGTAGGAAAGATTATTGGGTTTGGCTTATCAATGTTGTAATGTAAATGATAAAAGAGAGGGTCATTGAGATGGAGATGGAACATTGGTTTTATTCTTCACTTTAAAAGGCCTCTGCTTCAATACTATTTGTTTTCTTCAGAATGACCAATAGAGCTATAATGATTTTGTTATTTTTTATAATACTTAATAATATTCTTATACATTAATTAATAAAATGTACAATGTAGTGATTGAAATGAGTACATTTATCAGAATACTTCAATTATCAAAACTTTTTTCTGTACCCCAAATCTAGGTTTGTTCTTTTATACTACCTTAACCCCTCACCTCCTTACTTCTATTATCTATTTTGGTTTCAATTTATTGATGTACTTGATTCTATTTGATCATCTCAATTCTCTTCACTGTGGACTTAATCCTTGTAATTGATAAACATTATCAGGCTTTGAAAAATATTGTCTGCTTGTGAATTCACTTGCTTGTTTATTATCATTTCCCTCTTTAATTTTAACTTACACATTTCTAAATTTTCTAAAATATTTAACTGCTTTCCTTTAACGTCATAATGCAATATTTTCATTTCGTCTGGTGTACGTCCTTATTTAATCCAATGTTAAACATAATTTGAGTAGTTTTTTTTTATATTGAAATGATATGTGTTCATTATATATCTGGTTTTAAATTTTCATTCTGTTTGTCTTGCATATATTGCTTTACAAAACAAGTAACGTTTTTAAGACTGGGTTTGTAATTTCAAAATGGCAGTAATAAGCTACTCTGATGGATCTCCTTCAAAACAATCACCTTCCGACTAGACCCACTTACTTCAATGGTATTTCCAGTTTTGGAAGCATTTCTGTAAAAAAAAATTTTTTTAGGGTGTTCAGGACCATCTCCGTACTTGCCTGGATGTCTTCAATTAAGTCAAACTGTTTCCTATCAGCAAAAATTCCAATTCACGAAACAGAAATCAGGGGAATAGAGAGGTTGTGGAAGCACAATAAATTCCGTGTTTGAGAATGTACTGGAGCTTTGTTGTGGTGAACCAAATTTTCATTTTGCCAAAGTAATAGTCGTTTCTTCTGCACATTTTAGCACTAACACTGAAGGTCACTTTTGATAGCATGCCTGGTTAAAAGTCTGCCACCCTGGTGAATATTACAAAAACTCACCAACTATGTCTACATGTTTGATTAACTTTGTACACCTTTTTTTGAATGTGGAGAATTTTAACAATCCCACTGTGATGACTACGTTCTTTGTTTCAGGATCATACCAATGAAACCATAAATCACTGATTTATTGCCCTTAATTACCAAATCTAACAAATCAGGCTCAGTTTTGGCATGAATAAGCAATTCTTAGAGCTATAGAGTACCATATTTTTCCATTAACACTTTATTTAATGTTGCAGGACAGAGTACAGATTATTTTTTGAAATGCCATCACATAATGGACAGAAGTAATAACCTCTCTGTATTCAGACTCCTTCATTACCCTCCCATTCAAGTAGAGCCACATGATGGTATTACTCGCATTGATGAACACACAGACTATGGAACATGTACGCTACTAATGCAGGATTCTGAAGGTGGATTAGAGGTGGGTATTGAACAACCTAGAGTAGGTACTAACACAAACATAATAATACAATTTTTAATGATCCATAAAAAAGTTATCTAGATATATCCTGATATGTACTCCTTTCAACGATCCGGGTCAGGGTTTTACTATGATGACACTCCACCAATTGCTCATTTCCCAATAGAAATTCACTAATAACCCTGAAAAGTCCCAGTGCCTCTCTTTTGTTTGAACAGATAGAAAATAATGTATTTTTTTGGTAATAAAATTACTTTCTCATTGTACAAAAAGTATTAAGATTGATGAAAACACTGATCTTGAGATTTTGATGGATTTTAATGTTTTCAGGTCCTCTACTCAATCCAGAAAAAAATGGATTTTACTTGGATGTTGTCCATCAGTGTGTGTATTCACAACACTGCAGTCTAAACCAATTAATCTATTTATTTTGTTGAAATTCTTCATGTAGGTCTGGTTTCCAAAATCTCAAAACTGTTTTTTAACTTTTCTAAAAGAGTTTTTCAAAGCCCCTTTTTGGTAAAAAAAATGTTAAAAACTCTATTTATTCTACAGTAATCAAATTTCACTAAAATAAAATTCTGAAGTATAAAATAATAATAATACTATCAATAATAATGTTACTACTAATGTTGATGATATTACTAATAATTATAATATAATATTACTGCAACAATACCTATTACATTAATATTGTAATAATAATATAAATGCACTACTACTAATGTCAGTAATAATAATATTATTATAAATAATACTAAAATATTATTATAGAGGTGCGGCAAAAAGAACTCAATGATTTTAAAGCCATGCAGCTAAGTGGCGGAATGATGTGGTGGGAGTAGTGTCATTCAACTACTGTGTGTGTGTCATTGTCAATGCTAGCCATGGCTTGGTCGGGTAAGAATTGTACACTTGTAGTTGAGGAGGTTCTTAAAAATGTGGATCACCAGTAGTGACACAGAGATTGTTCTACATATACTTTGCGCTTGGTCAACAAGACCCCCTTTATGATAAGAAAACCATTTACACATGGACTCAAAATTTTAGAGAAACAACTTCTGCTTTAAAAAGGAAATCTCTTGACTGCCCTCACATTGCAACAGGAAATGAAAATATGGTTTTAGTGAGGAATTCAATTCAGCAGTCTTCATGACATTCAACAAGAAAACATGCGACTGCCCTACACATATCAGTTTGAAGTGTTATTGAGATCTAAAGATGTATCTTTGTGATGGCTCAAGAATTAAGTGAGAGAGACTATGGAATACGTACAAGATTGTAACAAAATATTATTTGAAATGTAAGCAGTACCTCTTTTCAGACGAAGCCCATTTTCATCTGTCAGGTGTAGTAAATAAGCAAAATTTCTGATAATGGTCTCAAACAACCCCTGACAACTTCAACAATGACAGGCTTAATAGCCTGAAAGTGACAGTTTATTGTACAGTTTATCAGTCTGGTTTGTTGGATCCCTATTTTTTTGAAGAAGATGATGTGACAGTTACAGTAAACAGTGATCATTATTGTCTGATGTTGCAAAACTTTCTCCAGCCAAAAGTAGACGATATTATTAATGAATACGGAGCTGAAAACTATGGCTTCAGCAAGATGGTGCAACAACACACATATCTCGATGTTCACTTGAAATCCTCAGATATGTTTCCTGGGCACGTTGTATCCTTATGAGGTGATATTGCGTGGCTTTACCCGACTTCACACCCTGTGACTTTTTCCCATAGAGATACCTCAAATCCAAGGTGTTTCAGTATCGCCCTCATAATTTGGAAGTTCTTAAAGAAGTGATAACAAACGAGGTTGCTGCCATTCCGCCCGAGATGACTCACAGAGTAATGGAAACATTCTGAGAGAGGCTCAATCAGTGCACCAACAATGGCGGCTATCATTTAAATAATGTACTGTTTAGAAACCAGTAATGTAAATGGCATTGTGTGTACTTTATTTCAATAACAAATATTTGTTGGTATCCTCATAAGGTTTTTGTTTTTATTCATACCCAAAATAGGGAAGTTCTTTTTTTTGCACACTCTGTATTATTAAAATAATGGTTGTTATCAAAAAATAATAAAAAAATCAGCCTAATTTCTCAAAATTTGCTCAAAGAGGTAATATGAATATCTGTGATTCAAGTCAGTGTTGGAATTTTTGAATAATTGAAATTTATGGTTTGCAAGAAAATAAATTTAAATTGGGTTTTTGTTTTTTAATTTACTCCCAAACTATGAATTTCTTTAATTTTAAAGTTATGATTCTTCATGATTATACATGTATAAGAATCATACCAAAACCTGATGAGTGATTCCAATTTAGTTTCTGAACCAGATTTTAATGAAATTAATTGAAGTCTGTGAAATGATTTTGCATATTCATTTTTAAATTAAATTAATCAAATTTCGTTTGCAATGTTCTGGCCAGGTGAAAACCATGGATGGGGAATGGAGACGTGTCGGAGAAATGCCAGGTGCAATCCTGATCAACTCAGCAGACTTGTTGGACATATGGACCTCAGGAGAACTTCAAGCTGCAGTAAGTATCATTGTTGGCTAACTGAAATTAAACCTCAGTACTGAGAAGTGGATTATTACCCTCTGGGAAACACAGCTTTTGGGTTTTTTATGACCTTCCTAGTTTAGTTTATGATGCAGTTTAGTTCTTTGTGAGTCTTAGAACTTGCTTTGTAGGTTTCCAACTTCTGTAGACGTTCCTGTTGTTCAAAGACCTTTTTTGACAGTGCTTTGCACTTCAGAAGTAGATGTCGTGTTGTTTCAGTGTACTGATCACACAATCTGCCATTTAGGCTTCATTGAGTTAAGCCCATCTGTCCTGTCTAATGTCTGTTCCATCTATCTTCACGAAACTCAAGATTTTCCTCAGGTTGTCTCTAATTAGCAAGGGGACTACTGAAGGTTTGCGGTTAGGTTGGTACCCACAGGATTGTTACCTTTTTGAGCTTATTCTCCAGCAGTCAAAGGTAATTTTAAAATTTTCTATCAAATCTTTCAATTTTGTTCTGGTGGTGGTTTCACTACTTCAACATGCCAGTTCTGGACCAATGTAAAGGGTTCTGATCTTTTTTGCTAGTACATCATCCTTCTTGTTTCCTTCACAGTCTCTGTGATCAGGCACCTTGCTACGTCATGCATGCAGTGACGGCAGAGTATAATTATTTTTATTGATTTAAATCTTTGTTTCTTTATCGCAACTTATAGTGATTGTCTCACAACCACCTGCTGTGGTCGTTTTTAAATTTACAATTTTATATTGCCAAAGTAGATTTAATGAATTATTCTTTTCAAATTTACAATTTTAAAGTTAAAATTAGGTTTATACAATGTTTAAAATTTTAAAGGTTAAATTTTGATTTAAATACAATGTTTCTTACTTTATTAATAAAATAAAGGAATTGACCTTCAGCCAAGTGGTTTTACATCCACTTCTGTACCACTGATACTTATATATTCAGATTATTCCTTTATTAATTGATCTAATTTTGAAAGAACCTCTGGGAGGCTGGAGGCCTAAAATTTGCTATAGCTACTCCATCCTTTTTTTGTTCAATATTAGCCTATCTAGAAGATTTTATTTTAGGTTGCATCAACCTAATTCACCTTCATATGATTTAAGGTCAAGTTTACAATCCTATTAGTCTGGCAAAGTTGTGAACAGTCTAGGGTAACCCACATTCTGCTGAAATAATGTTGCAAACTTTCCCAAGTGATGCTAACTTTCACTTTTATTGATTTTCCATGGATTCCTGTGCCTATTCCTTCAACAATGTGAGATCTGTCTGTATATAATACTATTTTTTCATCCATATTCACAACGTCTTCTTCAATAATGTCTCACCCCTTGTTTCATCCTAATAGCATCGGATCCTTTTTCAATCTATGAGATTTTTCAATCATATTATATTGTATCAGGTTTAACACAGGATGAAAGGACTACACCATCGCCTTTAGTCCAAACTGTTACTTCAAATGATCGCTTACTGAAATTAAAACAACTGTATAAATTTGTTTCAGATTCATCGTGTAGTAGTTCCAAAAGAAAAGATCATGCGAACTCGGACTCGTTATAGTATGGCATTCTTCGTTCAGCCTGATTATGAAACAATTATTAAACCAATAAACACACCGCCTGGGTCTAAAGTTAAAGAAGTTAGTGCGGTTAAACATATTCAATACCGACTCGATCAGAGTGAACCAAAAAGATAACTTAATTTAGTTTCAAATCTATTAAGAAATATATATATATATATATATATATATATATATATATATATATATATATATAGTCTATGTATTCAATGTATTAACATTTAGTTGTGTAACATTTTCATTATTTTCAACTACGTTACCATTGCTTGCAATTTCACTACCAACAAGAATATTATTAATACAAGACCTAACTTTAAGTATGTGGACAAAATATTTCCAAAAAAACTGGTTATGTTGATATTGGGAATCATTACAAAACACTAGTAACTTAAGAAAAATTTTTATGTAAGTAAATATCCCAAATAAAATTAAAATTGCACAGTACTCACACCACAGTACTTTTACAACAAAATTTATGTATTCTCATTTTTTCTTCATAAATTTACAAATACTTTATTGTATTAATAAAATTACTTTCTCAAAGGTAATTGTAGCCTGTTTACAATTAATTTTACCGATTCCAACAAGTTCATATCTGTGTGTTTCATGACATCCTGTAAAATCTCGTTATCTAATGATAAAATACTTGTTTGACATTCTGATGAATTTTTATTCGACAATATATGACTTTGTGTTGATTTAGTATCAACAACATTTTTATCATGTAACTTGGTGAAAAAGGGACTATCACCATCTATCATCATCAATTCTTCTTCAGTTACGGCGTCTGTTGATGCTTCAGTCGTCATGTCACTCAATTTTACATCGTCATCACTACTTGACTCGTCTTTGCTATTTTCGTATGTCTCATCTGAACTTTGACTACCATCAGTAGTTTGATTGAGAGACGACATTGATTGGGCATGATACAGAGGACTTCTGTTCCATAAAGTCTGAAGTGATGTGAGGTGATCATAGTTAATGTACATAGGAAGATATGATGAACGGTCTTTTATGAAATTCATCAGTTCCTTCATTACCAAAATTCTGTACATTTGTTGTTCAGTATCTGGAATCTTTAAACATTTAACAAGTTATTAAAACAGTGGTTTGTAGTTATAAGTTAAGATTATTTTTAAATTACTTTTACAAACTGAAGCAAATCTTTTACCCTTGATGGTCGTGCATTTTTAAACCATTATCAGTGGTTATTAATCTAGTATAATTAAATTCATTCAAAATTTGTTTTTTTATCTGTTCCTATAAATGGATTTGAAAAATTTCTATTGACTGTGTTTAAAAAAATATCTATAAATTGCTTAATTCTTTGCTGTGTGACTCTACTTGTGTCTACTTCCTTTGATATTTTTACTTCCTTTTGTCACAAAATTCCCTAAAAATAAGGAAAATTCTCCATTTAAAAATTGTCCCAAAGAGTGGTGATACTTGACTGAAAATACTTGAATACTTTACACTGACATCATACCTTTGAATATTTTGCATAAACAGTTTCATTTACAATTAAACACTGACAATGTTAGCACCAGTATTTTGTTTGCTTTATCCATATTGTATATTTTTTGATTGCATTTACATTTTTATTGCAGTTATTATTTTTTTATGGCACAGAAAATTTATAATAAACATTGCCAGCAACCTACAGCAAGATATTGTAACTTCAGTTTTGAATATTAATTATCTGTTCTAAAGAATAATCATTTTGTAATACAGTACTCTTCTATGAAAGTCTTTATTTTAAATCCTAGTACTGTATATAACATTTCAAAATATTATTTTCCTGATTTTCAAAATTACAAAAGTTTCCTGGAAACTTAAGAATAAAAAGGCATTCGGTAGTAACTCTCCTACTTCTGCCTCCCAGAAGGTGGATTTATTAGGGAGTTCAACTAATGGTTGTAGTATCCGGTAGACAGGTTACACCCGAATGTAAAGTGAATTTTATTACCTACATAGACTGTTATATCCTGATTGTACCTAAAAGATAAATCCACTAAGGAATCGATCTTCAGAACCGAGTTTAACACAAGGCTTGTGTAGCAGAAGTATGGCCTTCTAGTATTCAGGTACCGTTAAATCAATGGGCATTATGGAATCTACAGTCATGAATTAGTTGGTCAAAGAATTGGACATGTGACATTGGGACACACACACACACACACACACACACACACATATATATATATATATATATATATATATATATATATACACACACACATATATATATATATATATATATATATATATATATATATATATATATATATATATATATATATGTGTGTGTGTGTGTGTGTGTGTGTGTGTGTGTGTGTGTGTGTGTGTGTGTGTGTGTGTGTGTGTGTGTGTGTGTGTGTGTGTGTGTGTGTGTGTGTGTGTGTGTGTGTGTGTGTGGATCCCATAATATGTAATATATTGTAATATATATTACATGCCACTATTTCATTCCAGGTATAGTGAGATGGGTCATACTATAATAGTTTGTTAAGGAAAGTGAATACAAAAAAAGCATAAGGGTGAGTTATATTAGGGATTGTTATGATTTCAAGTTATTCCTGATATGGAGTCCTTGAATAAATTAAGAATCAGTGGTTAAAATTTTCTTTAACCTACTGATACTAGCCCTTAATCAATAATCTACAACACTATATTTTCTTTGTAATTTATTGTTTTGTTGACAACCAAATAATGAACTCTATGACATAACCAAGACTCTGACAGCTGGTTTCTAGAACATTTATTTAATGGTCCAAAAGTAAATGCTAAATTAACATAAGGGGTAATTAAATTTTGTATTCTGTTTCTAAAAAAATATTTAATATTACCTAATCTCCAATTAACCTCTCATTAATTTTAAAGAACATTAATTTAAGGGGGGAAATGGCAGTTATCAAACTTATGATCAATGTACAATGTAATTTTTAGGTTTTGTTGATTGTTCACATTTTTGTTTCCATAGTTACTTACAATGTACAATGTACTATTGACACTGTGCTGAAAGTTTTTGAGTACTGTAGGTATTAATTTTTTTGGGAAAATGGCAGTAGTGTGGGGTATATATTTTGAAATTAGGCTTAAAATATAAAATGCCTCATTTACTAAACCTAAATCTGATCTTGAATTTTTCATCTAAAAAATAATTACATGAAATTAAAGTTCTAATACAATATTTAATATTTAAATAACCAAACTACTTCAGTTAATTCTTCATCCATAATTATCACAATTTATCTACAATTCATTCCACAATCATCATAATTTTCGATACTCATGAATTCATTGCGATAAAACCTAAAATCAATCTATAGGTTACATTATTATTGCCAATAATTTGGAGAAAGCACTTGTTAACACTAAAAATAAAATGAATCAAATTTAAACATGCACATAAAATTATAAGAAATATCACTTAATCAACATTTTGAAATTGCAGTTAAATAATAATTAAAATAAAATAAATCAGTATACCAAAAAGTCATAAATGAAACTTCGACAACATTGTAAATTTTGTAAATGGAATAGTAACTATTATTTACCTACAATTAAAATATTTAACTGACTGATATAAGGACATTAAATTAATAAGAGTATAATCTTCAATTAGCAGTAAATGGATGTTTTAAAAACTGAAATTAAAGATTAAGTTTAATGGTGAATTAAATACATTAATGACTGATCTAGATAGAAACCAGCTATGATGTTTTCCGAAAATATCCTACTACAGTTTTACCAAAGCTACACCCCAAAGGTACTCAAAGACTTGGGTAATCAACGCATTACCCAAGAGATGGGTAATCAATGCATAATGGTCTAATTACCTCACAGTTTCCATGCCACTCCCTAGTCTGGGGTTAATTCTCAGAATTGCCTGGCTGACACTTATTCCTTGATAATCCAGTTGCATCGTGTCATTTCGTGCTTACCTCCTGGTTTCTCCTCCAATATTCGAGCTAGACAGGTTGTTTAGTCCCTACTTCTTTTTCTCTTTCTTTATTCAAATTGCTATCCTACATATCACACTGTTTATAACAACAGGCAGTATATCAGCAGTTTTGTAATTTTTGTGCATCTTTGTAAAAGTCCTTTATTTTTCGTTGTGCATTGTAAATCTTACATTTTAATAAATCCAGTTATGATCCTTGTTCCTACAATAGGATGTAAGACATTCTTCACTTCTTTAAAGTACTGATCTTTACAGCTGCATTACCATTCCAATTAAATTTTTCTGTAGTATATGTGATACAGCTAATCATTATAATATAGCCAGTGATATTGTCAAGTATATTCCAAGTAATACAGGCACATCTAGATATGCTTCATGTTTCAAGCTGAATGACCCCGCAGGGAGGTGCAGACTAACTGCACCTATTGAGAGGATTTAGACATCCCTCGTGGTACCCGAGTTTAACACACACTTACCCTTATGACTTTAACACTTTATACTTAAACTTAAATTTATGGATGCAATAATAGCATCAATGTGCTTTTTGCTTTAAAATAACAATAACAACAACAAAAATGAAGTTGAATGATATCGCAGTTTAGAAGCAAACTGTTGTCTTATACAAAGTAAACTTTATACTCGAACTTCTGTTAGTTTCCATTGTTACTGTTTCTATCTTTATTCTAATATTTAGGCAAAGAATTTGATGATTTGACTTGTCATGTGCAATAACAATGACACACTCTTACTCTATGGGTGGGACAACTTAAACTGGCACTATAACACACTTTATGTGTGTAATGAGTAAAATAAAAACAATCATAAAGCAAAGAGGTTAAAATAAAATTATAACCAAATGCTTTACTTACGATTACAAAGTTTTTCTTAATATCATCTAAAATTGGCACAATATTTTCATAAATCTGTAAACAAGTTAAAATAGACTTCACTCATACAAATATAATTTAATTAATATTAGATTAGAAAGTTAATGCTAGTGTAATTAATTAGTTCTTTCAATATTACCAATTTAACTATTAACAAATATAGCTTAAGCTGTTTAGAATCTGTATAAAATTCTAAATGTAGGAATTTTAGCTAGTTGGTTAAAATACAATTTTATTAAATTTTTTTCTTAACGTACATACTTTAAGCCAGTTAGATTAATGAGGATGAGGGATCAGTGTTAATGGTAAGGGTAAAGCAATAAAAGTAACTGCGGCTCAAACTAAGAACCTTTAGGTGTGCAGTTCAGAGGTGCAGCAGATTGATGGTGCTTTAGCCACATCAATCATTAAGCCATTTTTTTACTTTTATTTTAAAAATAAATACTGCAAAAATATTGCACACACTTTCGCCTATATTGTTAATATTTTCTTAAAATATGGTTCGTAACTGTTGACCAAAAAGTTGGAAAAATTAAAAATTAAAAAACAAAAAGGATCATAATTCATTCCAAAATTATGATCCTATGTGAATATTTTTTTAAAAGTTTTTTGTTAGTAATAGGCACTTAAAGTAACACAGAATAAGTAGACACAGATGCATTCTGGTTGTGTTGTATGTAATTAAACCACTCTAAGAATTAATGGCTATAAAACAAACAGTATTGCATAAAGGAGCTAAATAAACGCTATTGTTCATAAACAATACTAGTAGCGAAAGGGTTAACAAAAATTTGGTCTGATTTGTCAGATTTAGGTGTCATTTTTGAATTTTTCAAAAAATGGTTTTTGAAACCACTACTTGATCAAAAAGTACAGAAGTACCCTTCTGCCACTAATGGCATGTTTGGACTCAAGAATTTCTGTTGAAAATTCTGTCATCAAACAGTTATTCTGATCGTATTCAAGTGTTCAAATAGAAGTCATTAGACGGTAGTAGAATGGACAAGACCATACAATTTTGTGCTCATGCACAGAGTGCAGTATTCAAAATGCAATTAAACCATTACTGGAGACAAATGATAGTGGTAATAATTATTTTTATCACCAGTAAATTTGTATTTTGTTGACTTTTAACTTTTATTTCAAATGCAATGCCTTTAATCACTTTACCTTATTTTGTACTTACTTTAGAGATTTTTAGCAGTAAGTCAGGAAACTTATCGTCATAAACAATATACACCCAAGGCTGGCTGAAGTACGTGAAGAAATCAGATATGTAATTGTTTTCATATCGATCGACAAGATTGTTTAACAGTTTTTCATGTTTTCCAATCAAACGAAAGTAGTTGTGGTCTGGGATATTCTGACCAACAAATAATAATAACAATTTGATTCTTTATAAAAAATGTACATTTTATATAATTGTAGCTAGTTGGGAATTACCTGACCATAGTTAATTATGGTGAAGTGAGAAAATAAAATAAAAAAAGGAAAGAATACAAAAAAATTCACTAAGAAAATTACTCATGCAAGGCTACATATGAAAACTGTGTGTTTTTCATTTACTGCGTGTGGTTGTATGATCCATTAACTTAAGTTACTATTATGAAGTACAACTATTATTACTAACTCTTCAATCTGAATTTGCTACATGATTCAATTATTATTATTATTATTTGACAATTCTCAAAAAATATTACTTCAAATAATTGTAATCTATACCATAACTGTATCACTGACATGATGGAAGTAAATACAAAAAATTAATTAAATTACTTTAATACAGTAAATAAGTTGAAATTAAACATACCAAAAATTAATTAATTTCAATTGTTTGTTAAGAGAATGAAAATTATAACTATATCTAACAGCAAGCAAAACTATCTGGTAATAAAACAATTAAAATTGTTTTACTGGCTTTAATTGTCAATATTTGGCTTTAAAGACATTGAAAAACTTCATTCTCACTACAAACAATATTATCAACCCAAGCCGAACTTCAATTATTATTAGCAAATTTCTGTTGGAAAAATAAGATATTGGAGCAGCCATCATGATAACACTTGACCTTGAAATGAGCTCCAATACTAACCTATAGATCACTTTTTAAGGAGTTGTTAAAATTTTCAAAACACACACACACACACACACACACACACACACACACACACACACACACATATATATATATATATATATATATATATATATATATATATATACACACACACACACACACACACACACACACATTTAGCTAATTTCCATTGCAAAATAAAAATTTTACCTCGTGAGTCAAACACGTTATTTCCTTAACATAACCAGAACTGCTCAGCCTTAAGGAAAAGTATTTTCTTTTTTGTGGTACCAAAGGTAGACCTGTAACTAGAACTTTACTCTGAAACATTTAATAATATAACTTTACAATATGTTAGGTTATAAATTATTATAATCTTAGTACTCATGGATAAAGCCAAAATTCTTGTTTTTACTAGCCAAAATTTAAAAAATCATTAAATATGCCTCAAATTATTTCTTTTTTTTGTTGTATATGTATGCTCAATATCAATTTCAAAACAATTTCCAAAATTTCATCTATGTAACTGTGTGTCACAAACCCAATAACGAAAAAAAGGATCCATCAATTGATTTGAAATTTATAATGATAAAACCAAACTGTTTGGAATCCTATTGTTTTTCAACATTGTTGCTCAAAAATTGTAAAATCTAGAAGAAAATTATTTAAGTATTAATTAATTAGAGTGGGTTATCAGATTTCAAGGAAATTTTTCCTGAATCCAAATATGCCATTGAAATTGAAGAATTTAGTGTTTTTGAGCCTTTAAAAGGCAAAATACCATAAATTTAATAATTTTTTATTTGAATATGATAGGCTATTTAAAATACTAAACATATCAAAAATGCTGAATCTGAACCTGTCACTTGAATGTCATATTTTTCTCTTCAAATGCAGGGCTTTTAAAGTGCTAGCAGTTCTTCTGCAAAGAGTATAATATGAAATGTAAATACACTTCATAAAATTTCTTGTTTATTTTAAAAGTGTAATTAATTTATACTTAATCTCTTAGCCAAGTGGGAATAAATATGTCTACCTAAAATAAATCTTACAAGCCACTTTATGATTATGATCGTGTATGGTAAAATAAATAGTTCTGTAATGCACAATATGCTACAAATGGTTGTAGCAAAGCAGCAACATGTATTCTAAGTATAACAGACTTTCTGATACATTTCAAGCCGAACAATATTACATGTTCTTAACAGTTCGGGACCCGGCCTTAGTGTAGTGTAAAGTCATTTTTATACATTAGGAACTTGACTATTCGAACTTGATGGAAGCAAACCCTTTCAAATAGACAGCAAAACCATAAAAACCTTATTTTGTGAGAGACAGATATACAAAATAACATTACTATGAGCTGTCATGGGTAAGTATGATTTATGGGTCTATTGCCAGTGTTTTGTCACAGTGAAGACTAAATTTTTATTATCAGGGTGTTTTTAGGTGCGTAATAAAATCTATAACATGTAAATACAAAGGTAACATTTAATTAATGAGACTAAAAACAAAACAAATATTGTATAGTATATTACTTTACAATGATATACAACATGTTAGTCCAATGTACTGTTTTTAAATTGTCTCTATTAAAAAAATAAAATAAAAAGTCATGAAAAAATATACATTTTTTAATGAAAATTAATTAAAACTTGTTTTGGATAAACCAAAACTTTGGTTAAATGTATTCCACCTGTACTCACCTTCCCATTAGTTATATTATTATTACTGTTTCTATGTTTATAGCACAGTTTGTTAAAATAATTTTAACAAAGAGGGGATAAATTCTACTTGCCATACGCAATAACAGAATTGTTTACAACAGGATGGACAATTTAAACTGTAACTAAGACACACTTTACATGTAGGACATTTTTTTTTTTTGGTGTTTAACGTTTGACTGGCCAGGAATCGAACACAGGTCCTCGGGGTGAAAGCCCAGTACGCTATCAACTAGGCCACCGAGGCAGCTACAATGTGTAGGAGAAGTCAGAAACAATAACTGTGGACGTACAGTGATCCACAGAGGTTAGATTCTAAGAATATCCCTTCCAGATAACAGAACTATGAAGCATTAGAAAAACATGGGTTAATGTTTTTTATGGGTAATAAATGCCTATTCTATTTAACATCTCTATCTTTTATTGATAATGTCAACATAGTTCTTTTTGTCACAATAATTCCTTTACATGAATATGTAATGTATACAGTCAAAGGCTGATGAAGATTAGAGTATAATGATTACTACTTAGGTTCAGTGAAAAGAATTTTCTCCTAGAGTATGGTGTGTATGATCAAAGTGTGAGGCACATAGAGGTTCAATTCCTGTTAAAGTGAATCTTTTATATCAGTTCTCATGCCAACCCTGTCTGTTACAGAAACAGTTTTAGCAAATAAATTTTATCACTTGTTTTGTTTTAGTTTTTAATTCTTTAAGTTACTATATGTAGTTTTAGTGTTAAGTTTATTAGGTTGTGTACAGCTTATGTATTTGTATTTGTATATCTCTGCATTTTATAAAAAATGTATGTTGTACAGTACGGTAATAATTTAGTTTTAGACATTTTACTAATGCATAGTTTTAGGTGATGTTTACCTAATAGGTCCTACAAAAAATTAGAGCTCTTGCGGATAATCGAATTAGTGCAAAATGTTTTAGTGTCAATAAATTACCCGTTGTGACTGACAATTAAGATATTCAGTTAAAAGTTGAAATAAAAACAATTTATTTGAAAAACTTACCGTATTTAAACTGACACAAGATTGCAAGTTACCGCAAGGATAAACATGAAAATAGTTTATACCATAAGGAAGTTTACACAAAACTGTTTTTGGTACAGTCATCCTGCGTATGAGCATGTTATCACCAGGATTCCCCTCTTCAACAAACACTAAACCTTCGAACTCTGCTTCACACTTTGCACAGAAATACTCACTTACCTGTAAAACATTTCAGCATGTTACTATCAAAAGAGTAATGTCTCATACTTTTTCAACTTACTATCTATAGCAAGGGTTTCCATTTTCAACTGGCGGGTTCACTTCTTTCGGCCCGCTAAGAAGTTTTTTGAAATAAATACAGTATTTTATATTCATAAGAAAAGTAACATATAATATCAAACTGTAACAAAAATAAAACAATTTTCATACAGCAAAAATGAAAAAACAAAGTTGATAATGAATATTTGTAATAGTCAGTAATAGTAACTGTCAGTATTTGTAATAAATTTGTAATAGTAGTATTTATAGTACTTCAATAGTAGTATTTGTAATAGTCAGTCATTCTCATCCGTACTCATGTTCTTCTTGTGAAATTGCACAAAAAAAGTGCAGAAATCGATTTCTTTTGGAATTCAGTTCATCTCCACTGTCACGTTCAATTACGATGACTGAACTTTTGTTTCTGGGTCGTACCCTATGACTCATCTCCAGTAATCACGGCGTTCAGAAACTCAGGATCAGTGTTTTTAGTGTCCAGCAGGTCCTGTGCAATGTTGAGACGGAGTTCTTGCTGTTCCACTGACAGCAGCTTGGACACAAATTTTGCAGCCACTATGCACATATTCAATCATTACACAAAATTGTAAGTTCTGAATCTTACAGAATCTCTTCGGTAATCTCTCGTATGGTCAAACATCAATTTCCCAGTACCAGATTAACCATCCTCTCAACAACAGATGAATTTTGAGCGCTTTGTGACCTTCCAAAAATGCTGTTTTTCTCCACTGATGTGCAGTCATTTTTAAATTAGTCAAACCAATCTTTAATTTGTGTTACCCCTGTAGCTTTGTTTCCAAACACTTGCAGAATTTTATAAAGTTACATATTAACTTTGAGAATCATCAACCTTTACCAAATTTGATGCATTATCTTTACTCAAATCGTTCAGTCATCTTGAGAGAAAGCAAAAATCTTACAAACACTTATAACAACACATCAATCTACAGCCAACAGGCAGCGACTAGTACACTCAAACACGGTGAACAAATTCAAACATGCACATTAAGCTGTCTTTCTCCACTGTGCACAGTGACGTCGCCCTAACATCACTATGGTTTGTGGGAGAATTAAAGGTCAGATACTTTTTAGACAGAACTAGTATGTAAAAATGTTTTCTTTTATAAAATTCTATAAAAATTAGTACAGAGATTGACTTGCAGATTTATCTTTTGAGGTAGCACAACACAGCTGAAAGTAGACATTCGTTCACTGTTATAGATACACTGATTAACCACAATAAATTGTCATGTTTTACTTTTTGTTTTGAATACGTTATTAATCAGTTTGCTGTTAGTTTAATTGTATTCCTTTTGCCATTTATCAAATATTAATTCAAATACTGAAAGTGTGAAGTGGTACATCAAAACCCAACTTTTAATTTAGGCATATCAGAATCAAAGTTAATCCATACTCACAAAACATTATTTATTGTTTCAATATATGCAAATGTCAAAGGCTTCAACGAATAATAACTACATTAATTGTACATGTTATTTCCTATTTGTACCTCTGTTTTAATATCTGTAGAATTTTTATGAAAATTTGTACACTTATTAAAGTGGAGTACACAATTATGTTTAAGTTTTTCAACATGGCCCTTGAGCACTTACAATCTGAATAACTCTGATCTAGTGTTAGTCGGTAATAAGACAGAATGCATACGTACAGTAGATGAAAGTTGAATATGAGCATGATATTTTTAGAAAATCTAATCTATTAAAGATAAATACCAAACTCATACCTTTTTTCCAATCTCACTAGAGTTGTAGTACATGTGCTTATGTTCTTCTGCATAATAATGGTTATTATACTGTGTACCAGGGCCTGCTGCGTAGATAAAAGGATCATTTGTACGGAAGTTTCTGTCAATCACTATTAGACCATTGTATACAATACCACAGTTTGTAACAGCTATAAAAAAAATTCTCTTATTCAGTCTGTTTAGTATTTTCAATATTCAGTAATATCTCCTTCAACAGACATAACTTTAGTGGATTCATGGGTACATGGCATAACTTTAGTGGGTGGACCTTTTTTTGGAAATGGAAAAATATTATTAAGAATTTACTTTCCTTTAAACTGACAATCTGTTGGCAATTCAGAGACAGTAAAATTTTGGTTTTTTATAGCTCTATTGTGCAGACACACTTACTTAAATATCTATGAGGATATATGTTAGTTGACATATTTATTTAAGCTGAAACATGTGTCCGTTGACAATATGCTGTTGTACAGTATATTGACCTTTAAAACTATCCTGTTTGTGATATGATGGCAGTTTTTAGGTTTTAGTAAAGACAAGCCAAATTGTTTGAAACTAAAATATGTAAGAGTAAATTAATGGTTTTATACGGTAAACAACACAAAAACCATGTCATGCATAGTTGTAAAATTGTAGCAAATGCATAGAGAAAGTAAACACTGTAACATTCCAAATAATCGCTTTTGACATTTTCATGCATGGAACAGACCTTCACAATAATTTTTTAAACTTAGGCCGACAGAATACTGTTGTAATTTCAGTTACTACTAAATAAATGTTTTTGCAGTTGTGTAAAGCAGCAGTTAGTATATGTATGTAGTATGTGTCTTGATTGGTCTCCTAAGGTTTTATGTGTGTCAAAGTAGTAGCTGTTATTGTTTGTGCCAAAGTACTTACAGTAACATACTTTTAGTTTACACATTTTCTTAAACCTACTTTTATGAAACATAATACAATGCATAAAGCAATGGATTATAAATGGACTATAATTTCTTTGTACTTTTTATATCATTTTACCTTATCAGAAATTACACATTTATAAATGAAATAAGTGTAATTTTGTGATGACCTCACGTTTTCTTTGTAAGTGTGTGATTTTTAACAACAAATTATTTCCATCACTCAAACAAAAAATTGTGAATGGCAAGTGTCCGAATAATGGAGGTTACACTGTTAATGTAAAATTGTAACTATAAGAAAAGTTTGCAATATAATTTCATTACTACATTCATTATTCATTATTAAAACAAACCAATTGGACAGGTAATGAGCTTCCATTACTTAGAAACAATCACATCAAATAGCATTAACGTGGTAAATGACATAAATTCTCAAGTTAAAAAGAATCAGTAATATCAATTTGGTGTCCAGAATATCATCTGGAAAAAGTAACTACATGTAGATCAACAGTAAAGTGCAGATACTTATGAGTCCTGTGTCAGACTGGTGTTAATCTACATTATTAAGGTTCAAACTGACGTAAATAAAGTAACTAATACTTTAAGCAAGCTGGGATAAAAGAACCATCATAGGAATGACAATTAGGGACAGAATAGGAAACAGCATCATAAAACCAACTGGTGGAGGATATAATTAGATAAAGAAAGAAAAGAATGATAAACTGGCTTGAACACGAGATATGATGAACCAATATAGACTGGTTCGTATCCCTATTGACGGAAAGCCAGTACAGGCGAAAAACCAGTATAGGCCATCAGAAAGACCACATAAAATATAAAGATATTTGGAACTCTATTTCACAAGAGAATCAACCAAATTAACACAGCCTTTGCAATTGACAATATTTAAGGCGTTCTTAAAGAAAAAGAAAAAAGTTGAAATTATTAACTTAGTCTATAATGCTTTTTTCAAGAATGTACACTCACTGGACAAGCAACGAGATAAGCAACTGGATAAGCAAAAAAAGTTGTTAAAAAGAAACTATGGTGTATATGATTTCAAGTTATCTTCAAATCCATAATCAACTTGGATTTTTACACACCTTTTGAATCTTCTTTGAACCTTTAATTTGGTATGCTAATTGGTACATCAGGACAAGTTGTACTGGTGTTATCACAACACTATTTATTAACAAAATAAATCAAGGTAATAGATTTTGACTGACTGTGGTCAGGTAAGTTATTACTGACTGTGTGTGGAAAAGCCTCTGTTGACCATTGTCATTTGGTATGTGTGTTTGTTACAAAGTTTTGGCCAAAAAAATTGACTAATTGTTTTGAACTCTGGTACAGAGGTACTAAGATACTAAACCCAAACAACGTATGTGTAAGATTTTTCCCCATTCACTTCTGTTTCAAGATGGCGGTCTCTGAATTAACAATGATTCAATTGGCAAACTGCATGCAGTTTTTGCCAAATGCATTAACCAATTGTTTTGAAATTTGGAACAAAGATATCTTGTAAAAAACCAAAATATGTAACATTTTTGCCTTTTTACTTCTGTTTCAAGATGGCAGCCTCTGATTTAATTATGATGAGTGTATACAGTTTTGACCAAATACATCGACCGATCATTCTAAAATTTGGTTTGATGATACATTGTATACAATCCGAAAGACATATTTGTCAGATTTTTTCCATTCATTTCCATTTCAAGATGGAAGACTCTTATTTAATGTTGAGAATGTAGTTGCTTGCAATTTCTTGTAATAGTGACTAAGCAGCAAGACCTATCATAATTTTGACTGCTATATGGAGAAAGAGCATAAACTTTCCATTAGTCTAGTAACATTTTTCGTGAATATTGCTCTTACCGATTAAATTAGAGGAAAAGTTTATGAGGGTTGTTGTACAGCACTCTGTATATTAATTAAGAATATATTGCAAAGTCTACTGTTTTTTGAACTGTTAATATGATTTATACAAGACAAAATCAAGTGAGTAAATTCTTCAATATGATAGCAGTAAAAACTGTATGACAAGTTTGACTAAATTTTGACTACTTTAACTAGTGAAAATGTAATTGTTATCCTTCTGAGTGGATGGACATTTTGGAGACAGAATCTAAAACTATGTTACTGGTTTTTCATATTAGTTGTACATTTATTTTACTGCTAAGATTGCCTGACAACCCACTTACCATTAAATGTTGCCACTGAAGTAATTTTCTTTTCAAAACAAAAGAATGCTACACAATCAATAGTGATTTCTTCATTGCCATGGTTGAAGGTAACTTTTTGAATACGGTTGCTTATTGGGTCCACATCCCAATTGTGAAACTCGTATGGACCATAGACACTTACATTTAAGTCCAAGAGACAACTAATTACAAAGTGGTGAACCTGTTAAAAACAAAGTTAATTGCACCTACAATCAATATACACTTAAAACTATGAAACTATAAATTTATTTTATCAGAAATTATGTATATATATAATTATCAGGTCATAACCTCAGTTTTTCTTTTTGGAAGAGCATGATTTTTTTTTAATTTTCTCACCATTCTAATGGACCGACATCTCTCATGAGCAGACAAAAACATCGGAAATAGCAAGACTCCATATAATAGAGGTTTAACTACGAGGGCTATTAGAAAATTAAGGTCTGTTGGCGGCCAGTAAATAAAGGAGTGGGGGTAGAGGCGTGGTAGGGATGGCGTTGTATAGAGGAGCTCAGTATGCATGTGTCTGTATGCCTGAAAGGTCGATTTATTTGGTTTGCTCTACCAAATAAATGTCCACCGCTAGTGAAAATCCCACCACTGTAATTGACAGCACTGCTGATTGTGAAGTGCATGCTATAATTCGTTTTCTATGGGCAAAAAAAAACCTGCAGCGATCCAGTGTGAACTTTCAATTTATGGTGAGAATATCACGAGTGACAGCACAATAAGGAAATGGTGCCATTTGTTTCGGGAAAGATGCACTAATGTTCATGATGAAAAAAGAAGTGGCCGTCCATCTGTGGTAAATGACAATCTTGTAAAAAAATAAACAAAAAAATTGGAGAGAATAGGAAGTTCACAATTACAGCACTTTCAAACTGTTTCTCTCAAATTTCAAGAACCGTACTCTATGAAATTGTGACTGAGAGACTAGGGTAACACAAATTTTATGCTCGGTGGATGCCGAAACTTTTGACTCATTTTCACAAACTCAACAGACTTGGAGCAATGCTAACATTTTTTACTCGTAATGATGAGAAAGGAGATGGGCTCCTTGATTACATAATGACAGGTGATGAAAAATGGGTGTCCTATGTTAATGTTGAGCAAAAAAGCCAATTGAGAGATTGGAGTCATACTTTGTAGCCGCGTAAACCCATCAAATGCCGTCAAACATTTTCAAACAAAAAACTTATGGCAACTGTTTTTTGGATAGGAAAGGTGTTCTTTTGGTGGAATTTATGGAAAGGGGCACCACAATCAATTCCACAGTGTACTGTGAAACTTTAAAGAAGCTCAAACGAGCAAAAGGCAGGGCATGTTGGCTGTTGAAGTTGTCTTCATTCATGACAATGCACGTCCTCACACTGCAGCACAAACTCATGAGCTTTTGGACCATTTTGGTTGGTATGTTTTTGACCACCCACCCTACAGCCCTGATTTGGCTCCAAGTGATTTTCACTTAGAAGAAATGGCTTGGAACACAGCACATCATGAATGATGATGAATTAAAAGATGGCGTCAATGCATCGCTATGTGAACAGGCAGCGGAATTCTATTCAATCGGCATTGAAAAGCTTATACCTAGACACGATAAGTGCTTAAAATTTGTTCAAGGATATTATGTTGAAAAGTAGTTTAAGGTTTGCTCTGTAAGATGTATATAATAAGTCGTTTGTACAAACAATGAGAATTTTTAATTATTAAAGGGAACTTACTTTCTGAACAGCCCTCGTAAACTTAAACTTTGCAGGCATTGAAAGTCTAAGTTTAATGTCACTTAGACTTTAATGAATTTTTCACTCTTTACACTTTAATTTCACATAAAAAATAATTAAACAGTGAAAGTGACATATTTGTCATTTAGAAATAAAATACAAGATGATAAAATCAAGCAGAAATTGTAATTAAATAGCGGAATCAATTGAAACAAATAACATATGATTCATAACAAAATAGAAAATAGCATCATTTTATCAGTACGCAATTCCTTACTAGTGGATATTTATTTAAAATAAGGCCATCGTGATAAGATCTATACACTGAGCCTTGAAAATAAATGCTGATACTCTAGAATAATTTTTTAGGAGCAATTAAAAATTATACTTAATATATGTGTTTTAGTACTCCAATGTGTATTCAAAAATTTTGTCCAACTTTATTCAAAATTTTCCACAAAAATTGATTTGGTCAACAAAATTTTACAAATTTGTTAACCAGCAAAATCTGTTCAATTAATATTGAAACACACCTCAGCAATAATAATTAATAATATTTATTTTTGTTATTATTTACAATCAACATAAACAATGACAATAAACATAATATATCATTTAATAGTGTATTCTCAAAGGAAGATCTGTAGTGTTGTCATTGCCTAAACAACACAGGAACTGAGTTACACAACCTAGTTCCGCTTACTAACGCTTAAACAACCACTACAAAAATCCCCATTCTTCTCTCCCGGCTTGAAAACAGCTTAAGCCTGCGGAACCTAATTCACTCCCATCCACCAATACTCACTTCTGATTGTTTCGCAGTTCACGCACATTTCAGGTCTATCCTACACTAGATTAATACATTTCTGCCCAGACATTACTGCCGGTACTTTACCTTGCATCTCCCATTTCAAGGTAATAAATATAATAATATAGAATGAATATAGAATATGAATATAGTTTCATTCTGATTGGTGTGTTCTTTTTCTAGTTTTAACAATGGAATTCTGAAAAAATATGGTTCTTGCCGAGGTCAAAAATTGTTGTTCAGCAGAACAACGAGCAGAACCACTAACTGCAGAAAAATTACACTCAGCCTACTAACATCCAGACCAACTGTACAAGACAACTTGCTCGGCAGGAAGTAAGAGGGTTCTGGCCAACTAAATACAAAGTGAATCTATTGCAAAATTTTGAACCGAAAAAGTGCTTCACCAGCCAGCAGCCGACCTAGTAAATGCCCGGACTTCTTCTATTTCGCCCGGAGACTACAACATAGGTCATCCCAGTAATATCATATCTTAACAATTTTCCCATTACTTATTAGACATTATGTTTTTACAATTTTTATGGAACAGATAAATTTTGCAATGACAGTGCATTAAGTTCAGTAGGTTTAAATATGCACCAACATAATTTCCACTCACATCAATGCTATTAAAACAATTGCGTTTGTCAGCCAAATCTTCACATACAAACTTGATTCTCACAGCTGGAACACCGAACATCAACAGAGAAGTAATGCAGTTTATTGGCTCTATGCCAGACCCATATACTATAAAGGAACCTGTTAATAAAATAATTAATTAAAATCTTTTCTTTCAAGAATGCATTGAGATCAAACACATTTGTAAGTATTCCTATGTTATTATTTCTTTAAAATTCTAAGGGTGATTCAATAAGAATGGCAGTTTTAAATACATGCTTTTGTAACATTGTTACCATTGCAACATTTTATTTATATCTTTGTTAAATAATATTTTTGAGATTAATTATCATAGAATGCTTATTTGTGAAAAAACATTACAAATATAGCGAATATAATGCAGAAGCTGTGCTGTGCAGAAGATTTGTATGACTCGAGGTCGTGATAATGTACCTAATGAGTCTACAGTTCAATAGGCATTAGGATTGTGAAAATAATTCTGATTTCATAAATGATAACACTTGAAACAATGGTTTTGATTGAAAATATCAAAACAAAAGTGTGCTCTTGTTCCAACTGGTCTGATCAGAACATTGCAAAAGTGTGTGAAAGTATTGCAATGAGGCCATGAAAGTCAATTCATCGTTGTTCACAGTAGTTGGATATCTCGAAAAGTTCCCTTCGGCGAATTCTCACAAAGAATCTCCATATGTAGGCCTACAAACTACAGTTAACAATAATGAGAGGGCTACTTTTGGAAAGTGGAACGATTCTGTAACACCTGAAATTCAGTTCTTAAAGTTAAAGAACTTATTAAATGTCAGGAAATTAAGTATTTAAAAAAAGTAAAGATATCTAGAATAATACATCAAGCAATGTTTACCAAACTCAAAGACTAAAAAAGGAAATATTCTTAAAAATTAAACATTTATAAAAATTCAAAATCGTGTAATACAGTATAATTTATGTAATGAAATTAATAAACACTTAATTAGTAGGTAACGTAACAGTAACAGTAATTAGTAAAACTAATAATAACAGGTAACAGTAATTAGTAAAGGTAATAATAACAGGTAACAGTAATTAGTAAAGGTTAGAAACCAAATATTTTTAATTTACAACCTGAAAAAACTGATATATTCAGGTAGTACAAAAATAAATTTTATGATATTACGGATTTGTGCTTGTATTCATAATTAAATCTGTAATTTTTAAATGCAGTAAGCGCACAGATAAATAGTAAAATAGATGGTAAAATAGAATTTTAAAAAAATGTATTTTTTTACAGATTTTTAATGGCTGTTATTTTGAAATGGACGAATTCTAGATGAATCATTTTTTTTTGTGTTAAGTTTGATTCTTGTGAATCAAAATATTTCTTTAGCTTAGATTAATTAAGATAGATATTTAGAGGTTATGGAGTTTGATAGGACCTGGCAGTGCAACCAAAGGACAAAGGGTCTGTTGTACTAAACTTCTTAGGTAAGAACTAGTTCTGTAGACTGGCTCTCCCAATTAGTTTTCACAGTTCACTCACTAGCTCATTTAGTTGGAGGTCCTTAGGATCCTGGAAAAGAAACACTTTTCATCTCGTGCTGGCAATAGTCTCACAGTCATAATTGTATGACCTGCATTTTCCTTATCCATCCTGTATAGCATACAAGTGGTTTCTCCAAGGTATACTGTACCTGACTCACAACCCTTCAGTCTTGGAGTACAGGTTCCATCAGTCCTGTCATTGCAGCCCTAAAAAAGCTTGTTTTTCATAACCAAGTGTGATACTTTGGAGGATCTCTGCTTCTAGGTCTAATTTCTACTGCCTCTTCACTTCTCAGTTTGCTCTTTTGTACTCCAGATAGACATTTATGTATCTACAAATGTAGGTATGATTTGAGATAGCTTGTTACTTTACTGATTTGAGATATTCAACCCAATCTCTCATCTTTTCCATCGCAGGTTGGTCTTGTAGCCCATAGTCTACTGTTAGATACAGGCCCAGTTTGCTCCAGCTCAAGTAGCTAGGGAAATAAAATGTTCACACATGCAGAGCCTCGTATTCACAGATAAAACTATGGAGGTTGTCTGGTATCCAGAGTCTGCATACTTAAGCTAATCCATTCAGCCTTCAGCAGTCACTTTTCTACTTTGACTTGGGATGAAAGGATCTAAGTCAACAGATAGGTGAAGAAAGATTAGATGCAGCTAGGGAATTCCTTTAGAACTGCTAAACCCGTAATCACAATGTGCGAGGCCCCTCAGAGAGAAATGTTTGTTTAGTCCAGTTTTGAAAACACATTTCCATCACAACAACAGCTATATGTCATGATAATAATATTTAGTTTTGTGTGCAATAGATGGATGATTTATATTTTACCAGAAAAAAATTACTTTACTTTTTAATCCATGAATTGATTACTAAATGTGTTGATGACTGTCTAATGTGTAAAACTACAGAAAATATAGCTCTTAAGCCATTTCATTATTATTTTCCATAAACTCGCAACTCTGCAAATATTTTGTATATTACAAAAATTGTTATAAGTTTTGAATTAGAGGATTGCCTAGTACTCAAATTATATGATGACTTCCTTGTTCTGTTTTGTTGCTATATTTAATTTTCCACAAATCAAACAGCAACATCTGCCACACTTAAATTGTTGTATGTTAATAATTTCTCAAAAATTTAACTGAATATCAAAACTTACGTGGTTTATTTTCATCAAAACATTCTTTTACAAATTTAAGAGCATATGTTGCATCAATTTGAGAATTAATTAAAAACATGTTGTGCGGATGTTTGCCCAGGCAGTGCGAAATGTTACTGCTGAAATAAGAATCAAAACAAACATTTACATTAATGTAAACAAAACACAATTTTAATGTATGTATAATAGTATTACAGTAAATTTGTTAATAGAATGTTTGTTATTGTATTGTTATTACTACTGTTTTACTTTAAAAATATTTATATCTTCAAGACATATTCACATGCAATTACTGACTGTACTGTTCAGTACGTTGTAAACACACACAAAACAAAACTACCTCATATGAAAAATACTCTACAATGTTTGCTTGTCTAATGTCAACAAACTATGATTTCCGATTAATGCTCTACCATAGTAAGATGTATAGGATATGTAAGCACAAATATATTTCTGTTCAGACTTACACCATTGATTATTAATTGCTGAGTAGAAGAGATAAGAGTGTTGTGGATACAAAGATGTACAGACAGACTTACACAAAGTGGTTATACAGCAATCTCTTGGGACCTGATTCCCTGAACCTAAAAATACAAAAAAAGTTCATATAAACATACATCCAAAAATGCTTCTTTTTCCCACTATTTGGCTATTTTTTAAAAAATATTTCATATTTTTATAATGGTTCAACCAATAAAATTCACACTTAACTTCTTTATGCAGTAGAGGCTACATTAGAAAAAATTAACCAACTTCATACATTGACCCAATTTAAAATGGTTGATGTTTAAAAATTGCAATCCAAAATAAATCAACAATGGTATATCTTATTGACAACCATGTAATATGAACCAAAGAACCAATCAGCAAAATAGCTGGTAAAATACACAAAATGAAGCCAACAAAAACATATAACTTAAGACAAGAACAAACCAATGGATCAAAATTGAATTAACAATTAAGTATTCAGAAGCAACAAATTTTAGTAATGTTGAAACTATCAGAGAAACTAGATACATTTGTAATGATTAGTGGAAAATAATAAGTGTGAAAACAGGAAGAGTAATATTAATGTGATAATTTATCAAGAATAATACAGACAACCATATTAATAATTATAAAATCAAAAGACTTAAAGTTTTATAAACATTTAAGAACATTTCAAAAAAATGTATTTCTATTTTAATAAAAAATATGTTACAAATTAACCTTAAAACAAAATTTATCTTTTATATATAATCATTTCTTATAAACAAACTAATTACTATGCCAGGATGATCACCCCACTTGAGATCAGAAAATACTGTATGTATAAAATGAATGTAAACCTTTTCATTCGCTCTTCATGGAATTACAGTTTGTAACAAAGAATAATTTTGAAACTGTTACATTCAATTTAATTTTATTTTTGTTATATATATATATATATATATATATATACATGTATTTCATTTTATAATACTATATTTTTGGTAACCCTTTTAATACCCGTTGAATAGCGTAACTTCAAAACAATGGAACAAGTAAAACAGCAAAACTGCACAAATTGGTCTGTCAAGGCATGAAATACATGGTAACAATGCGTTTATTTTATATGGGTATGTCATTGCTCTGATGGATTAATTTTCACAGCTTTGCTGTTTTAGTTACTCCATAGTTTTGAAAGTTATGCTGTTCGAAAGGAAATTAAAAGAGCTGTAAAAAGGTATCTTGACATAATAATTATTATTTTCATAAATTTTATTACTAAACGAGACAATTATGAAGCACTATTTTGGAGATGAATTGTGTTCAACACATACACATTTATTGGTGATTTGTGCAAAAAAAAAAAAAAATAAATGGTGAGCTGTATAATGGATGCAAATTTACTGTAGTGTGTTATAGGAAAAACTTCTATGTGCTGCAATAATGATGTACCATTAACAAAATACACAATTTATACTTATTTAAATATAAACTATGTAACTTATATTTTTAACTAATGCTACACCTGGGCCTGGGGAGTTGGGTATCTTCTAGGCAAAGCAAATATTATCACTATAACATTACCAAGGCTAAAAGATATTTCAGCTACACCTTCACTGTTGTCTAGTGTACAGGCCTGCTAAGTAATTGTAGACAACTAACTGATATTAACAGTGATCTCATAGTCATTAGCTAACTAGGGCAGAGTACGCAAGACATTCTTTACACTGATAGGAACATTAATAATTTGTCTCATGATCCTGTACTTCCCTTCATATTGTAACCTCTGTATCAATGTGGCATAGTTTAAATCTGACTGAATCCTCTCTACAGATTGACTCTTGCAGAAATTGCACCATGGCTGCAGTTACTGATTTCAATTCTACAATACAGTGGGGTCTCAGCTTACAAATTTATTTTGTTCCGAAAGTTGTTTCGTAAGTTAAAAATTTTGTAAGTTAAGACACATTTTACATGAAAAATGCCTAATTCGTTCCACCACCCCCCAAACTCATGCCATACAATGAAAAAAAATACATTTATGTCAAATATGGAAGAAATATGCATTAATAAAACACAGATAAAAAATGAAATAAAAAAGGTATTAAATACCCATAATATGTACTACATTACATGTATACAATACTAATACGAAATATTGTACGTAATAATGTCTAAAGATTTGGATATGTTGTGAAGTTCGTGGGAGGAGGCGGCGGCGAAGTTTGTGGATATAGAAAAGAAGGAGATGAATGTGGAGAGCAGAGAGGGAGTGTTAGTGCATGCATACACAAAATAAAATTTAACACTAAAAATTAATATAAATTTAACACTTTTTAAAAATGTTTATGATTTTTTAACACTTTTTAGAACTTAATTTTTAATTACCATCACTTTCTTTTGCCTATTTGGGTTCACTTTCCTAGTTTCTTCTGACGTACGTTTGGTGAAATAACGATCCAGCAGCGATTGATTTTGATGACTTTTAAGAATGCTTCTGAAATGTATTAGACAAATGTCATCAAAATGTTGCAGGTGCCCAATTCATAAACACTTTTTTAGGGTGTTTTTTTTTGCATTGTTTCGTTAGTTGAGGAACAGCAGAAAATTTCCAAAATCTTTTTTCGTAAGTGTAAATTTTTGTTAGTAAGGTCATTCGTAAGTTGAGGCATCCACTGTAGGTCTGTCATTCGTAGTGCCTAGGTTTTTTTAATAATCCCTTCCTCTAGTATTTTAATGCAATCTAATGCTTCTAGAACCACAACTGTTAAAATATATCAAACTTGTGATCACGTTTGTCGCTGTTTAAGACAAAATAGCAGTAAGAAGATGAAGACCAGTGCATTCAGTAATTGTGTTTTTTTTTTTTTGGAGTTTAACGTCCGACTATTGTGCACACTTGGGCTAATGCAGACGGTGGGGATGATTTATAGCGTATGAAAATGCCAAGCCCTCGCCGGGAATCGAACCCGGATCCTCAGGGTGAAAGTCTAGTACGCTATCCACTAGACCACCAAGGCGGCTTCAGTAATTGTGAACACCTATAACGAGTACAATCTGTTTGGACTGTTGAGTGTATCCTGGATACTCTTGGTGGATAGATCAGTGGTTGCATGGTCTATATCCACTGTAACCACAGAACCTCTCCCCCAAGATCACAGGGTGGTGGCCAAGACTACCCTGCAATTTCAAGTTCACCCCACTTGTAGGAAGTTAGGGCTACTGTTCTTGCCTCACCTTGCAAAGGAGATGAGTCTCTTGCACTCGTTTTGGAAAGAGATATGTTCTCCAATAGTTAAATAGGTGGTATCCCTCTATTTTTGTGCCCATCTTTTCATAACATATCTGATTCCTACATGTCAAATATGGAAGCTCCATAGTCGAGTAACCTTCAAATTTCTGTATAACACAAATGTAAGACTTATAACGCCTGATGAGCAGTTGTTTATGCTCAGTATATTATGGTAAAGTAAGCTCCCACAAATGTGACCACTCCCACTTGGATTGACGAACATACTGTAGAGCTATGTTTCCAATAAATCCTAAGATTTAATTTTGATTCAATGGCACTATTTTTACATGCAACACTGTTCATCAAGTACTGATGTCTTTCCTCTTCAAAACAATAATAAAGTAAGGCACAACCACAAAGACATTAACGATATTAGTGTTACATGTTCTCATTACATGCAGGCTTAGAAAACAACTCTATACTGACCAGAAAGAAAGACAATTTAAGTCAAACCTGTTGTAGTGTCCAGGAGAAATAGAGGTTCAGGCATTCACCAGGTCAGCCATGGGCTGATGAGGCACTTTTCCAGTTTGGAATAGTATAAGAAATTCACTTCTTGTTTAAAGTTAGCCAGATTCCTCCTGAGCAAGTTATGGTGTCTTTAAATAAGTTATGGTGTGGTTCCAAGTGTTGATAAGCTGTGTGAAATTGTTCTGTGTCCACCTCGATGTCCTACCAAACAACGATTTTCGACCTGTATTCATACTTGGCTACCACAATTTCTCAGAATTCCATAGTCAGAATGAAGCTATTGTGCATGAGAGATGCGAGGTGATGCACAAGCAGTAAAGCCTGGGCAGAAATATATCAATCTATCGTAGTATAGACCCGAGATATGTGTACACTACAAACCAACCAGAAGTGAGTATTGGTTGATGGGAGTGAATTAGGTTTCACAGGCTTAGACTGTTTCCAAGCTAGGAGAGAAGTATGGGGATTTTTAGCGTGGTTGCTTGGGTGTTAGTAAGCAGAATTAGGTTGTGCAACTTCGTTCCTATGTTGTTCAAGCAATGACAAAACAACAAGTAGCTGTTGTAGTTTTGACATGTTTGTGATTGGTAGTGTTGGTGGTACTTAATTAAGTCTTAAGTATTATGTCCTAGAATAATTACACCTTGCAATCACAAGAAAGATACCTCATAAGATTTTTACGGCAGAAGTTTGAACTGGAGAATAATTTTCTTAAATCATGTTGCAAAGGTACTGGGTACTGAAGTCCAGTGAACAAAAACAAGAATGAATAATATATCATGTCCTCTCCATCAATAGTTATAGTCTTTTGAACCCTAAAAACAACAAATAATTTTTTACTTGTATTACTTAAAAGAAACATTTAAAATATCAAACAATATTTAAAACCTGTGATCATATGAAAGTATTTGTTATTTTTATTTCTTTCTAAATGAAAACTGAGTGCTTTACTGATGTTATGAATGCAAATTTTCAAATTCCCAACAATACTTTTCTATTTCACCTTTAACCCTTTGCAGTTTATAGTCCACAACAGCTGGCCACTGTTTTGTGTGTCAGGTTAGATTTTGTACCTACATTGTTGTCCTTCAGAACTACTTGGCCAGCAAAGCTAATTCAGCAATCATGTGCAAAAATTTGCTAGATCAGCAATCATCTGTACATTGCTTTGCTAGGTTGGAGCTAGCTTTAGCATCAGTGTTGCTTGTGTATTAAATTTAAAAACAATGATTCTTAGTGCAAAATGTAACAATTCAATCATTTCAAGACGAACAACCAATATATATTGGAATGGTTGTAGTACAGTATAAATGAATGAGTTGATAATGGTAGCTTGAATGGTTACATCATCACTAGGCCTACAAATAAATTTGGAATTACAATAAACAAATTGAATATATGACAGGAGAATGAAAAAACAGTACAAATGGATATATTTAACACCAAAATTATATACTTTTTGTAGCTCAGGTTATTGGAAAGAAGTGTGATAGTTCACAATTTAAAATAATTATTGATGGTCAACCATATTTAATTTAGTGCTTGATTTCTATGTGAACACAAACAACAAGAGTGTGAATTTAAATGAATTTTGTACACAAATATTTATTCAAATAATATATGTTTGTAAATATATTTAACTTTTTTTGGCTGATTGGTGCTGAATTAAAAATGAAGATATCTCAGTCTGTTGTAGTCCGCAGGAGAAATAGAAGTCTGTGCGTTTACCAGGTTAGCCGTGGTCTGGTGAAGCATTTTTTCGGTTTGGAATGGTGAAAGAAATTTGCTTCTCTGTGCGTTTACCAGGTTAGCCGTGGAGTGGTGAAGCATTTTTTCGGTTTGGAATGATGAAAGAAATTCGCTTTTTGTTTAGAGTTTGCCAAATTCCTTCTATTTCCTCCTGAGAAAGTTGAGGTGTTGTATAGTGGTTTCGGATGTTAGTAGGCTGTGCATGTTGATGTTCTCTAGTGGGTGCTCCTCCTCGATGTTCTGCTGAACAACGATTTTTTACCTGTATTTATACTCAAAATTATGGTGAGAACCACAGCTTCTCAGAATTCCATTGTTAAAACTAGAGAAAAAATACACCAATTAGAATGAAGCTACTGTTTAATGAGATGTGAGGTGATGCGCCACCAGTGAAGCCTGGGCAGAAATGTATTTATCTAGTGCAGTATAGACCTGAGATACTTGTGCATTGCGAACCAATCAGAAATGAGTATTGGTTGATGGAAGTGAACTAGGTTTCACAGGCTTTTCTCTGTTTCCAAGCCGGGAGAGAAGTACAGGGATTTTTAGCATGAATGTTTAGGTTAAGAAAGCAGAATTAGGTTGTGTAATTCAGTTCCTATGTTGTTTACGCGATGACACTGTTAACCAAAATATTAAAATGCCATGGATGAATCCGAGGTCACACTCATTTATTAAACCAATGAGTGCAACTGGAATTGGTTATATTATTTTCAAATTTTAAAATAAAAAGGGCATGTTGATAACATTAGTACTAAGATTTTGAAAACTATATCTGAATTTATAGTTGAACCTTTTAAGTTATATTTTTGAAAATAATATCTGAATTTATAGTAGAACCTTTGAATTATATTTATATGTATTGGAAAATCTGTCTGGCCTGATGAGGTTAATATTGCTGATGCAGTTCCTGTGCATACAGGTGGTAGTAGATCTGTGATGACTAATTACACGCATTTTTCATTAATTTCTAGTGTAGCTAATATCTTTCAAAAAAAAAAAAAAACAATTTTTAATTTTTTTATGGAAAGTAAAATTTTATCTGCAAAACAATTTGATTTCATTAAAAATATAGGGACTAGAGATTTTTTTGATTATGTAGCCATCATTATGTATAATAATTTAGACAGAAGTAAGCCTTCACTGGTCAGTTTTTGAATTTTGGATTTCACTAGTCAAAGCTAAGGCATTTGACATGGTTGATCATAAAATATTATTACACAAATTGTACTACATAGGGATAAAAGGCAAAGCTAAAAATGATTTATAAGAAATTACCTGATTGGCAGAATGCAAAGGGTTAAAATAAATTGTTGTTTTAGTGATAACAAATGTATTTCTATGAAGTATACCTCAGAGTACCCATGTTGTTCATTGGGGCGAAGCCCCCTCTATCCCCGACTTAATGCATTCCATTACATGCTACTCCTCCCACAGTTTTAAGTCGATCTCAATGAAATTTGAAATATATATTCTTCTAGGTCTCAGGGGTGCATACTTCGACTTTTGTCAAAAAATTTTGAAAAAAAACCCGAGTTATTGATGAAAAACGCTCCCATTTGTTTTGTGTGTGTAAGACAGAGACAGTAACTGTTTGCTAGACGAAGATAACATCCATCGCCGCTGTGGTATACGTCACTACTTACGTACGCGAGCAAACTCATCAAAATTACCTGAAACAATGAGTCAGGTAGGAGGGGTTCGGGCTCAGGTTTGGGTTTGGCGAAGTGATAAGTCAGTAGTTTTCTGGTTGTGGGTCTTGAACATGCCACGTCCAAGAGGCAGAGGTAGAACTTCAATCGGTCGCTTGACGATAGATCAGCGAAACTATCGAAATCGATTCACAAATATAAACAATGATGAACAATCAACCTGGGAGTGTTAATTTTTAAAATAACACACAGTTCAGACATTTGCAAATTGATTTCGAGAATGCTTTGCAAAACCTACAGTTATTTGAGTGCAATAATTGTTCTAGAGTTTTGATTAAAAACAAAGTATTTGATGTGTGCTCACAGTGTAAAAAAAATCGAAGCAAATACACATCGGCCAATAATATGAATCCTGGAGTTATTCCAAGTGAAGTCGAAAATTTAACTTTTATTGAGCAGTTACTTATTGCGAGAGTGCAGCCTGTGATGCGCATATACAGAGTCAAACCATGGCTCTGTTGGAATGGGATTGCAATGGGATCAGAGACTTAGAGAAGCAAAGCCGCTTTGTTCACATTTACCTTTCGGTGGTCTTTGTGCTTATTTGGTTGGTGATTGGTCGCAACTACCACCCGTAGGTGACTTCAATTTGTAAATTAATTTGTATAATATTTAATTCATTTGCAATATATTTAAGTATTAGTGAAGTTCAGACATTTTGTGTAAAACTTAATAAAATACTTTAAAACTTAATAAAATATTGTTATAAAAACCTAATATGTGTTTATGAGTGAAATTGATAAAAATTTTACTGAAAATATATAATGTATAAAATATTGTGATATTTCCTTATTTCTCTTTGAAATTATTTTAAACCACACACACTATCCACACAGATATACTAATCAAAACATTACCGAATGTTTAATTATTCATTTGTAAAAAAAAATTATTCTTATACTTTTTATTATTCATAATCATAATAAATCATTGCTTCGCCCCATTTGTCCCGGGGGGGGGATTCCTAATTCTATATATAAATGATTTATTAAATGTTATTCAAGATCATTCAGTTATGGCATGTGCAGATTATACCGCAATAATATCATCTGAATACATTTGGAAAGGTGCAATCAGTAAGCTAAATAATTTTCTTATGAAACAGCTGATTGGTTAACCCTCAATAAATTATTGCTTAATATCCATAAGACTGTTTTTGTTACATTTGGGAAATATTCAAATAGTGTTCCTGAATTAGTTGAAATAAAAATTAAAAATATAATTGTAAATAGAATTGAATTCACCAAATATCTGGGTATTATTTTTTATTTTAATGTCAAATAAGATAAACACATACACACACACACACACACACACACACAATTACTAATGTTCCTATGAAAATTTCCTAATAATATGGCTCTTACATTAATAATACTGACCTATTAATGTCCGTCATGGTGCCATAAACAATATTCACGCTTGCATGCAGTCCCAATTTCTTCATAAATTCATGTTTGTATGATCCACTTTGCGGAAGCATGGCATCCCTGGCTTCATGATAGTCCATCTCGTTGGGCAACCCGTGACTGGCAACCAGCGTAATATTTGTAAAAATATAACGTTTTCTTTTTGGCCTGCAACACAAACCTAACTTTACTAGTAGTTCAAAGAACAGCAGACCATGCATTATATTCTTAATTGCCTGGTCACCATTCTACAATTGTGCTATGACAATTCTAATTTAATTATACTTGGTATGACACGCTAATTTTCTCCACTAATTTAACTGGTAACCATAATATTTAAGAAAAATGTTATACTCAACAACTTTATTGGAAATTGTATGCTCTTTCTCCACAGGGTGGTTAACACTCTGATGAGTGTAAAAAAACAGATACAAATACTTTACTAGTTCTTAACAATGTCTGTTTAAGAAGCGACTTTATAAAATTAAGAGTCTACATAAGTTAACCTCTCATATTCAAGCATTCCTAATATTGTTATATATATAAAATTTTACAATTACCCTCCAAAATTTAAAACTGTAAGCATCGCAAACACTGCTGAAATGAACACTTCACCATTTCAACCCACTTACTATTGAACCTATAGTTTGTTACCTGAAGAGAATATGCTCCAAGAAAGCAATAGCAGTGTCTGAAGCTCCTACAATCACTATTCTTGAATTAATTTCTTTTTTCCTTGTCACTGTTATATTTTCATTAACGTAATACAAGGCGATAGGTTCCATAGCAATGTATTCTTGTTGCGGTGCGTAGTCTCCAAGAACTTTCAAGTTGTACTGAATTTGGTGTGTAGGTTTGACAGTGATCATCTCTGACAGGATCGATGTCACACTCATATCGATCTGTAACACCAAATCAACTATACAGTAGCGAGCACCAAATCAGGTGCACAGCTGATTTTGCAGCATTGCTTTAAAGTGCATGTTAGTTACAACGATTTTGTTTAACTTGATGTGCTTCACTTCTTAACATGGTTATAACTTTATACATAACTGTGCTTATAAATTTAGGTAAAAAGCAAAATTTAGTAAAGGAAGACTGTTTTAATTTAATTTCATCCCCCTTAAAAGTGGCTGTGTATTATTTTTTGTTTTTTCTGCTTCACTTTTGAACCATAAATTGTTTTTTATTTAAAATTTACTAGAATTTTATATACAATAACATGAGATATAATTCTTTATATACAGAATGGCCAGAGAAATGGAAAGATTTTAAATAACATGCAAAAATTAAGGGAACTTACATGATTTTTTTTTTGATGCTGAAAATGTGTTCTACAAGAGTGGGAATTTCAATAGGCATCACTTTTCAAAAATTACATCAGTTAAGTGATGTCCATTTTGCTGTACACATTCATTAAGTTGATTTTGAAGATTTTGCACAGTGTAGCGCAATGTGTTGTCCCAGATGTTGGTGATGTTTTCTTTAACCTGAGTCTTGAGCTGGTTAAGGTTTCTATTGGTTTACTCTGGTACACAAAGCCCTTCAGATGTTAAAAAGTAGTCACAAACATATAGATCTTGAGATCAGGGCGGTCAAGCAACTCTAGCATTTCTTGAAATTATACAATCTCATACAAACATTTCACTGCTTTCATAAACTATAGGGCAGTGTGTGTGAAACCAGGTGTGCTGAAAAGCAAGATTGGGAAGAGAATAGAACCTTGGAGCCAAAAATATCTTTTTCATGAAAACATAATGTTAAGATATCACACTGACAGCAAAGCTCCCTTCATCTTCAAAGAAGTATTCCCTACATCACCCCATTATTTCACAATGCACACCATGCGTTAACTTTAGCACTACCTAATGGATGCTGGTGTAAGCGCTGTAGGATTTGTTTGTGTTCAGTAACACATAACCTGCTTATTCAAGTACCCAGTTAGATGAAAATGGGTTTCATCTAAGATAGTAAGGTTTTCAATAAAGTTAGCATCCTCATTGATTTTAGCCACAGGTTTTCACAAAATTGTAGGTGCAATACAGAATCATTAGGTTTCAGTTCTTCAGCAATCTCAAACTTGTAAGGATGAAGTTGAAGGTTATGGTGAATTCTTTGCAGTCCAAGCCCCAATGACAAGGCAATTTTTTGCACCACATGAGAACTTCTTACTACTGCATCTTGCACAGTATCAATCTTTTCTGGGGTATGTAAAGACAACACACCACTAGGAATTATTTTCAAAGCCGAACCAGTCTCTTCAAAGTTATGAACACACATTTTGATTACATGTGAAGAAGGAACTTGACCATGTGACAGGATCTCATAGTGGCACTAAAAGATTCATTGTTCAGCTTGTCACAATGCCCCCATATCAGTAATATACACTTACAGTGTCCGCATGCGTCACACAGCTCACCTGCTCCATTGCAACTGAATGTCCGTTACTAAATGAGTCTGACATTTTCCTCCCACTTATTTGTGATGGAAAGAAGGGCAGCCTAATTTAGCTGTGAAGGTGAATCTTTATGTCTTGGTTACTCTCAGGACAGCTATTAACACAGAAGTTGGGGTTAAATGGAATATACACATTAACTTCAGTACTAAGATTGTACGATACTGCAGTATTAAAGAAATATCAACTTAACATATAATGGAAAACACTACATATTACAGGAGGGATCACTACACTGATGCCTTGTGCCTGATAAAGTGAAGTGGCCCTGTCATTCTGATAAGCTTCATTCTGATTATTGCGTTCTTTCTCTAGTTTTAACAATGAAATTCTGAGAAATTATTGTGCCCACCATAATTTCGAGAATAAATACACATTGAAAATCGTTGTTTAACAGATCATTGAGGAAGACCATAAATTACACAACTACACAGCAGCCTACCAACACCCAGACCAACAGCACAAGACACTAAAATTTACTCGGGAGGAAATACGAGGGATTCAGCCAACTATAACATAGGACTTCTTTGTTTCACTTTACCATTCCAAAGCGGAAGACAAGGTAATAACCTACACTTCTTCTATTTCTCTCGCAGACTACAATAAAACAGCTAACTTGATCCAAGTTCGCACTCAAGTTTTGACCTGTGCATTGATTTTACATATTGTAAGTATGTGAAAAGAACATACATAAAAAAAGCTAAATGATATTAAAAAGTAGCAATAATATTACATTTTTCCTTTTTTTATGATTTTTTTCTTTAATGTCTGGGCATAATCTGATTGGAATTTCTCACACATTTTCAAATGTCAGCCATATGTCAAATGTCTAGCTGTTTGTTGAAACTTCTTGCATTTTTTAAAATGTCGGGTAAACAGGACAATGGCACCTGACATTATTCATTTGTTGTTAATGAAAAAAACAAAACAATAATACTTTTCAACTTACACACCATTCCTTCATCGAAGGAGAACATAACTTGTAACATAAACCGGGCAGGTTGCTGAGTCTTAATACTTCTCTTATAAAAAATCGAGAAAATTTCAAAAAAATCGGGCTCAGAAGAAAATGTTGTATTAACCCACTGCTGTAAGGTCCAAAATGAGGGAATTCCACCAGTTCATCTAAGTCATAAAATCCTTGCAAAGTTGCAGTGTCAAAGTCTGGTCTAGAAAATATTAATGTTATGATTCATTAATTTACAAACATAATCATTTCATAAGCCAATGTACTAAAGTAAAATCTATTTAAATAGGGATGTTAAATCTGAAGTTCTGCTTTTTGGAAATGAGTTTTTAAAATTAAAATAATTTAATTAGTAGAGGTCTACAAAAGTACTTTTTGTCATCACCTTGGAAACAAAATACTCCTATTATATATAATTTTCTGAACATAAAACATAAATCACATTGAAGCAGAACAGGCATTGGCAACTTTTTGTATGACAACTCATAATAATGTTATTTGAAGTTTCAGGTCCTTGAAAAATTTAAGTTTTTACAGTGTTTGTACTTATCCAAAATTTCTTTTATTTGAAATGGTCTTGGTCCCATAATCAGCTCACTTATAAACTGAAATTTTGTTTGTTTCTTTAACAAATTTTGAATGTAAAATGAAATAAGTTATTGGGTTATCATGGAAAGACCGAAGACATGAGACCATTAAAATGATGGCCGATCCTAAACTCTAGATTATTTTTCGAGGTGTTGTTGAAAAAAATATAAATGCTGGCGCTCTAAGGTTCTATTTGAAATTCAGTTTTGATTTGATTTATAATCAGCACAAATATCATATTTTTTGTAATAGCTCGGACAAGTCGGTTACACTGAAAAATCGCTTAAAGAGTTCCAAAGTGACAAAACATTTCAAAACTTCAAAAAGATCATAACTTTTTTACCATCATAAGCAGTGTTAAAATCGGCCTAATTTAGATTTTAAATTTTCAAGCTAGAAGTTAATGTGAATGTGGCCAGGGTAAAGTTTTCTATTTTCAACACAATTTGAAATATAAAATTCTGATTTATACAAATTTTAATTAAAAAAATAATGGTGAAATCATATACTAAAAAAAAAAAAATAACACCAAAATATTATTGTTGGGGTATTTTTACCATCATGCCAGCAGAACAGTTGCATATATCTTTGTCAATATTTATATCTGGAGCAATATATGTATTTATGTCATACATTGCTATACATTTTACGTGTGTGTGTGTGTGTGTGTAATAACTTGTCTAAACAAATTAAAACTTACGTGATCATTGCAAATCCTACGATTGAATCTTCTGATAAAAATACGTAACATAAACTGGTAATGTCATCATCAGTAAGCACTAGGTATAACTTGCTGAGGATTGGTTCATTATTTTGTATATGAAATATCATTGCTTTTACGGTTTCAAAATCGCTTATATGTGCCCTCCGCACACTGAATTTGCTGTAAACAAATATACACACAAAAACAATGATAAGTCCTTTTAATAGAATCTATAAATGCATTTTAAAAAAATATGTTTTTTTTCAAACTTGTAAAAAAATATACGAGGGTTGATCAAATATAAACGAGACTGATTTTTTAAAAAATGTATTGCTTACTTACAAATTATTCTTGATACAACTTATTTTTCTACATAGTCTCCCGCACGAGTAACACATTTTTCCCACCGGATTGGAAGTTTTTTAATTCCATCTTCGTAAAAAGTTCTCGGGCGTTCATTGAGCCATTGGAGCACGAAGGTCTCCACCGCAGAATCGTCTTCGAAACGCTGGCCTCCAAGCGCCTCTTTGAGTGGCCCAAACAGGTGATAGTCGCAGGGTGATAAGTCTGGACTGTATGGGGGATGTTCCATTGGTTCCCAGCCAATTTGATCGAGTTTAAGCCTCGTAGCGTTCGCCGAATGTGGTCGGGCATTATCGTGAAGAAGAATGACGTTTCTCGCCGGTTTAGATTTCCTTTTCCTACGAAAAGACTGTTTTGCGGCCTCTAAAACATCGCAATAATATTGTGCATTTATTGTGCGTCGTTGATGGAGGAAATCGACGTGAAAGGCGCCTTGATTGTCGAAAAATACAGTGGCCATTACCTCCCCGGCCGACGATCGTGATTTGGCCTTCAGAGGCGCCCTCTCTCCTCTTCCGCCACTCCATACTTGCCTGTTTCGACTCGGGAGTGTAATGGTGAACCCATGTTTCATCACAGGTGACAATCCGGTTTAATAATGCCTCACCATCTCGTTCAAATTGGGTCAATAGTCGCTGGCAAATCTCCAAACGATTCCGTTTGTGAACGTCGGTCAAAATTCGTGGAACCCACCTTGCAGATACTTTGCTGAGTTCCAGGTTTGATGTAACGATTTTTTGAACGCTACCATAGCTCAACTGGAGTTCATCTGCAATAAATCGCAGCGATATACGTCTGTCTTCGTCCAGGAGCTTCTGAACAGTATCAATGTTTTCGTCCGTGACGGAAGTGGTCGGGCGACGATCATGGCTGAGGTTTTCTACTGCTTCCCGTCCTTCGGCGAATTCCTTGTACCAAGCAAAAACGTGAGCTCTTGACAGGGTCCTGTCCCCGTATTGAGCCGTCAATCTACGAAAGATTTCAGTCGGATTGACCCCCTCCTTGGCCAAAAACTTAATAATAATTCTCTGCTCCACGGAAACATGCACTTCACTCTCACTCATTGTATAGTTTTATACTGAAGGGTCCGAACGGAAATGTTGCCCGTCTACGCCCGTCCCAAACCTCCCAGGCTACCTGAAACCCCACCCTTTAGAGTTCAATGTCCAACGGAAAAGTTTTTAGAAAGTCAGTCTCGTTTATATTTGATCAACCCTCGTATATATATTGTTCTATAGTTTTCAAGCCATGAGAGTGAATGCGAATCCTTGCCTAACTACGTATTGGAGGCGTTCACATTACATTATCAATGTGCTTGGTCAGGATTGAAGATTAGATTTTGGGGTCAATGATATTGTAGACATTTTAAATATTGTTTATGTTTATGTGTGATCTAATACAATGTTTGATTTTGGCTCCTACCAATTCAATTGGATTGTTAGATCAGATACATAAGGCAGTATTCTTAGAACCTTGTACCTTGTGCTTCTATTTATTTGTTGGTGGTCAGACTGATGGTCAGAGTATTGCAAAAAGTAATTACAATACAACACAAACACTTTTATTTTAATAACTTAGTTTAAAATGGAATTATTATGAAAAAACATAAAAACAAAATGAAAAACTCTAAAAATTACCGTAAAAAACATTAAAACTTTTCAATGTATATTATAGTATACAGTATACATTACTGTTTAAAAAAATTACTTTAATTTGTTGTTATTTGAAAATAATTTTTAATAGTTTTCTGTTTAGCTGAAAATGAACTTTTCATTGCTTTTTCTTTCAATGTTTTTAGTGACCTAAATGCCATGAGCTGCTACATTGTTTTTATCTGCCCATTTTATACATAGGTTAACTGTATTTAATGCTTCATCATGTCATCAATAATGCATCTGTTTTTTCAGGCTCATCTATTAGCTCATAGAGCATATGAGCAGTGCCGATAAAGTGCAGGCGTGCACAAAAATTCAAGTACAGTAACTCACAAATGTGATGTGACATGTCTAACTTAATTTGGACAAGCTCAATGTCAGTGCTTCAAATATATTATTGTGGAACACAGTGTATTCACAATGCAAATAACATTACAGAGGAAAGCTTTATCAGTATACGGAACACAGATAAATAATACAAATGGATTTACTCGATGTGCCATTTTGTAACAAGTATACCATAGTTCTTTTAAAATATCCTAAATAATGAATATGACAAAAATTAATTAATATACATACGGAAAAACTCCATTGCGATGTATGAAGTACAATTCGTGGGGAAATGATTTTCTCTGGTTTGTAACCACTTTCTGAAAAATTAAAACTCAACTTTACAATAAAGTTCTACTGCCTAAAATGCATTAAACTATTAAATAAGACAATGCTAGTTTAAAAATTATTAATAATAATGAAGTTAAAAGAATGCAAAGGGAACTTTGTGACTGCATTCTAATGTTCCATTAATAAGTCATTCACTAACTAATTTTTTACAAATTTAAATCTACACAAGTGGATGCCAAATCTGAATGTGGGGTAGTTGTTAGTTTCCTGATAATAAACACAGCAAACTATTGTAACAATTTCTATTATAAAAATGTTGCTTGTATCTTGCATATGGTACAAATTGCTGACATACGTAGAAGTTTAAATCTAAATATAGAGTGCGATGACATAAATAGGAAATTTTTGTTACATGTATAGGTAAGCAATGAATAACTGCTGCAAGTAAGCCAACGATAAATGCTTTTGGATACTTGCCAAATAAAAACATTAAAATCTGAAAATTTTTCGTACTACAAAATCTGCTACACTCATTATTTCAAGAAAATTCAACATTATTAGAAAATTATATCATTATTATGCACAATCTTGCCATTTTGTTATTAGTCACTTATATGCGCCATTTATGACAACACAATCTGTACTGTTAGCACACGTTATTAACACATGCATATGTGATTCTAAACAAAAACGTTCAACAAGAAAAAAGAAACCTGCAGGTGATATACAGAATGTTCGTAACCAGACAACATTAACATTGTTCGAGGTGATGTCACACGAACCGCTGTATTTTTAAGGTTTCACAGTTCAAGCATTCAAAGGGCACTAATGCAGGACTTACATTACTGTAAGAGTTACACAGAGTGTATAAAGAGTGTACAGTAATTGACCAAAAGTGATAACAATTGATGAAATTCCAATTCAAATGTAATGTAAAAAATTGCTCAATTTCATAACGAAACTGCAGGAATGTCTATGTAAAAAACTGAACTCACCTGAATGATGTAATTTAAAAAAAAAACAAAGAACTGTTGCATATTTATTCACAAATTGCATGTTTTTTTTATTTAAATGCCAAAAATAAATTTATTTAATACAATTTTTTATTAGAACATTTAGAATTCAAAATTTTCTCTTTCCCTGAATTTTGACAACCATGTATAAAATAACATGTTCTGAATGATATAGCCAAGACCGCTGAAGCTATAATCATGTTTTTGTTAACATTAATGTTTTTGTTGGATTTTCTTGAAATTTAGATCTCAAGAACATAACATAACTAACATAACATGAGTAACATAACTACTTTACAACAAATTGATTTTTTGTAATAAATAAATCAAAAGGCCATGAAACAGTAGTGTGATTGTCTCGATTATTGATTAGCTTCTATAGTGGGATAGACTATATTTACTACAGACTGAATCAAAATCAATTCAGTGTAATTGCTATCCCCCTCCCCCAAAAAAATATTTTCCATGCCAATATGAAATACTATTAACAAAACTGCCAAATAAGTGACCTCAATTTCACCAAAATGGCAACAGATAGAGAGCAGAAATTTTTCTCAGAGGCTCAATTTATATAAAAGGTGATCACCAAAAAAGAAATCCAAAATCAACTGACATACAGTGGACTAAATTATTTTTTTTTTTTGCTATTCAAAAAATTCAATGAGTTTGAGATAAGTACTCATAAAATATCAGCAGGGTATTGATTTTATTTGTCAGGGGTGTTTTTGGTTATTCTAAAGCAACAAATCAAATTACTGTTTTTATTAATCACAAAATCTACATGAGCAAAGCTGTAGGAAACACCTTGTCATGTTGTGTGTGTGTGTGTGTGTGTGTGTGTGTGTGTGTGTGTGTGTGTGTGTGTGTGTGTGTGTGTGTGTGTGTGTGTGTGTGTGTGTGTGTGTGTGCATGTGTGTGTGTGTGTGTGTGTGTGTGTGTGTGTGTGTGTGTGTGTGTGTGTGCACATGTGTGTGTGTGTGTGTGTGTGTGTGTGTGTGTGTGTGTGTGTGTGCGTGTGCGTATGTGCAACAATAGTGTTTTTCATAATAAAAACAACTAATAATTACACTTTTAAAACATGTTTGAAATATTATTTGAATGGAATGTTTTAAAGTAATTATAGTGCACAGTTATCTTGTTGAAGTGATAAAAATGACTTTCTAACAATATTTTTCTCTTTTGAAAAATAATCTTTTTTCACTATAATAATCTTTTTCACCATTATGATCTGCATAATGGTTTCATTGCAACATTTTAAAAGTTCAAATTGATTGAAAATACAAAAATGAACCCTAATCACTAAAGGTTAACATTTTTACATAGTACAACATACATAAAAATATAAAATAATTATAGTAGTAAAAAATAGGGGAAATATTCAACATGCATATTTAAATTTTGTGTCTCATCATGGACTTGGTTCGTCCATTATTAAACTTTATTACCCACTTCCTCACCATTCCATCTTTAATTGCATTTTCACAGTAAACATCTTGAACTTGATGAAATAATTTCAGCTGGTTTAACATTTCTTGTGTCCAAAAATTAAATAACAACGAATCTGACAGTGGTAGGTTTATGAACTGTCTTAAACAGCTTAAACACATGCAGAAAACTGGAAACACTACACAAATCAACTATAATGGCATCAGTGAATAGACAATGAGCCAGGAAGACTAGCACACATGTACAGAGTGCTGATAGCAGTGCTGCAGTGGCAGTAGAACAAAATGGTACTTACTTTCTGGACGCAACTCATGCATAACAATATCAAATAATTAAACTAGTTAAAATGTAGGGAAAGTATTCAATCTGCACATTCAAAACTCTAACAGTCATTATTACAAAAACTGATGAACTATTTTTAAGCAGGGTGTTCAATCTTGTAAGGTCTAGGTTGACTAGAATTAGGCAACTTAAAAGAGCTGAACAGAATTTATGGTGTTCCTTGAAGCCCGTAATGCTCTAAAAAGTAAGAATAGCCTCCCATTGTTACATAGGAACCTTAGGAGTCAGTGCACAGTCAGGTAATAATAATGCAAAATATATTATAAATGTGTAAATGTATAATATATATATATATATATATATATATATATATATATATATATTATAAAATATTATTTAATTTTTATTTCTTGTGTAACATCTACAAGAATACACATAAGAATAGTCTAAAACTTTTGATATCTGAGTACACAAAATACCTTTAATGTTAACAACTGTAAATTATAAAAGGAGGTTTTACTTACAGTAAAGTATTCAATGAGAGGAAATGTTGCATACTTCGAAGGCTGAGTCAAAAGACAATAATCTCTATCACGGAAACATTCAAATGCGGCTTCCAGTAAATCATGTGATAACCTAACAGAAGAAAAAAAACATATTTTTAAGAAATTAAAATTGTAACATTATATTTGACTTGTAAAAAAACTGACTACGGAGATCCTTAAAGCACCTATCTTATTTCAGACAAAAAAAGATGACCTATTATTTAAAAAAAAAATGTTATTTATACAATAAAAATGCAAAGTTATTCTGTACTTCAATTATCAAATAAGATTAATTGTAACTAAATAAATGGCATGATTTATTCCAAGAAAACCAAAATAAACCACCATCAAAATAAGCCACTTACTGTATATAATTTTGCACCTAAGTGGCTTCTGAATTTTGCCACTCTGTACAGTGGCACAGACCACCCCCCCCAGAGCCTATTTTTTTTTATTTTAGGCTTTATACATGTCATAGCGTGTTTCAAAATATGAGTTGCTATATCTCTAAATACACCACTTTCAAAATTATCGAGAAAAATAAATCAGTAATTGGGAAAATTTAGGTTTATGTCACTGCTATACAACAAATTATTTTATTTGATTATAAAAAGGAAACTGTATAATAGATTATAAAAATCTATAGATCTTGTTCAAAGATCTGTTTAGCATTTTGTCCTTCATTCTCTCAGAGAAATTTATCCTAGGCATTATGACTCACTGCGTGTGGCTACCCGATTTGACCGTCTGTGGTTCGTTGAAAACTACTAAAAGGTTGGTGTTTTGACAATAGATGCTTAAGTAATTTCAAGAAAACTGAATACCTAAATTTTGGTGGCAACAATATGCAAGGAGTTGAAAAACTTCTGTATTCTTTTCTCCAGGGAACTTTGAACAGTCTTATAAATGCTAAGCCAAAAAAATATACAACTCTAAATTCTAAAACACAAACATGCATTTCTCCCAGGCTCATCGTGTGTGCTAATTTTTTTTCCTTAACATCCATACTTTATGCCAGTTAGATTAATGAGGATGGGGATGAGTTTTAATGGTAAGGAAAAAGCAATAGGAGCAACTTCTGCTCGAACTAAGAACCTTTAGATGTGCAGCTGAGTGATGCAAGAGACTGACCAATGTTTTAGCCAATTCAACCACCGTTTCACCTGGTATACTGGCAAACAAGGAACAACCACTGCTTAAGTGAATAAATGTAACAACAATTTTTAACAAACTATGAAAATGTGGTCAAGGTTCATTTCTGCGTTCATTTCAAGGTTCCAGATGTCTTATGATTCGTTGAACAGCCACTCATGATTCGTTCATTTAGGTCAATGAGCTCATTTTTAGTGAAAATTTTGCTAAAAAGTCTGTTTTTAACCCTATTAATATGTCTTAATCGAAGTTAATCATATTCTAAACATAATTTGATACTATAATGATAACAAACCTGCCGTCACATTTTGGGTCCATAGCAAACACTTCAATTAAAAAGGCATTGCCTGGTTGTGTTGGCGGCTTCTTACTCGAAGTAGAGGAATATCGATCCTTTGACTGTTTGCGAGGGTAAACTGATTTTGTGGCTACTTCGCTCGTACTCCCAGCTATAAACACATGGATTTAAAAAAAAAATTACATGGTATACGGGGGGGGGGCACACTATCTTGGCCATTAATTTGAATTAACTGCAAATTTATAGGCCTAAAATAATTAATATATTTATATTTACATAGTATATCAAATATTTTTTGAGACTATTTAGATATGTATGAATGTATACATTTTAGTTTTCTTAAAGACTTTAGATAAGGTTGTTAAGATTTGTGGTTCTTAAGTGGACTGGTTCAAATCTACTTTAGTGATTAAAATATCTCTTACTATATCCATTCTGTGACTATTACACCTGGTGACAACCCAAGAATGAACACTATTGTGTTAACCAGACTCTAAACGTTTTCAAAAAATATTCTAACCCCCTTAGTCAAAATTTATAACCCAAAGGTACTTCCCAAAAGGAGATAAGAAATTTACGCAAAAACTTTCTACTCACCTCACTCCTTAGCATCATCTGGATGGAACTAAGTATCCAACAATGAGTTGGTCCCCTTCTGGCCACTAATCTAAACTGTCCCTGACCTACTTCTTCCCCATTCAAATTGCTGTCCTACATGTCTTACTATTTATAAAAATAAGCAGTATGTCAGCAATTTCATAATTCTTCCAAGTCTTTGTCAATAGTGTTTATCGGTTTATTGTGTTACAATCTTCCAAATTAACAATTATAATTTTGATGCCTAACAATATTGAGCAGCCTTCGTTAGACATATCAAGACCAGCTTCCCTATAAATAACCAAGATGGTGTCACCTTCTTGTAAGGAGCAATGATAAGGGATTTTTATTTTTATTGTTCCTGTTGTTTTCTGTATTGTAGGTTTAATGCTGTTGCAGGCTATAAACCGGTGTCAGGTGTGGGATTTGTGATCACAAATATATCTTCAGTTATTTCCATGATTTTTTTTTTACTGCTGATAGTATAATGAAAACTGCATTGTTGTGCTAAATCATGTACATCACCAGCTCTCATCAGTTCACCCTTCACTGTGCACCCTTCAGATATTGCCACTAATATCCTTTGCAGAGGTAAGAAACACAATCCCATGTATCCCAGCTGACAACCATCCAGTTGCTTTTTGGTTATAGTCCTCGTTGTAGCACCATCCATAGCAACAATTGTCAGTTATCTTCTGTTAACCCTAATAACGTTTCTGGCAACAAAACACCATGACTAATTTGTCAGCTGATAATATTTTCACCATAAAACATTGTTTGCTTTGTTTATCTGAATATTACATTTATATTATTGCTTGATAGTTGCTTAGCAGGGTAGATTTGAAGCTGTGATTTCTAAATCATGTTTCATGTTTAATGGATGTACAGCAATCTCATTTACCATGTCAATTAAATAGGAATATCACTGCTATTAACCATGGTGTAAATACTATGGTCGTTTCAATCACTGCTTCAAACAACTATCCTTTTCACGTCATGCTAGCCTATTAACCTATTGAGAAGAAAGCTTCAATGCACGATTAATTATATCATATTTCAACTTAAATCATGGTTATTGTAGTAGTATAGGATTAAACAAATGTTACTGTTTTTGTTATAATTTATTTATTTTGTTTTTAGTACTAAAGTATTTTTTATAGAAACTTGCTGAACATAACAAATTTGGTAAGCGAGGATTGATGATTGGGGGAAAACTTCCAACAATAAAGTTTTTGTAAAAGGTGTAAATCAACATAAATATACTTCTATTACTGTTTTTGTAGCTTCTTTTTAGTGACTTATATTTTAAAAGTACAATTCACTCGGGCACATAGCATTACAACATGATGGGAAGTAATTACCAATTACTTCTAATGAAGTCTAGTTAGCTTCACTAGACTATCCAAGAACAAAATTATATAATGAAAAGTAAAGTGAAATTGTCTGAAGAGAGAGGCATACAGCAAATAAGAATGCTGACATAGAGTATAGGCTACTAATATTTCTAGAGTGTGTGTGCAGTTCCCATCATAATACCTATATAAGGTATAAGGTACAGGTATCATAATATCTGTATAAGTGAAACACATTTTAATTACATCACAGTGAAAAGAATATAGAACTTACCATAGGCAAATATTGAAAAGTCCATTTTATCTTTGTCTATTTTATCTAAATCAATCAAGTGAGAATCAAACAGAAGTTGGCTCATTCGGTCTGTTTTATAAAAGCTTTCAGCAGTGGTAAGATCGTTAACAAATTTAGTGACAAACTCATCAATTATCTCAAATTCAATGCCATTTTCTTCAAACACAAACGAAGATTTCGTGAAGGATTCTTTGCCGATTTCAATTTTGATGTCTATTTCCGACTCTTTTATATTTGCAGTAATGGGATCCATTCTGAAACAGTTTGGTTTAAAAACAATGTAAGTAGCTAAACTCCTAAATAAGATAAACGGCTTTATTTAGTAGGAAAATGACTTTGAGTTGTGGTTTCATTTAATAAAATGCTTCTTAACATGTGTTTTTTACTACAAAGAAATTTGACAAATTCGAACTTCTGTAATTCAGAACTGTCATTCGAATTCCTGATGAAGTTTGTAGCATTTTGTATTGACCCAGTTCTAAAAAATTACAGTAAATTAAAACGTTGCTCTTTCCAACAGCCAATTCTAACTCTAGGGAGGAAACAAAATTGTGCAAAAACAACTTTCAACTAATGACTATGGGTATGTTCGCTAATCTGTATGACTAATCTCTGTGTATATTTGCTTTACAAACACACATACACACACAAATGCACACACACACACACACACACACACACACACACAATTTGTTTAGAGTAGGCCAGTTGGTCATGAATGTCTTAAGTAAACAGAGATAAGCTCGCTGGCATAGACAGAACCAGACAGAATAAAGTAGGAAAAAACTTGCAGGGTTTTGCATGGCCTCAAGCCATACGTCTGCCGGACTTGTAAAAATTTCAAATAAATTCAGAAATACGAAAATAGAAAATTTTCTCAAAAATGGTTAAAATGAAATTGATTTCTGATCTAACAATGCAATGCCAACAACTTACCAAGAAGAAGAAAATCCGAAATAACTAATAGTGTAAGAGATATAAGCTGATAATCGAAATAATAAATTTAATTAATAAAATTATTAAGTTAATGTTAATCTTAGGAATTATTATATTAAATTAAATTAGGTATACTGCTTGTAGATAAAGTACAAATGATTATAACTTAGGATGAATCATTGTATAAAGTGTAAGGTAGGGAGTTAGAGCAAAATCGTTGCAGAAGATTAAGACAAAATAAATATTATTAGTAAATTTTAAATAGTACGAGGTTTTAAAGTATGATTATATGAAAAATTAAAATAAAATGTATATTTTCCAAAGTTTAATGCTATACAGTAAAACAGGTGTGAAAAAATCAAATTAATTAAATTAAATTATGTATACTAAACAGATAAAGTAAGGATTAGTTGATGAATTAAATATTCAATTTGAATTAAATCCAGAATTGCTTAGGTTACATCTGGTGGTTTTAAGTTAATGTCTATAAAATTAGGAAAAATGGTTAGAATTAAAACAATTAGGGCATTGTTAAAAACAAAAATCTGAATAATAGGTGAAACAAGATATTATTACAAACTATACAATTGATAGATTAGGCTAAAATAGACAAAACTTAAATATCACCTTAACTAATAACAATAGAACTATGAATCAACATAATAACAGAAAAAAAAGATGAATAAAAAGACACCAAAATCATGAAATCGGATCAGTCAGTGAAATGAATTTTCCATATAAAGCAGTGGTTTTGAGTAGGATAGCCCAGGAGGGGATAACCCTTCCAAACGCATAAGAAACCATAGGCTCTGAAGGGTGCCTAGACTTATTTCAACTAGGCAACCAGATTAATTAACTGAAAAATGTTAATTAACATAAAGACAAAAGGACTACAATGGTAAGAGTGAACAATGATGTTCCCAAGGGAAATGTGTCAATACAAAATAACACATTTCTATAACCAGGTGATGTTGAAAAGCAAGAAAGGGAATTCATAAAAAAGAGGGGAATTTAAAATTCCCTAACTTGCAAAAATTTGCCAGTAAGTCCCACTAGAGACGTAGGCAGGGCACTGCATTTAGTTTTGAATAAAATTTCAAAACTAATTACCGGTAGTACGGAATAAGGACTACCAAAATTAATAAATTTACAAATTTTAAATTAGAATTTTTGTGAATCAACCACAATCAACACTTGCGGGCAAACGGAAACACGCAGAGACCAAGCCTACACTGTAACCTCAACAGTCACTAGAGACAACAGGCGGTTTTTGGAAACCAAACATTCCAGAAGCAACCAGGAAACCCATCCACTCGACTATGCATTTTCCAGGATCCTAAAGGGAAAGCTGGAAATTCCGAAGGAAGGAGTCAACCATAGATTGCACGGTTGTTAGTCATCGCTGCAAATAAGGTACTGCTGACAACTACATTAATTACTTGTATTGTAGTCTAGTTTTTCTGTTCACAGTAAATGAGTGGAAAATTCCAATATATAATTTGTCTTACTAAATTCAAATTAAACTAAGTTCATAACCGTAAATACAATATAAAATCAAAGTGTAAGAAGTAAATATTGAATATTAAAAATTTAATTAAATAATTACAGAAATAATCATGAGTAATAAGGGAACATAAATAAATATAAATTCAATTAACGTGTAATAAAAACTTAAATCGTATCCAAGGAGGTATAATATAGCAGGAATTAAATTAATAATTGATTAATAAAAGTAAACCATATATATATATATATATATATATATATATATATATATATATATATAAAGGGTGAACGGCAGTAAATTTGATATGCATATTCCCCAAACCTGAACAAAGGATATTTAAATGTTCATGTCAATTATAGGAGAATAGATGAAGGTGATTAAATAAAGTTATAAATTGTATTTTGATTTTAAAGTTATGGATCAGATATTATAGTTTCTGTTGAAGTGTTTTCATTTATGTAAATGTTTAAAGCAAGTTAATTTTGTTTGTTATAAAGTTAAATTATTCAAATTGGCAGCTATTAAAGAACATAAATTAATTAAATAAGAGTTAAGTCAAGAGCGAATCTAAAATTTAATTGTATATTTTACAATAACTTTAAAAATAATAGAAAGTTGTAACTTATAAATTTAATATAGAAGAGATATGTTAATTTAATTTACAGAAAAGTAAAATAGTAGAAATAAATTTGATAAAAATCAAAATAGACTAATTTTTAATTTTCCTAAAAAATATTTCCATATAAATTAACCATCTGTACAAACCAACCAACGAATCCAACGGCCTGAGATATGTTATTTGTTGATAACTGAAAACGAGTCCTGCATCCAAGTGTTAACAAATTAAGGTTTGTTGGCATTTCGGTTTTTGTGTGGAGGTCCGCAACAACCACACCAAAGTATAACGGATGTTCGACATAGCAGGCAATGGTTGTAAGTGTAGTTTCCAAAAATCTTCAACTACAAAAGGAATTTGCCGGGAATCCAACTGTGGTGTTGAAAGTAAGTTGTATACTTTGTATGCTCATTGGAATTCTTCCTGATAGCAGTAAACAAAAATACCGTTGCAACACACACACACACACACACACAAACACACACAAAGAAAATTTGTAATGACAAAGAGTTTGTGATGTCAAGATAATGATGTTCATTTTAAGGTTTCAGGTCTGAGTCTCACACTGTTGGCTGCTCTAAAAGCTCATTTTCCAACATTAGCTAATAACAAAACATTGCAATCTAATCCTTAAATACTTACACATCAACCAAGGAAAGCTTACGATAACCATTAGTGTTAGTTATTACAGTAGCACAGTCAACGCTATGAATATACTCATTCTGCACATCGCTGTCTTCAGGTTTGTAAAATCCTTGGTAAGGGCACACGTCAAAGTAACAACTGATCAAGTCATATGAGTTTACTGGTGCTAGGCTCATTACACCAACACATGCCCCTTCTATATCCTGTTAATTTTTGAAAAACTTAAGGAGATGATATTATAAAAAATATTATATTTTTTTATCTACATCTACGAATAAAAATATCACATTATATTTCATTTGCAGTTATTTAATTCTAATTAAGCTTGTTAATTTCATGATTGCAATAAAACATTAGTTAATGTTTTTAATAAAATGCATCAACAAAAATGTAATAAAAATATGAACAAAAATGAAATATTTTTTTTTTACTTTTGGGCATATTTCATGGACAAGGCAACTATGCATTTTTAAATAAATACCATTTTGAAATAGAAAAACACAAGTATACCTCATTTAATAATTTTATTTTTACATGAATTTGTACATTAATCTACTTTCAATAAAATTTCCACCAATATTAAGGCACTTATCATATCATAAAATTAGCTTTTGAATCTATCTTCTTAGAAAACTACCATCTGATTTGATAACCGATGCAACATGGCCATTTTGATCTTGTCATCATCGTTGTGTCAGTGACTACCAAGTGCTTTTCTTAAATTCAGGAACATATGGTAATCACTGGGCACGCACTAGATAGGAACTGTATGGAGGATCAAGTTGTGTTCCCAGCCAAATGATGCAAGGCTATCTAGAGTTCGATTAGCCTCATGTATACAGGCAAGTTATGAAGCACAACAATCCCCTTACACAGCATACCACACATATGTTTGAATTGAATGACACAGTTTAGTTAATGTTTTACAATAGGTTGTAGAATTTACTGTGTCGCTATAAGCAACACTCTCCTTCTAAACCAAAAACAGTACAGATGATTTTCTGGGATAAAATTGTTTAATGATGATAATTTAAGCATTCTACCACACTGTCCTAAAGAATACTTCTTGAAACTTGAGAAAACTCATTAGATAAAGATGAAATCATAGAGTCTGTTCTCATTCACTTCTTTCATATACTTTCCACATTAAGTCATCGGTAATGGCAGAAGGTTTACACTTTGTTCCTCATTGTAAACATTTGTGTGGATTTTATTAAAAACTCCAATCCATTTTCTTGCTATATTCCATCCACTTACTGACGAATTTCAGCCACTTTATGTCTTTTGCGTTAAGAAAATGAATCACAGTGCGTATTCATTTGACGGGATGTTCAACTGACTGAGGTATTTTAAATACTCTCAAACAGATGTAAAAAATTTAAAACAGTACTTATTTTAAAGACATGCTTCGTACACTGGACATATTTAAAAACAATATATTTAATTTAATGACAAGAACACAGTACAAAAACAATAATTGGTACAAAACTCATAACAAATTCACACATTCCTGTTAGCTTGAACTTGAACTGTTTAAGATTTTTATTAACTGTAAGCAACTTGCATAGAAAAATCATTACTCAATGCAGGATTCTTTATATATTTTATACTTATCAGATAGATAATGTCCAATGTTCAATAAATATCGTTAATGTAAAATCTAAAAATTATTTACTCCGTAAATCAAAATTGTACAGAATAAGTCAATACACCTGTAAACATTTTGTTAAGAACAATATAATGTCTGGAATACAATATTGAAATGAATGTGTAGCAATTTGTAAAATTGTTTAAATAAAATGTAAAAACAATAATCACCTTAGCACAAAGAAATACTTTATCCATTCCGCTATACGAAGCAATCATTTCGCCAAAAAAATCTGGTCCATATAAATTCACCAATTCGGGAGAGTTTGCATGAATTATTGGTATATAATCCATATTCTCTTCTTCTCTGTTTAACAGGTAATAATAAATTATATAAAAACTGTTCATAAATTTCCTTTTTGTATATAATTTTGAGTATAATAAAGTGTAATAAAACAAAAAAGTATGTTAAAGCCCTCTGATTGAATGTAAAATTAAAATTCTAAATGAAAGATTATATTTTTAACACAACGTCATAAGGTCTCCAAGAAATTGTGTAATGGTTTTCTCTATGTAGAATCCATTTATTATAAAAGTAACATTTAAAATAAATTGAGACATTATTTTTGAAAAAAAAATGTTGTGCTGTTTAAAATTTTGGATGCTTTTTTTAATTCAAAATTTCCATGTTATTTACATTTTTATGTAACTTTTCCGTTTCCTCATAATGCAGTGATTTTTTTTTATAATGGGCTTGAGTAAACAGTTGTATGGAATTTAGCATGGGCTCACAATTATCCCAATGTGGAGGATGGTCTGTGAGTTCTTGAATAATACAAAACACACAGTAAAACCAGTTACAAATTTTCATTTGCTTATAATTAGTTTCAACAAATCTTTTTTTTTAAATAGTAATGATTTCAATTATAGAAATAATATATTACTCGATTAACCCTTTTGTGGTTGGTTGAATGTAATTTAGTTCTTTCCCTCAACTCAGAATGCCACACTTAGATGTTACTGTATTTTTGCTGAGAGGCCACCATTGTTAAGTTGTATTCCGTCATCTCAGCTTGGATGTGTGGCACATAGTGGCTCTTATTACTTTCCGCTAGAGCTCGGCTGTCCTGCTCCTAATGGCCCAATGTTTCAGTACTATTTGGTTTTTTCGTATAAATTCTAAATAGAGCCAATATTCTTGGAAAGTGCTGCAATCTGTCTGGAAATAACTAACCTAATTGAAAAAATCATTGACTCAGCTTTTGAGATTATATACACAATTGTTATTGCATTATTTATTTAAGTCTAGTCAGTCATTTGTGCCTTGCAACAACCCTTGTAAGATTTAAATATTACTATTATAAACCATTTTTGTTAAAATTTAACTGAATTAGTTCCTTAGATTAGCCTATATACTGACATCATCAATTTTTTACACATATTGATTTTTATTCGTATAGTAGAGCTAGAATGTTATGGCACTTGCTTATGTTCTTTGTGACATTATATTGAACTGATTTAAAATGTACTATTACAAACACATATTATTACTTGAAACAATAATTATTATAAGTAGATTAGTATATTAGTCTATGTTTGAAATTTGGATTCATACTGTTTAAAATTAATTTAATAAGATTTTCATATTAAGTTGGCATTTAGTTTTTTTATACTTCAGTAATAATTTACAATAATGTTCAAGTAAGTTGATGCTTGTTTTAAATATTATTAATGCTTTTCATAAAATCACTTATTTTGTAAATAAAAATGTCCATTAAAAATATTTTCACATATATTTAAACAAATAAACATAGTTTCTTTAAAGATAAAGAAAATTATACATTAAAAAATATATATATATTTAAGAACTATCAATTTCTATATGAATAAGGATTACGTGATTCAGTGAAGAAAATATTAATTTCAAAAGTTTATCCAAAAATATGTGATTTAAATATGAGTGCTATGCATTAATGAGGTCTGACACATGATAAGCCTAACAGAAAAACAGTGTAAGCTATAAATAATGGCCTATCTGACTTCTAAGTACACTGAAGCATCGAAAATATTTATCCGATCTGACTAGAAGATCATCAATAGCCACACATAGTGGTCCTCTGAGGGTTAAAGTATATATACCATTATTTTCTTTTTTAGATTCTATCTCTCTTTTGAAAGTTGGCAATCATCATTGCCATTCACACTTTAGATTTGATACTGTTGATCTAAATTACTGGCTAGCAGTAAAGTTAGAGTATTCTTGTTAGTTTTTCATCCATGAGTGTAACCAACTTTCAACACTTCTCTTTCCTTGTATATGTTCATGTATTATTATGTATAATTTTTATTGCCATTTTTTCTTACATATATTATACAATATTGCAAAATTAAATAAATTTACAAAATTTATGACTGACATCATATTTTCGTAATATATTTATAAATTATCTTAGTTTTAAGTTACATCTGCACAAATTTATGTACCTGTAAAAAATTTTTTTTAAATCTGTGGACAGGTCTGGCCTAAAATTAACTTAAAGTATTTTTATTTATTACACCATACAGATGATAGCTTGATGCATTCATTTATTCTTTTTCTATATTTATTTTATTCACAATATTTTACACTGGTTTTAAGAAAAGTATAACTTTGTCCTCGGTGTTAAAATAATTACAGATCCATTTTATTATTTTTGAATTTATATTCTTAATTTTTCCTTTAAGTGTTTTTAGTTTATTTGGCATAGAGTTGAAAGTATTACAAGTATTTTCGCATTCCATACTGATAAATTATATCCTGCATTAATTAGTTTCAAAAGCAAATTTTCTCAAATTCTCGAATAAACAATTATATTCTTTAAAATGTTATGATAAAGTCTAACACTCTAGTACGCTATTGATGCAACTTATTGCATTTTATTTAATAGGTCTACACCATAAACATACATTTCTAAAAAGAGCAGCAGTATTCATAGCAATACTTATTTTCCATCGCCTATTATTACAAAGGCTAACTATTACAATTTCCTTTCTTTTAAATAATAAAATCACTTCTGTTTTAGGCTTCGGTGGTCGGTCTGCTCTAAATTTCTGGTCAGTCTTCTGTGCCTCTGAACTGTGCACCTCAAGGTTCTTAACTGAAGCCAGAGTTACTCCCATTGTTTGCCCTTATTGTTAACACTGGATCCTTCATCCTCATTATTCTAACTGCATAAAGTATGGGTGTTAAGAAAAAAATGTTTCTTTTTTCATCTTTTTTTCTCCTCTAAGTTAGTTACTCTTTTGTTCCACTTAAATTACTAAGAATATTTTTGTTATTCTTAATATTCTTCTGTATTCACTTTATCAATCTTGTTTTTGTCTCCAAGTTAATATCCCTTTCAAGGAACATTCCTTTCATTTTAATAGAACTCGCTCTTGTTAGCTTTATTTGTCAGTTTCTTTCTTTCGAGCAATTATTGTCTATATTAATTATGGCACCCAGATATGTATATGTACGCTAAGCAAAGTGCCAAATATATTTAATTTGAATTTTAACCCTTTTAATACCAACGTCCGATTAAACAAAAGTCTATTTTATATAAATCTAATCCCATCATTCTTTCTACTAAGTAATTTTTAAAAAATATCAAGTGGTAAACAATAAGGTGTTTAACATAACATACCATTGTCTAAACAACATATAAACTGAGTTTACAACTTGTTCTGTTTAATATCAATGAAAAACATCCATTAAATTCCTGAAATTCTCGCCCAGCTTTCAAACAACCTACGCCTGGAACCAAGTTCATAATTCTTCCTTAAACCAATACTCGCTTCTACTGTTTCTACTCGCTTTGTTTATCTTGGATCTAATGTACGTTAGATTATTACATTCCTGCCCAGGGATTACTGCCGGCGCACCACATCACTTCTCTCGTACACATTAGCTTCATCCTGATTGGTGCATTCTTTCATTGGTTTTTATAAAAGATTTCTAAAAAATTATAGTTCTTGCCATAATGTTTAGTATAAATACAGGTCGAAAATCGTTGGTTGGCAGAGCATCGAGGAGGACACCTAGTACACAACACCTATACGACAACTTGCCACACACAGAACAACTCTACAGACTACACAAACTTGTTTGGGTGGAAATAAAGGGAAGCCAACCAAACAGAAAATACAAACTTCTTCTTGTCACCATTCTGAACTGGAAGATTACCTTTACCAGGCTTCTGCCGACCTGCTACACACCTGGACTTCAGCTATTTCCCATCTAGACTATGACAAACCAAACATTGATAACACATTAGCCAATGACTTATGAAACTCATTAAAATATCATTACTTCAGACTGGTCAAACAGCTGAGTAGTTTAAGGTATCGCCAGCATAACGTGTTATATGTGAAAACAAATTCCGCATTGGGCATTGATTTTTCCATGTAACTTAATTAGAGTTTACCTGTCTACGTTAGAATGAAGTCAAGGCCCACCATAAGTAAACAGTGAACAGTTCAGGTGTAAGCTGAGAAGGATGGGTGAGTTCTTTGTGGACTGCATACATGACCAAGAGTTTTCCTAATTTTGCCTTACTATGTGTGTCTAGTTTAAAATATTATTTTAATTAAACTGCTCATTATCATGTTTAAAAGAAGTCTAAAAATTTTAAAAAATCATTTTACTTTCATTCGTTCTGTTCAAGTCTTTCAGTACAAAAAGGTTTAAAAACTTATTACAAAATTCAGATTTTAGGCTTCTGTGTTTTCACATGAAAGAACTACTTCAATTATAATATGCTTTCAGAACATAATGTGTTATTACTTACGTAGCTCTGTGTATTTTCAATTTTGGAACAACTGTATGACGGTACTGAAGATACAGTTGCTGACACAGTAAAGGATTTTTTTCATTCATGGGCAAAACTCTAGTGAAAGCTAACTCAACTTCAGAACCTGTAAAACAGTAACATTTTATAAAAATTCAAAAAAAAACTACATAAATTTTTCTGTCAGTAATTTTAACCATTTCAGTGCCATGCACTTTTTGAAGCTCCATATGAGTTACACAGAAAAATCAACAACCGATGTGGGATTCGAATATGCTCATGCCTAACACACTATACTGGCCACATATAGCACCTTGGATCATTTGGTCATTTAACCAGTCTGAATCTGTTTCATTTAACAAGTCAGTGAACCTGTTTCATTTATTCACTGGTGATTGTATTATTATTGTTTGGTTATGTTGGTTAAACAACTTATTGCTTACTACTAATAAAATAAAAAAATTTATTTTTGAAAAAAATATTGTCAAAGTTAAAGAATGCTGTAGATAGTTATATATAAAACAAATGTTCTGTAAAATCGGAATTTTGCACTGAAAGGGTTAATAATCATAATAGTAGAATAAGATTAAACTAAAGGATTATAAGGTTTTCTTTTAAATTATGAAAACTGCATGACTTTTCAAATAATTGATCCAATGCTATGGTTCCTGCAACTGATTTCATCTTGCTTTTAACTGCTTTACTTTTTTTGCTGTTTAACATCTATACTTTATGCCAGTTAGACTAATAAAAAAAAGGATCAGCATTAACGGTAAGAGAAAAGTAATAGGAGCAAATTCGGCTAAACTAAGAACATGCAGTTTGCTGCATCTTAACGTTCTTAAAGATGCAGCAAACTGATCAGTGCTTTAGTCACATCGACCACCAAGCCCCAACTATCTTTAATGGCAACTACACATGTTTAAATGCTTTCATAGTCTGATTTTTGAAAGAATGTCCTTTGTTGCGATAGTTGTGTAAACATGGTTTGCAGGTGTAAGCAGTTTGAAAGTTGGGAGAAAAGTCCTTGTGATTTAGCGTACATACGTGGTCAGTGTTAGCTGAACTAGTTGGGTGGTTAAGTTCCAAGTTGTTTAGGTGATAAAAAGTGAAGCATATTAATTCTCTGTAAAATTTTTCTCTACAAGTTATGAAATTGGATTTTTAGTTAATGTGCTAAAACATTTACTTAGGACTGGCCAGAGCCACATTGTCAAGAACCTTATTTCAAAAAATCAGACTACTATTTTATACCCTACATAAAATGTAACTTTTATGATTTTTTTTGTTACATTTGAAAAATCACAACTGATATTAAACTGAACATGAAACATCTTGTTGAAGCCTAATTTTTATCTTTACTTTTACAACTTTAAAACAAAAATTTATTTACAGCCTATTTAAATAGTTCTTATATTGGAGCTTTTATCTTCAAAGAAACTTGTACAAATATCATAATTCTTACACATTATTTTGTTGAGCATATTCATTTGCTTTCCTAACTTAGTCAATTTTTTATTTATTGATACGTTTTGGATTATCTCATTATCAAAACTAACTGTTACACTCTGGGTACAGCAGTTTTGATAATGAAAATAATCCAAAACACATCAACAAATAAAAAATTGATAAAGCTAGAACAAGCAGATGAACATACTCAACAAATAATAATATTTTTAACAGAAATAAAGATTATATTAAGAAATTTTTAAAAATATGTTTAAATATGACTAGCTTAATTGAAAAAATTAAGTGTACCATGAACAAGGTATTTATATATTTTTTCTTTTGGTATTTTATGGCGAAAAACACATTCAGGCTATTATCGTCTGCCTATATGTAAGTGTGAGTGTAAAGTGTTAGAGTCGTAAGTGTAGTGTTGTAAGTGTAAGGGGTTGTTAGACTTGGGTACCACAAGGGACATCTAAATCCTCTCAAATAGGTTCAGCTAGCCTGCACCCCCTGTGAGGAAGGTATTTATAATTTTAAGATTAGCTTTGACAGAACAGACAACTAAATACTATTTTTTCCACCACATCAACTGAAAATCTAATAGTGTGTACTTACTTAATGCTGTTTGTGGAGGAGCGATTAGAATAACATGTTTTATGTAAAAGTTTTCTTTAAAAATCCCTTTCATTATGTGAGGCAGAAAAAACATGCTATACTTTTCTTCCCATACCATGTAACTTATAAATACAGTATTCCAAACAGTCACTTCTTCCAACCTAAAATATATTGGTCACATAAAATAACAGTTAAATAAGTCTTACAGGTCATATTTAAATGCAAGAAAAATTATTGAGCAGTTGATGGACTTAACGATACCATCAGCTCAATACTCTCACTCATCTGCTTAAGAAACTGATAGACTGGAAAAGTCCTATGCGTACATTCGAAACTCCAACGTCATCATCACTTGCGGGAAAGTTGCCTTAAATTTCTGAAGTGGGCTACAGATGCCAAAACTGACACTGATGTTGAAGTTAAACTTCTGCGTGAACAATCAGGGGAACTCAAGGCTAGATAGCTGAAGTTTAAAACTAGTGAGTACACTCTAAAAGCTTCAAAGAAAATTTTTTGGATGATTATAATCCTCTTTGCAGAAAATAGGGGAACATCCCTCTGAGGGTTTTTACTTCCATTCAAGCAAAAAGGGACATTCTAAAGTAGCAATCCTACTTCTGCCTGTAAAGGCAGCTGAAGAAACACAGAATTATTGACCTAAGCACTACTACCACGTGTTGTGAGAGTGGTGGCAGTGTCTGGTGAACAGCCATGGGTGAACAGGGTGTTTTACCCAAATGTTCCATAACATTCTGGAATCTACAAATATAGCTGTTAACCTCTTTTGGTTCCCAAAGGATCAGTTCATTGAGTTCATGATCCTTAGAAACAAGTTTGTCACAATGTTTTTTTGAGCCAAACGTTAGGAATAAGCCTTTCGTTGATTCAGGTGAGGGAAAATTAACGGACACAGTATACATGATTTGATTAGAAGACCAAAGTTGGGTTTCAGTTTCTAATTTTTCAAGAAAAACAAGTGCAGAAGGTCTAACATGCCACGAGAGTGCTAGCACTAACTCGCTGCCATTTGAGAAACAAAAGCTACAGTTGAATATTTTAGAAACTATGTAAATAATTTTTGTATTTATTAATTTTAATTATTAAAATTAAAAGTTACAAATATTATAAATGAACAAATGGATTTACAAGTTTGGATATTATTATTAAAAATTAGGAAATTTTCAACATGAGGAAAGGGGAAGCCAGCTGTTTACAGAAAATGTGGGAAAGAACAAGGTAATTGATATTAATTGATATTAAGGAAGAAGACGAGCAAAAGAAATCGTCCTTTTTAAGCACTATAAGCTATGAATCCATTTATGAAGGATCATTGATTACTCTCCTTTCCTTTAAGGATTTTAATCTTTTTATCTGGATCCAAAAAGTATCCCTGATCATCATAAATGCTAATTTATGCAGATTTCAACACTTCTAATTGTAGTGAAAACAGGTTTTCAAAACAATATGTTTTGAGAATGGATGCAATCTGAAATGTGTTAATAAGTATTGACAAAGTTAGGAAAGGTAGAAAAATAAATATTTAACCAATATTACTAAGTTTAGTGGCCTATCTGAATACGATTAATATATTTGCTGGTGAACCGACTGTCAAAACAAATTATGTGTAAAAATGAGTCTTTTAAAAATTGTTTTTACTGCCAATGTAAGTAATACACAAATAAAAAGTGTTCAATTTTCACCAACTTCAGCATACTATTCATAAAAATACAGTAGCTGCACTTTCCAGAATTTTTCATAATGTTTATCTATTTTCTTTAATAATGGTTTTAACTACAAGCCAACCTGTAAAAAGTCTGTATCCAAGGTTCCCAGTTGAAGTTTGGTAACACCGGAATATTTGGTCGCCTAGAGACTGCCACAAACGCAACAAGTTCAGTCCCAGTGGTGTCAGTTCTTATCAAAGAAAAACAGAAGTTTTGTTTCCTGCAACACAAAAGGAAACAAAACATAACACATGTTACTTTTTTTGAAATTGAAAATATACAATCATAATCTGTTCACTCTAACATTATAATATAAAATCCCCATAGTTTATAATCCCTACAATTTAAAAATAATCATATGCTGTCCTTACTGATGTTATGGAAGCAAATTTCCAAAACATAACAAAATTTAATAACATCATATGAGCAATCATTATTAATAATTTGTAAATATGATAAAAATACAAAAATGAACCCTGAGCGCTATAAAATCTATAACTTATTTTACCTTACAATATACACATTATATATGATTTCATCATAATAATCAACACTAGAATTTGTCATGCATCAATTAGCATTTTAAATTTTCAAATTACATGTCAAAATGTAGCAGAATTAATAAATACGAAAAGGATCCCTGACCACTGTAAATGGTAATTTATGTATGTTTTGATGATTATTTTAATGAAATCAGATTTTCAAAACAAAATAAGATAATAAGAACTATGATTTTTTTTAGACAGTTACCATTTTTAAATGGTTGAATAGATTTTGTTGGGTTCAATAAAAGTTATTATTGAACCAAAATAAATATTTTGTGTCATGTTTAAACAAAGTTGGAGCAAAATAATGAAAGTTAAAATGTGAACCCACAAAAAAAAAAAAAAAAAAAAAAACACACACACACACACACACACACACACACACACACACACACACACACACACACACACACACATAGTTATAAGCTCTATACATAGATTCAAAATTTCAAATGACTCTTCAGTACCTTTTCTAATGGTTAGGATTGGTGCTCATTATATGGTCCAAGGTCTTACTAGAATGTCTGCTCCAATAGTTCAGTGTCCAATTATAATTCATGCAAAAATACAATTAAATGGCCTTTTTATAAAAAAATAATATATCTGAGAGATTTGAAGACCATATAAGGGTGAATGGCTAGTTGACATAAGAGATATTCGATAAACTCATTACATTTTAATAATACAGTAATAAAGTTGTATAACTGAAACATACACTAGTAATGACTAGTGTTATTTAAAGTAACTTCATTTTCCTTTTAAACAAACATCCAATATTAAAATCACAAAATAAATTATCAGCAATCAAGATTAAACAAGTAAATGCAGCCAGGTCGATTCTGTACTGACCGCCTGGCTTTCCAACTTTTTTTTTTTTTTTTTTTTTTTTTTTTTTTGTTTAACATTTGACTATTGTGCACACTTGGGCTAATGCAGACGATAGTTTCCAACTAGCATTGCTAGTGACCACAAGTGTCAGTGTGCAGTTGACATTATCATGTTACCAACTAATACTGCTAGCGACCACAGTGTCTGCTTGTAGTTGAAGTTCACATTGTTTGACTCGATAGTGTGTTTTTTCTCTCTATATCTTAACTAAATTCGACTACCAGTTTGGTGCTAAATAACACACTTTTCCTTTTTACCTGTCTATTATATGAGTTCAATCATTAAAAGTCTGTAGATTAGTGGCAGTGACCTTCCAAACTGCAGCGATTGTGCAGTACGCAAGGTCATCTTGGACATCTTGCCAGCTAGTCTATAGAATTTTGACTAATCAAAATTAGTATTAATATCACCAGATTGGTCCTCCATACAGAGAGTGTATGGACTTAACACATTTTAGTGATCAAATCTGCTGTGCTACTTAATACCTTACTTTCAGAAATTTTATTACTTGGGCTAAAAACTCCTATACATTTTCATAACAACTAGTAACAACTGTATACAGGAATTTACTATTAAGGCTTTTATATTTTTGGTGTAAAATTTATTTATTTTTTTCCAACATACTTAGAATAAACTTTTAAGATCAGTGAAATTTGTATATACAATTTTTGTACTCTATTCCAATCATAATATTTTGGTATTGTAGAAAAGGAGAGGTTTTTGCCTTCATAATCTCATTATAATAACAAAAACCTTAACTGCATTCCCAACTAAGGAATTAGTAAAATGATTCAATAAGGTCAACTGTAGTTTTTTTTTTTTTTTTTTTAATGTCCAACTATTGTGCACACTTGGGCTAATGCAGACGATGGGATGATTTATAGTGTATGAAAATACCAAGCCCTGGCTGGGAATTGAACCCAGGTCTTCGAGGTGAAAGCTCAGTACAATATCAACTAGGCCACCGAGGCGGCTAGGTCAACTGGAGATACTTGATACACGGGCTATTGGGGATAGTTGATACATCAAGTATCCTTTAGTTGTAGAGTAAGCATACCCTACAATTACTTTATTACTTTTTTTCTTATATCCTTAGTTTATACATGTTAGTTTAATAAGGTAAGGTTAATGGTAAAGATAAAGCAATGGAAGTAACTGGGGCTTGAACTAAGAACCTTGAGGTGTGCAGTTTAAAGATATAGCAGACTGACCGGTGCTTTTGACCATAATTATTTTATAATTAAATGAAATGATTGGATTTTAGTTAAATTTTGTGGTAAGAAAACTGTGTGTAGATTTACTGGTCAAATTATAGAATCTGTTAAAGATGGTCGAACAGTTAAACTTGAACGAAAAATAGAGGAATCAAAATTTAAGTGGCCTGTCAATGATGATATCGAATTGAAATTATACTAGAACCCCCTATAATTATGAGCAAAAATGATAGAATCAGCAGTTTTAAATTCAGAATGTTATTTGAAGGAATACAGATACAGTAAATGAGCCAATCTATAAAAAAACTTTTGTATTTTAATACAATTTTTCATAAAAAAGTTTACTTTGTTATTGTGCAATAGCAGATGTTACTACTGCTTATTTCTTTTTTATTCGTAATTGTATCAATTATATCCATAGTCACTAAATCAAGAATCCCTATGTTAAGTGATATTTAATACAGTAAACTTTACAGAAATAACAACTTTTCTACAAAAGAAAAACATTTAATGATAAATTTGTAAAATAATTATTGGTTAAGGGAAAAGTATAAAAAAATCAAACCAAAAAAGTTTTCAACCATCCCCACTTGATCATAATTAAAAAAAAATCATTTTTTGTAGGCTAATTTGTGTAGGTCATACTGCTTTAAAAACTTACATTAAAGTTTCAATGTTCTGTACTCCAAAAAGTTTATCTGTATAAGGTGTAGCCAGATTTTTAATTTTTTCCATATCAGATAAATTTGCAGGTTTGTACTCAAAATATGGATATCTTGGTTTCTAAAAAGATAAATATTTAGATTAAGATCAGCTATAATACCTAGGTGGTATTGTAATCTTATATGGAACAATTTTAATCAAATTAATTTACAAAGTTATTTACTTACCTCAGTACCAAAAAAAGCAAAGTTCTTTGATTCCATTATTTTCAGTTTACTGAAAACAAATAGTCTTTTTTAGGCTATATTTTTTATTTTATTGTAACACTTTTACCACAGTTTAAAGTAGGCTAACCTAAATTGTTATCTTAGAATTTGTACAAAAGCTATATTTATTTATTCACAAAAATTTATTTGTGCTTATTATGTTACAAAATGCACCATTATTATTTATTTAAGTTAAAAATGAGTATAACCTACAAAAGAGATTTGCAGCTTGTACAAAATAAACAACAGCTTTTATTGTATTTGAATTTACAACTTTTTGTAATAATGTGTAATCATGTGTTTATTCTTAAATGAATTAATGTTATCAGTAGTGTTTTCCTTTTAGGCCTATTTTTAAAATAGTGCAGTAACCTACATATATTATTAGGTTTTTACAATAAAATATACTGTGGCTTCATGATAAGCCTTGATTTTAAACACATTTTTTTTTAATATAGACTATCACAATTTTTTCAAAATTATGTAGGTCAAGAATATTGGATTATATCATGAACCTTTTTTGTAATTTGAAGTGGATTTTTAATAAAATAGTTACAATTAATTACAAAATCAATCAGAAAAAAATCAATTTGAATCTTTTTTTTGGGAAAACTTATATTTTGATAATTTTTGTTGAACTAGAAACATAGAGAAAAATTTGTATATGGAAAAAATGACTCAAGTTGTTTAAATAGTGGAAAAATTAGCTTATTAAAATAAGAAAATAAAAACAACTCCCAATGAATAGAGTGCCTCACAATAAGTATTTTATGGAAGATCAACTTGTATTATTAAAAAAAAATTATGTTTTTTTATCCAACAGCAAATCGATTAAAAATGAGCTATTAGAGTTTGATCATGGTAAGATCCAGACCTGAGACTTAGAAATTAACACCGATCCTGACCTTTAGATCACTTTTTTGTGGGATGGTTAAAATAATCAGCATTAAAAACTGCAAAATTAGCATTTTGAATTTTCAAAATCGATTGACATGTTTTGACAGCAATCAGGTTTCATTTTCGTACTTTCAGTATAATTTGAGTTTAGAATATGCACAGATTTGAATATTGATTACGATGGTGAAATTAGAAATTAAGAAAGGGTAAGAAATAAAAGAAATACTTTTAGAAACTCGTTTCTATCATGTACGCGAAACAGCTATGTGCTGTGATTATTATTTTAATTATGTAGTAGCCTATTTAATTCTTGTGCAGTGATGTCATTTGCTAATAAAAACTAACATTTTGAGGAAATCTTAAAAAAATTGTATGATATTATTGGCAAGTATAATGGCCAAAGTTGAGATGTTCTTTGAAATAATTTATAAAACTCTCATTGACATACAGGCAGTTGCATCATCTTGTTGAAAGTGATTTTTTTTCACAGTGAAAAACTAAAAAGGTTATCACAATAATAAATTTATGTGGAGTTAGTACAGCCTGGCAACATCGTTGTCTACATGTTGGTAAGTTAATTAATGATTGTGTTAGAACAAAATTTGTTTGCTTGTATGGATGGTGTGGAAACATCCATACTTTACACCAGTTAGACTAATGAGGATAAGTAATCGGCATTAATGTAATGGAAAAAGCATAAGCTATAGGGCAGTTTCGAAACCTACGAACTTGAGGTGTGCAAGTCCAAAGATGCATCAGCCTAGCCACCTCAAAACATTCCGACCCTCCCAAACAAAACAATTACATTGTCCAGTGTGATTAATTAAAAAAGTTTTATGATGTCTAAATTATTGAACATTTATTACTTTGTAGGCATTAATTAAAAATTTTATAATTTATATTTTGTAGGATTAATTGAAATCTAAAGAATTTTCCTTACACAGAGTTGCCATTCGACCAGATTATATTATAAGAAATGTCTTTATGTTTAGCAATCTCGGTCTAAAATTTAAAAAAAATATATTCACATTTTATTTTACAGCATACGTTGAAGGATTGAAACATCCTTAAATAGTATTTAAATTGCTAAAGTAACCGATAATGTACTTTTCACAGTTCTTTTTCATTTACGAGAAGACTAGAAAGATGTTAAGTGAATGGTACATCCAGGTCAGCATGTCTGGTATATAGACAGATCACTGTCTGATCAGTAGTCTGGGTGCAGAGGATACTATCAAACCACTGGAGCAATGTTTGAAGGTATTGCATAGTATTCCCAGTAGAGATGATGTGTACATTATGCATTAGAAATAGGACTTTAAAGTTGATGACATTTTAATACTTTCAGTTTGCTAAGCAGCAATAAAAGCTCTCACTTCTCTAAAAATTTCATCCAAATTGGTATATAATTCCCTCCACTCCCTCTGTCTTGTCAAATGCTAACATGGAGCACTTGGGATGGATACCTGGGCATTGCGGGAAACAAGAGAGCATACTGATGGCAAAAAAAGAGCTATTGTTTGACTAGTGGCACTGGAGCTAGCGTGTGGAAATAGTTTTGCAACTGCAAAAGGTGCAGTAAGAAACTAGTTTAGGCAAGAACACATCAAATGGTGTACACATCATTTCCCTGGCCTACAATTAGAAAACGTCTTCTTTTTGTACCAGACCCTGCACTGACAAGGACCCTTTCTCAGGAGGTTGTTGAGACAGATTCTTGCCATGATCACCAGACAAAGCCACATCCTGAGTCATCTGCAGAAGGCGAGATTACCACAAATCTTGTCCGATTGTCATCTATGAGGGGAGAAACAGGTGCTTACAGCATGCATACTACTTTGGTGCAAGGCCCTGGAGTCCAAAAGGATACTTGGACTTCAACAACCAGCGGAGTTTCCATATTTTTTAAACAAATTGTGACGATAAAAGCAGATTTTCTAAGAAACATAAGATAAAAAATTGTTCTGTGATGTGTATCTTTACATTTTGGAAATGTCAGCGAAACATCTGCATCTCATGATTATTTTTAATCTTAGCTCAATTTATTGATGGTCATCAGTTCTGTGTTGCAGAAATGTTGTTTCCGTTTAGCAAAATTTTACCTGGCTCAATACTTACTACTTCTTTGAGCACGCATCTGGCATCAAATGTCAATCATATTTCTCTCGTAAACAAAGCTTTAAATAACATGATGCTTTAATAGTATGGTGTACTCTGCAATCCATCTTTTTGGAATCAAACACAGATCTATCAAGTACAAGTACAACCAGTTATTAGTCAAAAATCTTGATTACTCAAGCGATTTTTTTTTTATAATAGCTATATCATTCTTGTTAAATGTAACAATCCAGTTAACTGTAAACATAACAAAATAAGGTTAAGGTAGGAAGTAAATTTGATACAAAAACTGGTAGTTTATTTTACAAATCTGGTAGTTTATTTTACATATCTGGTAGTTTATTTTACAAACTGGTAGTTCTATTTACAAATCTTATGTCATTTACTTGTTAGCAGAAAAGCTTACTATTGAGATAGATGGGTCCGTACAAACTTAAATTAATTTTATACTACACAATTAACATGTCTACTAATATTTTAATGTCTATGTGTTAGTAAACCACAACTAAAAAACAGCTGTTTCAGAGAAATTGTTGTTCAGCCTGATTGATTGATTTTTATTTTCCCCCTTCTTCTTTTATGTACACAAAACGTATCAGTATTATTTTATTAGCCTGGATAAGAAAGTATCATATCAAGTGGCTGGAGTTTTTGGTAGGAAGAGTTCTGTATGACTGAGAAGACCAAGTTACTTTATGCTTCAAAATTGATGGGATAACACACAACACGTTTTGAAGACAGTTCATTACATTTTATTCTTTTTGTATTTTAGTAAATGTTATCACAATAGAAAATTTGTTTTTATGAACTTACAGACCACCTTATACTTTTGTACAAAACTCTGAAACTGAAGTTCTACCACAGTATTGATTAAATAACTGTCTGAAGTTCGTTCCACACCAGTTGATAGTGTGTCATAACAAATCAATCAATGTAGGGCATTTAAATTTAGTGTGAGCCATACTCTGCATTCTAGATTAAATGTTAATACAGTACATACATTCTAATGCACTTTTTAATGGCTGATGACTAAATAAATACAGTTTTCACAAACCAATGACTAAGAATACCATTAACTCTCGTCCTTCACAAACTTGTTAGACTGGCTCAAATAGCGCTAGGTCGGAATAAATTGTGCCAGCTGCCTGTCCCTTATCTGTATTTACATTCGCTCTCAAATAATATGGAATGGACTGTATCGATATCTAACATAAATTTTAAAACCAACTGTCACAAGCATTGAAGATTGTAAGATTTTTCAACATCTGTGAGTAATACATAAAGTTCTGCTACAATTATGTTACAAAATAGAATTTGAGAAGTTTTCAACGTAAAAAATATTTATTAATGATTCAAACATTATCTTGACAGGAAAGAAACAGCTGACCTAGCGCATACCGGCATGAGATTTATGATAGATGTTATGACTGTTTTCCAAGTATTGCTGGCCATACAGGATAAACGGTTCCTAGTCAATCAAGTTATAAAATCTTCACTAATTTCCATCTGTTGTGCTTTCTACTTATCTCTCAGCTTGCAACAGCTTAAACTGGAAATAAAACTTTCCAAAGATAGCACGCCATAATTACTCTACCATCAAGAGGCATGACTATCATCTCCACAAACAAGTTTCTACTTGATACGTTTTTCGATGTACATGCTTGACCCATGTTAAAATTTTTAGACACATTGAATTGATTTTTGTGCCCTTTTCATTTAACGAGATAATGTGAAAAACAGCAAGTTACAAACTATGTTTTTACAATAACTTTTATTTTAAAAACCAATGAAATTTCTATTAAACATATTGCCATTTTTCATTACCTTCTTTCTATAAATAATTGATCTTGCTAACATTTAACCAATATTGTTAATTCTGCTATTTAACCAACAGCTATTGTTAATTCTGCTGGAAGTATCTTCTTAATTGTTCCAGATGATGATGAACAATTAATACACTATTGTTTACTTGTTCTTTGTACAATCAAAAGATTTCCAAAGTTTACTAAATTCAATGACTTTTTTAGACTGTTGTTCTAGTTTTTCTTTTTTTGGTTTTCTCCACAATGAATGGTCCAAATCCAACATGCCACCGATTATTTCCTGAAACAATATGAATGCAAAAAAAAATTCTTAAAAAAATCGTGTACCACAAAGTAAAACTAATTTTAAACACTTTCATTAATGTTCAAATTTTTAATATATGTAACGGACGCCCTCTTTAATGCCTACACTTTAACCGTAAGTTGGGTTAACCACCACACATTACTTGAAGAGTATAAAATAATGACAGCACATCTTTCTTCATCTAATCGCTTTTCACAGCAATAAGAAGGAAACAGAGCACGATTACCATAACATGTAGCTTACCGTAACCGTTTCCTTTAATGTTTTTGTGAGCAGTGCATTAACAGCAGCCACATTTTTGTTGACATTTAGGATCAGTTGATTGGTTGTAGAGATGAGCATCAAAGGAAAATGTCGACATTTAACAATGGAAAAATCAATTTTTTTGGAAAAATTAGAGTGTTTTGTTGTTGAAATAGAAGGTGAAAGTCAAGTAAACACTGATGATTTTTACGTGGTAAGAGGAAAATTGCAACGAACGTATTGCCTAGTTCAGCTATGTTACTATTTTCTTGACAATTTGACTATTTTGATACTGAAAAGGTGAAAAAAAACATCCTGACATCAAACATCCTAAAAAAATTTTATTATAAAATACTGAAAATCTATAAAGAAAACATAACGTGTGGAAATAACCTAAAAAAAACATCAACTGTCAACCATCGATATATAAAAAACATTGACTGTTTATCATGATATGAAAAACATGTAACATCGACTACCCATTATCATTCCTAATCAAGTTCTCTTGTAGTTATTGTGTAAGGACTGTTGTATTATAAGGCCTACAGTTTTGTGTATTAGATATTTAGCACTAAAGCAAGTATTTTTTATAAAATATAAAATGAGTGCACTAAAACAAACATAATGTACTGACTATGGAACAGAAATTAAAAGCAATAGAATGGTTCAAGATAATTGCATACAAATTGAATAAAAAACTTACTGTTCTGTTTTACATTAAAGAAACATTATAAATGAACTAGTCAACGATGCATTGTGGTTATATTCACTCAATAATTTTGCAGAGGTTCACCTAAAAGTGATCTAATTTTGAAAGTAAAAAATATTTTGTTTGATTTCTTTGTTGATTTCTCTGATTGCAGATCTGGTCCCATCAGGTTTAGTTAACAGGACTTCCACTGTAAGAAGCAACACATTAATACATTTTAGAATGTGTAGGTAAAAATCATATACTATTATAATTTTGAAAAAGCATCTGGTGCCAATACAATTCTAGTAAAAAAATGTCACAAATTATGAAACTAGGCACTTTTTTTAAGTGTCACAGCACAAACATAAGACAAGTATAATGGTTACAAACACATATTAGTTTCTATATAGTACTAATATAATAAAGTAGTTATTCAAATGGGACCAAATCTGTCCATGTTTATTATACAAGCATAAAAATAAATCTCCACATGTTTATCAAACAACAAAAGATTTTGCATGACTATAATGCAAAATATATGTGCGTAATGTTAGGCACAATCTGTGGTGGAAAGTGATTGTAAAAAAGTGACAAACTTAAAGAAAATTTAAGGAGAATGTATTGGCTTCCTGAGGAGCTCGGAATTGGCAGTATACAGTAAGTTGTTACTTTATAAACAAATCCTAAAACCAATCAGGACATATGATGCCTTTAACTGTAACACAACAGTCTATCACCACACTTTTTTTATTCCCCCCCGTGACTATATTCACATATTTTTTGCGTGCCGATGTAATCAGTCCGTGGCGGTAATCACTAAGACCAACAGCGTCCGTATTACATCGGCTTATAGCAGCATTCACACAACTTTTGCGCGCCGATATAATAGGTCCATGGTGATATTCAGTCAGGACAATGGAGCCTATACTACATCAGCCGAAAAAAACCCCGACCCAAACTCTAAAATACTCGGCCCGCAGACCCCTAGATATAACTTCTCAAAATAGGTTTATCTGATTTTCCGAATCTTTTGTTTTGCCCCATACTATTCAACATTCATAACTGAAGTCAGTATAAAACAATTTTTTTTTGCCAAACATCCATATTTTATGCTAGTTAGACTAACAAGGGTAAAGGTTAATGGAAATGGTACTGACCGGTGAAACAAAAGTGCAGGAACAAGAGTAAATTTAGAAAAGAAAAATAAACAATGAATGCTGCTGGAGGTTGTTTTATTTTCAATATATTCACTAGTTGTAAATTGTTTTAATTTTAAAACAATTTCTGCAACAATTTCAAATAATTTCTACTTAAGTATAAACAAAATTGTCATTATAACTAACTTTACAAATGAACTGCAATACATTTATCACCTACATACCTGTCCAAAATTTTGAGAGAAGAGTTTCTCATCTTCGATAACATGAGCGTAACCTGATTGTAAGCCAAAGTCGACAGCAAAGTACGGTAAGCCCTTAGGTACAGCTCGTCTGATATCTTTCCCGCATAAATCAACTAATTTTTTATTGGTAGACCATTCTGTTTCGCACTCCAATATTGCTTTCTGAAAAATATAACAAACATAACTTTATGAGTAGCTTTATTAAAGGAGAAAACAAATTATTTTTTTAATTACATTTTTTTATTGTATAATGAATGATAGAGAACTGTAATGATGGAGAGGATAAAGAAATAAACACCCACTAAAAAGAAAAAAAATATATTTTAGTTATATTTGTTTTACCTTGAAATAAATAGGTGCTAAGTCTCCTGTTTCCTTAGGCAATGGCACACAATGTAGAACCATATGTGGCATTCTTTTCAAATGCATTGAACTTTCAAAGAACACAACATCCTCGCCTTGCGACATAAACATGTTAGTTAAACTCTTTCGGAATGTCTGAAAGAAATACAAAAAGGAAATTTTAATCTATATATTTAAAATAAATTTTATTTTAGACAATCAGTCTTAGGCATCTACTCAAATGATTTCAATGATTCTTTACTAATAAATTTGGTATTGGGATAAAAAAATATGCTCTTTTTAAGATGCTTCATTCGAAAATAAACCGGGCATGGCCAGGTCGAATTAGCAGAAACCATAAAAAAACTTTTAAAAGTATTGAATTAAATTTATTACATTAAAAAACTTTGAATTACATATATTATTACAATACGTATTGTACTAAAACATAAAACAGCACACAGAATCTCACTACAGTAATAAAGAGCAATACGTCAAATCATCACACTTGACAAAAAAAATTTTTTTTTTTACTAACTGACGTTTTCTTGCCGCTACATCTTGCAATCTCATGAGAAGTAAAATATCTTTTACCTTTTATAAAACAGCGAATAAAAAAAATATGTGAAATGTTACGAAACACACAAGCAGAATGTGCTCCAAACGTCAACTCTTCCATGAATCTGAATTGATACTAAAAGCCGGAAAAGAACAAATAGAGCAGGTATAAGGGTGGTCGACTGCTCTTTCATTTGAAGAGAATGTAGGTCATTTGGCTGGGTGTTTAAGTGACACATAGGCGTAAAGGCCAGACTCGAAAGTGACACAGTCATTTTAGATTCAGGTTCGCTACAAATCTATTAAATTGCTTGAAATATTGTTCTTTAAGGCTAGGTCGGATTAGAGAAGGTCGGACAAGCAGGACTACTGTAATTGATTTATCTCAATATTTTGTCCCTGGTAGGTATTTAAAAGAAATTTCTGAATCTAAAAATAAATAAGCAGTACCTTGTTTACTGCAGCTCAGTGAAGCTGCATGACACCGTATTTAGCTAGCTGAACCATTTGGTAATCGATTCAAGTAAGGTTACACTAAAGAATACCTAATATACTTTGCCCCGCAGGAGGGGTGCAGACTAGCTGCACCTACTGAGAGGATTTAGACGTCTCTTATGGTACCCGAGTCTAATACACACTTAAAACCACAATACTACACTTATGACTTTACACTTTACACTCATACTTACATTTAGGGAGGCGATAATAACCTCAATGTGCTTTTCGCCTTAAAAAAAACTTTGGCTCAAAGAAATGGATTTTTAAATGATTTAGTGCACTTGTCTGGTGATGTGTGATTATGAAATGTTATGGTATTACTGAATCAACTGTTTTGATGGTAAAAACACCTCAATGCTTCTCGATTGTATTGGTCTCATCTTGACAACTGTTTTCCTACCCGAATCACTAAGTCATCTAGGTTTGTCTTGGTAATGCCTACAGTAACATTACTAACAACTAATATTCAAGTAGGCCTAGACTACTGACAAAACAATCAAGTGACTCATCAACTTGCAATTGGAACGGGTGTTGTTCCAGTTAAATGATGGAGGCATGAGGGTGGTATAGTAAGTTTTTAGAAAAAGATAGAAAACAATTTTGTTTTATTTTTCAACATAATCTCCCTTTTAACTCTATACATTTCTCCAAGCATTCTTCCAACTTTTAGCAAAAAAGTAGGATTTTGGTAGTGCCTCAAAATAGACTTCTATTTCACCTCCTCATTAGGAGAAGTTTCATCTCTCGTTTTCTGTCAAGCTAATTTTTCAAGTTTGGAAATAAAAAAAAAATCATTGAGGCAAAATACAGTAGATGTAATAATTTCAATTTTAATTCCAAAATTGTGGCCATCAAAACTGTGCAAGTTTGCACCCGTGCACTGTTATGGTAAAAGGGAATTTTTATCTTTTTCAAATAAGGGTATTTTTTCTTGATTTCTTCACTTAGCTGTTGCAAAAATGATGCATAATACTCCCCAGTTATTCTTTTCATTTTTCCAAGTAAACGATGTACATGATTCTGCGTACATTCAAAAAACCGCCGCCATTATGTTGCTGGCTGATTCATCATTTTCGCCTTTTTCAGAGCGAATGTTTACCTTCAAAAACCCAATGTTTGATTGTGCTTTTGTTTTTGGAGTGTAGTGACATATCCATATTCCACCTACGTTATGTATCTATGCAGAAACTCATCAGAATTATGATGGCATAGCGCTAAAACAGCCTCAGAGTCGACCACAAGATTGTGTCTATTCTTCCCTGAGCGCAAATGCGGCAACTATCTTGCCAAGATTTTTTTACACCAAATTTTACATTAAAAATTGAAAACACTACACTTTGAGATATGTCAGTAGCCGTAAATACTTTGCAAACTTTCATTTCTTGATCACTTAAAATCGTACCATGGATTTTGTCAATCATTTCAGGAGTAATCACTTCCACTGGATGCCCTGAACAATGTTCATCTTTTGTAAATGTATGGCCACATTTGAATTCATTTACCAATTCAAAAATTTTATAAACAGTTGCAAATACAGAAGCAAATGTACTGAAGATGTATAAATGAAAGATAAGTATGATGTAGCTTCAGAAATATCCAGAAACACAGATCAGCACAATACGAACGACATTAAAATAATATAAAACTATAAAATTTTACCTGTATTTCATCCCAAACATCTTCATCCAGTAGTGTGGCGCTTGCAGTGTGAAACATTGGTACTATTAAACAGTGTCCTTCAGTTAAACTCTGATATGACGGTAGACATAAATAGCACTGAAATAAAAATGAAACAAAATATTAAATAAAAATGTCAGTCAACATTTGTAGCTATACAACCTTGAACTAATGGTATTAAAACATAACACAATGAGAAAAACAGTTGTCCAAAATAATAATGTCTAATGAAGATGATTTATTATAAGTTGTTAGCTGACACATTAAAAGCTGATTAACAATTTTTGTTTTTCCATTCTCAATCCTTTAAAATGCTATTCCTTAGCCAACAACCTTGTGTTTAGTTATAAATTGACTTCAGATTTTGTACACCTGCAAGAAATATAGTTGTCACTCAATAATTTGCACCTTTATAATTTGTAAAACTCTTTAATTAATACTAGGACACTGAATTCTTGAAAAGCTCTCAATAAATTATATGAAAACAATGCATTTTGGTTACTTCCTTACTTCATACTGAGGAAACTCGAAGTCTACTGTATAATTTGTAAATAGCCCAGTCTTCATCGGTATAAATTTCTTGTTTGTACTATGAAGGCACAATATTGTTTATTTGTTGTACCACAAATATATACTGTATTACCCACTCATTTACCTACTGATAAAATATGGCTCATTTGTCATTATTAAATGGAAAAGCAATGCAATGCATCAGGGCAACAAAGACAGTGCACAAATAAATTACACTGTTAAACAGAAACAATATTGCCTTTGGCAGCACCGATTAAATGGAGTGAGATAGTAAATGTTTAGATAATAAATCCTATGTCCAAACTATGTACAGGCATCTATGTTCCCTGTAGGTCCTTCTTATATAACTAAAATGTTTGTACGAAGGAAAATTTCATAATAAATAAATAATAATAGAAACTTATTTATTGGACAGTGTCAGTTGTTATAGAAATTATTCAAGTGCAATATTATTTATGTAGAGCTGTTGTTAATTGTGATAATGAGTGCATCAAAATATAAGTCTCTTTCTCTCACAGACAATTCAAATTTTTTTACCAATCCCTTCATTTTTTTTTTTTTTTAGGCGAAAATCACATTGAGGCTATTATTGCCTCCCTTAATGTAAGTGTAAGTGAGTGTTAGTAGACTCGGGTACCGCGAGGGACGTCTAAATCCTCTCAATAGGTGCAGCTAGGGTCCCTACAAATATGAAATATCGAGTGGCGAATGTACAAACATTCAACGAAATAAGCGGTGCTTCTGTACTAAGTCGGTCTTCTTGTGAATGAGATATATGATGAGATTAGAAAGAAAAAAGCTCAATTCCAAATAAAATCACTTATGATGTTTACAACTAATTAATACTACAAACAAATTGAATCAGGAAAACAGCTTAAAAGAAAAGGAGTAAAATGCCACCATTACTCTGCTTACTGTATCCACCAATATCAACAAAAATAAATTTGGAGTTGGCATCAGCAACAGCTTGAAGAACAATTAATTCAGCAGAAATATTTATAATTGTAAAACATACTTCCAGAGTGAGAAGATCAATTTACTTCCAACATGGTTACCATCAACTATACCTAAGCAACAGAGAAAATTTTACTTGTCATAAAAACTCCTTAGAATTTTTTTAAACGTGTTTTCTGTTGGACTTTTCATGTGAAGTGGCTGAAATACATGTAATGAAATGTTTCTCATACAATACCTGACACAGTTCTCGCATCCATTTGAAAAGAAAAACTAAGACTTCTGAAAGAATAACATTCTGTGAATATTATACTTACCTTTTTTTATTAAAAAATACTTAAAAATTAATTTGCATACAATAACAATTCAATGTGAACGCCTCAGTATGAGTGACCTGCTCTATAACTGTTTCGTTAATGTTTCACCACTATGCTCTTAATATTCATTGCCTTTTCCCTGCACGAGGGTGCAGACTAGCTGCACCTATTGAAAGGATTTAGACATCTACCCGAGTCTAACAAACACTTACACTTACGACTTTAACACTTTACACTCATACTTACATTTAGGGATGTGATAATGGCCTCAATGTGCTTTTAGCCTTAAAATTAAAAAAAAAATATATTCATTGCCACTCTGCTTGTTGCTTCAGAATGTTTTCAGCCTAAGACCCAGTCAGTCTTCTACATTTCTAAATTTTTTCATGCCAAGGTCATAGGTTCAAGACACAATTACTCCTGTAAGCTTTATCCTTTCCATCCCTTATTATCATTACTTATATATATATATATATATATATATATATATATATATATATATATATATCAGGCATTCTTTGTGAACGAATAACCCCAACCTACCCAAAATTGGTTAGATCTATTAAAGGTTTAGAGGTGGTCCAAAAGAAAGATCTGGACCTCTAGTTTCTACATCCATCTGGCGTATTTAGAGAATTGCTATTTTAAATCCAATATGGTGGCTAGAACCTTGTGATCCACATTCTATTTTTATTGAAACTATTACAAAACTAGCTACATGAACCCTATTGAGGTCTACAAAGGCTTAAATGAAAGGTATTGAACTCTACTTTCAAAAGCCGCAAGGTAAAAATTTCTTGGTTAAAATCCAATATGGCGGCCAAAAATATGTGACAGACTCATTTTTATTAAAATAGTTGAAAAAGCAACTTTTTTAGCCCTATTCAGATTTCAAGAAATCGAATGAATGATTTTGAAATATACTTCTTAAATATATAAAGGTAGCTTTAGTTGAAAAAAATGGCGCCTTAAGTCACGTGACAAGTGCGGTTTTTCATCTAAAAAGCTAAAGAAAGCACCATTTCAAATCCTATAGTGGTCTGAAAGAAATTAAATATAAAATATTGAATGTTTTGCACAATTACTGTATAGTATTATTGTTCTAGCCTTTATATATATATATATATATATATATATATATATATATATATATATATATATATATATATATATATATATATATATATATATATATATATATATATATATATATATATATATATATATATATATATATATATATATATATATATATATATATATATATATATATATATATATATATATATATATATATATATATAGAGAGAGAGAGAGAGAGAGAGAGAGAGAGAGAGAGAGAGAGAGAGAGAGAGAGAGAGAGAGAGAGAGAGAGAGAGAGAGAGAGAGAGAGAGAGAGAGAGAGAGAGAGAGAGAGAGAGAGAGAGAGAGAGAGAGAGAGAGAGAGAGAGAGAGAGAGAGAGAGAGAGAGAGAGAGAGAGAGAGAGAGAGAGAGAGAGAGAGAGAGAGAGAGAGAGAGAGAGAGAGAGAGAGAGAGAGAGAGAGAGAGAGAGAGAGAGAGAGAGAGAGAGAGAGAGAGAGAGAGAGAGAGAGAGAGAGAGAGAGAGAGAGAGAGAGAGAGAGAGAGAGAGAGAGAGAGAGAGAGAGAGAGAGAGAGAGAGAGAGAGAGAGAGAGAGAGAGAGAGAGAGAGAGAGAGAGAGAGAGAGAGAGAGAGAGAGAGAGAGAGAGAGAGAGAGAGAGAGAGAGAGAGAGAGAGAGAGAGAGAGAGAGAGAGAGAGAGAGAGAGAGAGAGAGAGAGAGAGAGAGAGAGAGAGAGAGAGAGAGAGAGAGAGAGAGAGAGAGAGAGAGAGAGAGAGAGAGAGAGAGAGAGAGAGAGAGAGAGAGAGAGAGAGAGAGAGAGAGAGAGAGAGAGAGAGAGAGAGAGAGAGAGAGAGAGAGAGAGAGAGAGAGAGAGAGAGAGAGAGAGAGAGAGAGAGAGAGAGAGAGAGAGAGAGAGAGAGAGAGAGAGAGAGAGAGAGAGAGAGAGAGAGAGAGAGAGAGAGAGAGAGAGAGAGAGAGAGAGAGAGAGAGAGAGAGAGAGAGAGAGAGAGAGAGAGAGAGAGAGAGAGAGAGAGAGAGAGAGAGAGAGAGAGAGAGAGAGAGAGAGAGAGAGAGAGAGAGAGAGAGAGAGAGAGAGAGAGAGAGAGAGAGAGAGAGAGAGAGAGAGAGAGAGAGAGAGAGAGAGAGAGAGAGAGAGAGAGAGAGAGAGAGAGTGGAGATAACATGAACCATGTGCCATCAGTATATATTGAAATACTCTAGAAATACACAAACCTTTGTGTCTCTTGACATTTTATTACCAAAAACTAGTTCAGGGAGCCTTCAAACTGCAAAAGATGTTCAAGTATAATGTCTCTGAGGAAGACAGCTGCTAGACTGTACAAAATGCATCATGTTGCCAGTAATTTTAACGCTGGATGTGCATACTAAGAAGAAAGAAATCATGAACAGCATGACTAGTAACAAAAGTTAGGTTAAACTAGATACAAAATGTTCAGAAGTTTATCAGTAACCTATCAAGCTGTACACACTTTTCAGAAGAATTAAGTAAATAAAAATGGACTTTACCTTGTTTCCGGTAGCAATAATAAGATGTCTGCTCATTAGCTTGCTGTCCAAACACCATTCACAGTTGTCGAGTGCTCTCTCTGTACGTTTGTGTTCTTTAATAGCTTTATCTCTTTCTCTCGCCTGAGATCTGCCTTCGGATTCTTTGACACGTGCAGTCTCTTCGAACACATCATCCATATCTCTTGCGCTGTCGTCTCTACCAATGCCCTAAACAATATAAAAATGATTTACACTCTTAGAAACTTTTATTTCATTAAACATAAACACTTTGTTGTCAAAAGATACTGTATACAGTAAAAAAATTATACTACACTAATTATATACACTAGTTTCGTGTGACAAATAAAAATGAGGCTCTGTGAACAACAAGGTTGAATAGAAACAGTTTTCAGTGAAATTGTAGTTTAAGTTGTTACACAATTTTGGATTGGAAATGATTAATTAATAATATGTGTTTAAAGAAAAATCCTCTTTACTACTGGAAGGAACAGAGGGCTGAATATATATATATATATATATATATATATATATATATATATATATATAATACAGAGAGGAGATGATTGGGTTGCACATACTGAAGTGCATGCATCATCGCTTTTACAATAGAACAAAGAGTATTTAAGCAAGATTGCTTTTGTCACTTTGTAATTGCTGTTGATCTCAATATAAAAATGAATGTCGATGATTTTTTTGGTTGTTTTTTTCCAAAAAAACCTCTATGGATTGAAAAACACATGCAACATCATAACTGTTTCATTTACACAAGCTTTGGGATGAAGTGACGAATGAAATGGAAGACTTTTAGTCTTCTAGCACAAGTCCTTCCCGCTCAGTTTATTATGTTAAGTAAGATACACATACATTTAATAATGTTATCAGCCAAACTGTGAGATGTTTCAAATGGTTTCCAATGAATGCAAAACTTAGTATTAATTAAGCCAAATGCAAATTCAATTACTAGGCCAAGAAAGTCGTATATTAAAATATTCTCATTCAGTGTCAATTTTTGTCTTCTTTATGATTTTAACAGATAAGGCGTTTTTAGAGATGGATAAGCTTTAAAAAAATAAGGTACCAGAATTGTAATTGAAGGCAAAATTGTAAGAGGAGTAATGTTAAAGCAATCAGTTAGTAATAAATGGTACAACTGAAGATCGAAAAGTGCCACTATCACTATGCTTACTGCATCCACCAATATCAAATAAAATAAATTTGTAATTAGCATCAGTAATAGCTTAAAGAATAATTAAATGAATAGAAATGCTTATAATTATAGAATATACTTCCAAAGTGAGGGGGGTCAATTTACATCAACATGTTTACCGTCAACTGTACCCACGCAATAGAGAAAATTTTCACTTTTATAAAAACTCCTTAGTTTTTTAAACATATTTTCTTTTGGACTTTTCATTAAAAATTTTTAGAATATAGCCAAACTTGAACTGTTTCTCATACAATATTCGATACAGATCTCACACACATTCGAGAAAAGAAATTGAGACTTCTGAAAGAAAACATTGAGTGAATATTTATTACAAAAAATTGTTTAAATTAATTTTCATGTAAGAACAAATCTATGTGCACTCCTCAGTATGTGCAATCTGCTCTATCATTGCTTCACTTATGTTTCACCACAATACTCTTAATGTTATCGCCTGCTGTGCTCGCTGCTTAAGAATGTTTTCAGCCTACGACACCGGTCAGTCTTCTGCATCTTGCAACTTGCTCATGCCAAGGTTGTAGGGTCAAGACACAGTTACTGCTACAAGCTTTATCCTTTCAAATACCACTAATAAATTTTACCACTTAAAACCCAAATTACAGAAGAGGATTCATGAACTGTATACAAACTTTCTTGTATGTACATCCCTCAAAATTTTCCTGAAAATCCATACACTTATATATATTGTGCCCTTAATAATGACATTAAACACAACATACCTTGACAAAATTTATTATTTACATTCTTTGTTTAACTTCACCATTTTGAAAATATTTTGTCACTGTGGTTCTTTTAATTCAGGTTTAAATATTTACCAAAACTAATGTTTCGTAACTGTTTGACTTATCGTTTAAACGTTACTAATATACAGAAAGTTCTACTTACCTTTGAAGCAAGCTTGGCAAACATTTCATTCTGATCTTCAATAGTATTTAGCTTCTCTCTCTGGAACTAAAAGCAAGAAAATTTGCAAAAAGCAAGAAGAAAAAGCAAAAAAATCACAAGAAACACTACTTAAATCCACATAGTAACTAATTAAAAAATGTGGAAGTTTTATACACTATTGTAAATGATAAGAATGTTATATCCATTTACTATAATATATTTACATTTTATGTGTGTTTTATACTTTTGTGAACACAGAAATTTCACTAATGAAATCTGGTTTACTACTGGATGTCTCATGTAACTTGGCAGTACTTGACTCCATGTTTACACTTTCTGAGCAAACTAAATCACATGTGTAAGTACTGATTACTGGCTAAGAACATGATATGACGTAAATGAATCCAGCCAGCATTATTTTGGGATAATGCTATGTCAAGCATTTACTTTTGCTACTGTATAAATAAATGTGAGGCAGCATTATAGTCAGTTGTGTTATAGTAGGTTTTGCATCAGAACAAGAGACTAAATGTGACATTAGATAATACAAAATATATGTTATTATCAATAAAAACACAGAGTAGTATTACCCCGTAAATCTATAAATTGCTTATTCCTACAAAATACAGTTTTTGCAGTGAATGAAAAACAAAATATATGAAATAACATTAAACATGCTTTAAAAAAAACAAAAAAACACACACACACACACGCGTATGTTAAATGACAATAAAGTATAGGTTTCAAAAAGATCCTTGGACATAATCTACTTGACTGTAAGACCCTCCTGCGAGACGAGGGATTCATTTAGGAGAGTAATGGAGGACGGGGGAATTAAAGCAGTTCTTTCTGACAAATTACTGTGGGTATTATTGGCAGCAATCTACTATGGACATCAGGCCATTGGATTCATCTGACTTGTACAAAGCTTGTACAAAGAACCATTGGAAGCTTGTACGAAGAAATAAGTATCTCTTGAAATCTTATAATGGAATAAAACACAACAGCCTAATTAAAGTCCTTAATATAAAATTACAACATTAATATTTTATAAACAACTCACCATGTCTTGTAAAGTATATTTATCATCATCCGCAAAATAACGCATTCTTTTACCATCCTTATGTGTATCCATTTTTTGTCCTTTCCTACGACCTGCTGTAGGTTCAACAGGTCCTTCTATGGTCAATGGTCGTGAAAACCCTTTAGCATCAGTTCTTGTTAATATTACAGTTTCTTCTACATCTTTAGCGCTTCCTTGGGGTTGTTTTGACCTCATTTTTTGGGCTGTTTCAAGTTTGGCTTGCAATTCTGAAGCTAGTTTCTATAACAAAACACATTTGTTAAATTTTGTATAGTTTGATTTTGAATTTAAAGAATTGTACTCAGTAAACAATATGTATCACTTTATATTGCATTAATTACTTTCTGCTCCAGTAACATTTTCTAAGGTACTTTGAATTGCATAGAACCATTTGAAACTACAGTAAACCATCGGTTATCCAAACTAATTGGGAGAAGATGGGTTCAGTTACCGAAAAGTTCGGTTATTCAATAAATACCCTAAATAAAGCATGAAGTAGAAGTAGAAAATATTAATAAAACATCACTTAAATATATGACTGATCAAGCAAATGTTCAATGTTTATACTTTTTTGAAGTTTTCGAACTAATATTTAATTAGCAATGCCCTTACGGTAGTTACAAACCGTATTTTTCAACCGCACATTCCCGATGATTAGACTGTAAATGCCATCAGAAGTGATGACATTGTTTTTCCATAACAAAGATAATCTCAGCAATTTTTACCCTCACTTAAAAAAAATTGTTTGCGTCAGAGTAGTATTCAGATAATCAACCTGTCATTTTATTAATCACACACTTATCATGCTGTATTTTCTTTACATTAGGCTAGGTTACGTGTTTTTTTAACCTTTTTTACAATCAGTAATTACTGAATTGTCACATGTTTCAAAAACATTGCTGAATTGCAATTGTTAATGCTACAAAAACATTTATTATTCCTTGATAAATGTTTTTAGTAACTGCAGTACCCTATTATTCACAGAAATTTAATGTTCTCTTTATCTCTCTTACTTTGATAAGTAAGTTAGACAAAACAAGTACATACCTTACATAGGCCCATTTGTTAATGTAATACAGTACAGTTTATTAAAGAGATATTTTCCTTTTTGTAATATTTTCTGATGTATTAAAAAAAAATTCCATGTTTTTGTGAATTAGATCACGCTTTGATGGTGTTTAGTTAATCCGGGGTTCCAATAACCAAGGGTTTACCGTATTTTAAATAAATTAAGGTGCTGTACTGGAACATATGTAAGCACTGTTAAACCACTTTTAGTTTTTTACAGTACTGTTGTTACAATAGTAATCAATACAACAGTGTATAAACATTTTGTTTATAAAATACATCAGGCCTAAATAAAATCTAACAAGAATCTTATTAAGATTTACATCTCTGAAATGTGAGCTTCAATGGTCCTTAGTTCAAGCGGCACTTACTCGCACTGCTTTACCCTTGCCATTAAAACTGATCCCTCTTCATCATTAGTCTGACTGACATAAAGTATGAATGTAAAGGAAAAAAAATTAACATTTACAGACAACTCAGTTACCCACGATAAGACATATCAAAAATAAATATTAAATAATGTAGATAGTAGCTATTTAAATTAAATTTGTTGAATTGAAAATATTTTCTCTCAAAAATTTTAATAATTTCTCTTACTAACACCGGACATTTCAAGTATAGATCAAAAAAAGTATGTAAATGAGACTACACTGTAACGTGTATACACTATATACATTAAATGTATTATCAGTAATCCCTGCACATACTACTGTATAAACTATTATGTATAAAAATTAAGACAATGTGATGCACTGAATGAACTGGTGTATGAGTTATGATAACTAACAAACAGACTGAACAAGAAAGGAAGAATAATGTTGCAAAACAGAAAACTGTGATAAAACATGTCTTTTACCTTACTATACTTATCACACAAATAGTCACTGACGTTCTCTGATCAAGTGTACAAATATATTGGTCAGTAATAAAGCAGCAATAAATAGGGATTTGTTTGCTAGCCAAAGGATTGTGCTCATGATATTGTCATCCTATTAATTACTGAGCTATCAGCAGTCCTGAATAACTGGCTGTCATTTTATATGTTGCCCTTTGTTTGCATGCCTAGTCTTCCCTAAATCAATACATCCAGTCTTGTTTGCCTACTTCATGGAAATATAATTAGTCTGCATTTAAATATATAAAAATATAAAGGCTGCATTTAAATAAAATACTTAACAATGTTTTGAACACAGTAAGCAATGAAACCCGCCGTAATGATCATAATAACTGCCATAAAAGAAATGTTAACTTACAAATGAAATCCATACTTTTTGAGACTTGTGATCAAAGCAGGTACTACTGTTGAGGTCCATAAATAAAAAAAATAAAAATTGAAAAATCTTGGAAAATTCTTTTTTCTTTTCATCCAAACCTAACTGACCTAACATGAATTTTTTCTAATCTAACACGTAAAAATAAGAGGGCAAATAAAAACTTTTGAAGAGTTTTGGTGGCTTTACATTAAATCTTTATTACAAAAACTACATATGTTTGGAATCAGAATTACTTTTAACATTTTATTTTATACCAGTTAGACTATTAAAGATAGGGAATCGACTCAACAAATGAAAATATCGACTGTATTAATTACATATGAAGCTGTATACAGATCAAAATTCTAGTAAATTGTCTGCTGCTCTACTGACTAAGCTATAGGGCTCTCTTTGAATAATTAACTTATCAATTAAGAGCAATTACTAACCACGAGCAGAGAAATTAGCTTTGTTTAAATATGCTGTCTTCATTATCATAATCTGATGATGTAAGTATGCTTTTTGTAAACAGCATACTGACAACTTAACAAATTCCAGAAAAATTTACTTTTGAGTAGGCTACAGATTAACATTTTTATTATTAAATACTTTGTTAGATAATAACTTCGGATTTTCTTACCGTATTTCCCATAAGTTCTGCTTTCATAACTTTTGCTGCAAGTGCGTTCATTTCTGCATCAGACAACATTTGGTCTGGGGTTTCATTGATCTGAATGTCTTTACTAGTTGTAGCCTCGCTTTCATCTGATTTACTTTTGGTTTCTGACGTTTCTTGCTTATCTACCATTTCCTTGTTTTCTTTTTTTCTCCATCTTTTACTTGATGCTGCCATATTATATACTAAAGACTTTGATTTTGGAATGTCATCATCATCTTTTGGTTTCATGAAACCCTTAGTAGTTTTCCTATCTGTATTACTGATATGTTTATCACTTTTATATTCTCTATATGTATCTTTTTTCTGCCATTTATCATATTCTTCATCTTTTCTTCGTTCCTCTCTCCTACTACAATCTCTATCATAAGACTTATCTTTTCGTTCTGATTCTATATCACAATCTTTAACTCTACTGCTATAGCCTCTTTCATGATCTTTCCTGTGATAAGATTTTTCATAACCTTTATCTCTCAAGTCACGATATTTATCTTTATACTCTTTGTATGTCTTTTCGCTATCGTACTTAGTTTCCCTTCCATCTCTTCTAAATTCTTTTCCATCAGACCCATAATTTCCTTTTAATTTTCCTTTTATTTCATGTTCCCTTTTCTCAGCGTCTGCTAACATAGTTTCCAATTTTTCCAAGGACTAAAAAAGCAACAAATTAGTAAACTTTTGTAACTGTGAACAAAGTGTGTAATTATTTTAAATTACACAAATTATTACTAACAACATTTTGCAAATAGTTGTACAAACTGAAAAAAAATATTTATATGTAAAATATGCAATAAAATATTAGACAAATGTTCTATATATATAATTATAAAAAAATAAATTATTTTTAATACTGTGATTTACTAAACTATAATTTTTATTTAGGTGTTAAGCTTAAGTGACTGAAATACTGTAAATCTTACTATTAATGAAATTGAAATATGAAAACAAATTTGTAAGAAAAATATTCTGCATAAATAGTTGTGGCACACTCCTTTCACTGATATAATGTCAATGAATTTCCAACAATAACTTACACTTTTCCCTTTTGAAAATATGATTTCAACATCATAATTAACATTAAAATCAACATCAATTAAAACTTAAAATTTTCAAATTACATTCAAGTAAAAATAAAACCTGAGCACTGCTAAAAATTAATTTTAATTTCTATTTAATTTTAAAATGTTAAATGTTATACACACAGATTTTAATGCTAGTATCGAGTAATGAATACAAAAGGAATCTATTTTAAAAAAAGACAAATACTGATATGCATGAAATCTTTATGTACAAATTATACATGTATAATGTATAATTATACATTACTTATTTCTTTTAAACTACAACTAAGAATATATTTATATAATAATAATCAATTAAGTAGAATCACATTCAAAGAAAATCATTCCACACTGTTACTCTCCCTTTATATACACCAAAACAGTTTTACTAAGTGTAACGGTTTCTTTCTTCTTCTCTTCATAACATCACTTCTATTATCTATTTCCAGCAATTCTGCACTGTCATGGTTTGGAAGCCTCGTTGTATGTTTAACCACAATAGATCTAATTACTTGATCAGTGTTTCCAATCAGTAGTTTCCAAATCAAAATATTTAGTGTTGTCATTCCTTTTATCTACTACAGTGCATTGATAGCTGCCTGAAATAACTTAATATTATATATAAACATATAGGCAATGCGTTTATAAAATATTAACATTCAACTTTTTGGTGTAGCCCCACAGCTGTAAACTGTATGTCCACACTGGTCCTAACACTTGTTTGTGTAGAAGTTTGTGCCTAGTTCTGATCTTTGGCCGAACAACCATACATTTTCCCCCTTTTTTTAATGTAAGCTTTTAAAATGGTTTAATCCAGAGTTATCCAAGATATGTGACCTCATTTTTATAAGGGAGTATTTTAGAATTACAAAACATAAAAATGACATTGATGTTTTTATTAATAAACTTAACATGAATTGATTCAGCCTCATTTGGTTCTATTTGCCATTTCTTTGTCCAAGCGCTGACCTTTCTACAGGATTTTCTAAAGCTTATCAGTTGCTTCTACTGTATCTGTTGTTGCCACAAGAGCAACAATGATGGCTATTTGGCCATAATGGAGTATTGGCTAAAGTAGCTGTTGTTGTCTCAATCCCTGAGATACAAGGTGGTACCCAAAAGTTTAAGGAATCTAAATTCTGTGTGTGAAACATTTATGGTATGACCTGCAACTGGTACAGGGGGTGAATAGTATATTTTGTATATTAGTGTGTCAACAACTGTGATGGTAAGAGGCTGCCTTCTTGAGTTTCATGCATTTGTGAAACACTGTATTTTAGTGTTGCGGTGATTTTTCAAACTTGTTTAAATGGCAGATTTGAAGAATCAGAACAACTTGTATCAAATTTTGCTTCAAGCTTAAAAAAACTACTGCAGAAACCCATTGCATGCTTATAGAAGCGTTTGGTGGCAATGCTATGAGTAAAACTTTTTGTAGTACAAATGCTTCAAGGCTGGACAAATGTCTGCTGCTGATGATGAGCATTAACAAGCATAACGATGGAAAACATCACAAAAATGTGAGTGGCTATTGTTGCAGATCACAGACGAACAATCCACGATGTCTGTACGATTGCAGGAATATCATATGGGTCCGTAAAACACAACTTGTTAAAAAATTAGGGCATGAGATCCATTGCTGTAAAACTTGTACTGAGACTGCCTAGCAGTGAGCAAAAAAATCATTACGTAGCTGTTTGCACTGAATTGAAAACTGCAGCAAAATATGACCCAAACTTCCTCTCCAACTGGTGATGAGAGATGAGTTTAAAGTTATGGCCCTAAAACTAAACAGCAGCCATCACAGTGGATGTCACCACAGTTAAAAAAAGCATGTCAAGTTTGTACCAATGTGAAGTCCATGTTTTTTTGACATTAGAAGCATTATCCAAAAACTATTATAAAAAAAAAAAAAAATTGTCCCTCTGTCAGTGGAACGTTTTATTATGAAGTTTTGAAGTAGCTCTGTGACAGTGTTAAGTTCTGAAGCAGCTCCGTGACAGTGTTACGTGGAAATGTTCAGAAAATGGGAGCTCAATAGCTGGGTTGTCCATCATAACAATGTACCTGTGGACACATCGCTAATAATTCAGAATTTTTTGGCATTCAAAAACATGGTAGTGATTCCCCATCCACCCTATACATAAATAAAGTTATTTACATAAACAATCACCAAATAAATTAATTTTATCTTGAATGATAATAAGGTCTTCACGTTAGTTTAAATATCCTTTATACTAACAATGTTTACTGAAACCAAATGCCAATGCCTACCCTATGAGGTAAACAAACCCTTAAAGACAATCACTTTTAGAAAATCCTTTGACATTATGCAATAAAGGTGACGAAGACAGGTCTATACTATAATTCTTGGATTTGAGATCATGAATCGCATATAACCACAACTTTTAGATTGAAAACAACCACTCTTTACAGACTTAAGAATCTTTACAGACCTGAAAAGTACTGCAAATTCTAATAACTATGGAATCTTGGAGCACAAAAAGCAAAAGGATCTTCCAGAGAATTTCATGAAATCTTTAAGTCCTACCTAGCTGACAGTTATTTTTGTGTAAAGTGGGAGGAATGTAACTCTTGTCACATTGATATAGAAATTAAACTGGTACAAGTACTTTACAGTGTGTACCAAAAGTTTGATACTGAAGTAATGGATCAATGGACACTTTATGATTCCAAGTGTCCAGACCCAAAATCAAACTGTTACAATCACAACTAACTAATTAATTATCAAATCTTCCACAATAACTCACCCCCCAACGATCAGCAACGACATCTTCCAGCTGTCGACCTTCCTCTGCAGCTTGTTCCTTAGCACGTTGCAAAGCTTTTCTTAACCAGTGGACACCCTGATCTCCTACGGTAGTCTTCGATAAGCTGAGAGACTCAAGTGATTGTGGTTTTTCTTCTGGTAATCCTGTTCCACCATTTTTCCAATATGGATTTAATTCTCTGTCTGTCTGACCTAGCTAAATGAATTTTAACATGAAAAAAAATATTTTAAGTAAAACATTTGCACGTAGTAATGGAGTATACGGTATAATTACTTAAAAAACAAATTACAGTATTTTATGAACTGTAGGACACATTTTTTTCTTTGAAAAATTCCCTCCAAAATTCAGGTGTATTTTATAAACAAAATTAATATAAAAATGTCGATTGTTTAATTTAAAATTCCTGCCAGTCTTAAAAATGGCCACACATACAATGCTGTGGGAAACCTATCCCTTATATGGTAACATTGGATTCAACTGGCAGCAGCAGTGCACCGATACGATGAACATGAGTTGTGAAGATTCACAAGATTGCTAACACTGTCTCCCTCCCATCCCACCATCAAAAACCCACAACACTGTCTAGCCTACAATGCGTCATTGCAATCTACGGTGCCAGTGAACTTGAAAGTGATTTGTGTTATTGGTAACAGTACAATATTTTCGTTACTAACAAATTTTGTAATGGAATAAAAATAAACTAAGATTTTTTTTAGTCTGGCTTTGCAATGTAATAATAAAAATAGTAAAAAAGTTATTTAAAAAAAAATGATTAAAAATTAAGGTGTGTCTTTATAGTCTGTAGCAAACTACCTTATAGTTCATAAAATACAGTATTTTGTTTACTAATTTTAATATAAAAATAAGATACTATCTCATTGAATTTGAACAAATTGTGTCATTTTAATATAAATTCTTGATTTCTGACAGTAGCAGCAATGGAAGCAACTACACACAACCACAGCACACAATTATCTTTCTGATGAAATGCTTGCAGATTTAGAAAAAGTAACATCACAATAATTTGTTTATATTATTTCTTTGATCTGATTCCATTATCAGTGTTGAAATCTATATAAATTAGCATTTAAAATTGTTTAGATAAAATAAAAATTATAAATGAACCTCAACTATCACTATATTCCACATGTACATCAGCATTGAAAGGATTTAAAGGTAAGGACATGTTAATACTCTCCGATAACCAAATGGTAACAAAAGCTCTCAGCTCTTAAGAAACCTCCTCCAAATTGGAATATCATTCCCTTTGCTCCCTCTGTGATTTTTCAATTGCTAACATAGTGCTTAAGATTGGTGTCTAGGCACTGCGGAATAGAGGGAAACTTGAGAGTGGACCTGATGACCAAAAACCGAGCTGCTGCTCCATGTGTGGGAAAAATCATACAACTGCAAAAAGTGGAGTAAAAAAGTGGACTAGGGAAAAACATCAAAGAATGAAGGCAACAATTAGGAAAACATCTTTCAAAACCAGACCCTGCATGAACAACTCTTGTTCAGTTCTATAAGAGGTCTCTAAGAAAGGTTTGCTATGATCAGTGGATATGGCCAAATTCGGAGTCACCTTAGTAAAGTGGTATTAAATAAATCTTGCCTTATTGTTGTCTGTTGTGTGGACAGGAACCTGAATCTGCAACACACATACAAATTGACTGCAAGACTCTGGATACAAAAAAAAAAAAATTCAGTCTTCAGTAATCAGACAAGAAATTTCACAAGGACACCCTTCAAAATATTACTTTGTAGCTTAATATTGGAGTCAGTTTAAAGTGAAAGTACAAGGAAACATGATAAACTTAGCTGATGTTTTGGAGGCCAGTAAAACCTCCTCAGTATCATGTTGTAGTCTTTAAAAGAAATCGAAGTCCGGGCGTTTACTAGGTCGACCGTGTCTGCGAGGTACTTTTCCAGTTCGGAATGATGAAACGAATTCTTGTTTAGAAATAAACTTCCTGTTTAGAGTTGGCTGGATTCTTCCTATTTCTTCCCGAGCAAGTTGTGGTGTCTTGTAAAGTTGTTCCGAGTGTTGGTAGGCTGTGTATAGTTGTTCTGTAATGGTCATATTCCTCTATGTTCTGCCCAAAAATGATTTTCAATCACGTATTTATACTCGAAATTACGGCAAAAACCATAATTTCTCAGCATTCCATTCTTAAAACTAGAGAAAGAATGCACCAATCAGAATGAAGCTATTGTTTAAAGGATGGGTGAGGTGATGCGCAGGCAGTAATGTATTAATTTTAAGTACTATATACCCGAGATATGCGGGCATTGCAAACCAATTAGAAGTGAATACTGGTAGACAAGAGTGAATTAGATTTCACAAACATAGGCTGTTCCCAAGCCGGGAGAGAAGTTCGGGGAGTTTTTAGTGGTTTTTAAGTATTAATAAGAAGAATTCGCTTGTATAACTCAGTTCCTATGTTTAGAGTTAGACGATGAAAAAACTATCATATTCATTTTTGTATTTTCTGTTATGAAATATAAGTAGCCTATAAGAATATACTGAAATAACAGAAAATTGTAAATATGTTGATTTCAAAAATACCGTGCAAAATTATTAGAATTAACTTTATACCAAAGCTGACAGCAAAAAAATATGTACACTTACTTTATCCAACATGAATTTGTCTTCATTTTTCTCTTTCTCTGCATTCTTATCTTGACGCAATTGTTGTCGTGATACTGAAGGAAAAAGCGAATCTATTGACATCCATTCATCTCTTTCCACTTTGTTTATTTTCTGTTCCTTTTGATCAGTAGGAGCATCTTTTTCAACCCAAACTTCTTCAGAACTGCTTTCGCTTTCCTAAATATTTCACATGATAAATAGAAAAAAAAACAAGATTTAATCATTTTACTAAGATATAAGAAATAATTGCAGCACATAGCTATCTTGCTGATAAATATTTGCTCAGACTAAAAAGTAATAGTCTTTTCTATTGTTAACAAAGTTCCACTGGAAAAATGAGCAACTGGAGTAGCCATCATGCATGCAGTTTCAAGTCGCAGACCTGGGGTCTTGAAACTTATGTAAAATTTAAATCTGACGGACAATGACCTTCTAACTCCCATAGGTTTTTTTATGTGGACAAAAATGTAATATTTTTTAAATTTATGACATATATTTTAACATTTATTTCAACATATATCATAACATATTTTAAGCCCAATGAATATATGTTTCAAAAGTAAAGAACATTTTTATCTGACAATCCGCTCAGTTACCCCATAACCACTGCCGTCATGTCTCTGACCTTCCCACTCCTTTGTCAGTCTTGACACTAACAGTGAGATCACTAAAGCCATTTACTGTTTATTTATGCAACTTTAAAATGTGTGAAAAAATTAATGATCCTGCGAAGTGTGAGGTTTGTAATGTAATATGCTTTTTGAATACAAACAAATTCTGCCTTATTGAAATCTGCTTTCAAATGCAGATAGGAAACCGAGGTTTATGTTTTTTTTTTTTTTTTTGTTTAACGTCCGACTACTGTGCACACTTGGGCTAATGCAGACAATGGGATGACTTATAGCGCATGAAAATGCCAAACCCTGGCCGGAAATCAAACCCGGGTCCTCGGGGTGAAAGCTCAGTACGCTATCAACTAGGTCACCAAGACAGCTCCGAGGTTTATGGTGAAGGTTCAGTTTACTTTGAAAACTTTCATGTAATAGTATTGGTGTAGTTATTAAGGTAATTTTTTTACTAACTTCGTCTTTTTTATACCTTTGATTACTAGGACTTATATGCATTAAATAAAGTGTTTTTGTGAGAAAATAAATATTTGTAACTTTCACGAAATATGTTAAATTATGGAAGTCAAATTTTTTCCTATTTTTTGGTTTTCCAGTAATTTTCTTGCTTTCAAATTTTTATTATATCTCCAGACCATGAAATAGTGTTTTGGTGGGGAAAAAATAGTGGTGTCCGGCTAATGCATATTACTTTGTTTACTACTTAGCCGTCACAAGTAACTTTCCCATATTGAGATATGTTACTTATTTTATAGATTAAAATGGTTTAAAGAGTTGAATCAACAAGAGAAGAAAACAAAAAATATATAAGAAGAGTTTTCTAAACAAATAATATTAAAAAGACATGGAATGAAGTGTAACAGTATGGTACCTGAAAATCCATACCTTCACAGGTCACTTGTCTGAATTTACTTTCCAAAGAGTTTGAAGTAAAAATTAATCAGAAATTTATATATCTGTAATATCACTTATCTCCTGTTAGGTTAGGAACTAACATACCTTATATAACTTATGCTTCTAACAACATGGTATGCATGGAAATAATATAGGCCTAAGTGTTAAATGTTTTCTTAGTTTTCCAACATTTTTACATGATTATCTGGTGTTAACAAAAAAACAAAAAAAACAAAACAAAAAAAAAAACAATCACATACCTCAATATTGAAAAAGTTACTTGTGATTGTAAAGTAGTTTGTTATATAATAATAACCATGCAAACCTTAATAGGCTATTCATATATCAGTTTCTGACAGCACCAAAATTTTTTTTGTCGATGAAGTATACTCAGAGAAATGAGTAGTCTACTTTCAGGAAAAATTAACAAAAATATTGTTATTGATGCTGCTCTAGAGTTTTACTAAAATATTGAAACAAGTAACCACCAAAATGTTAAGTGGTTTTGTACCACTAAAATTTTTCAACTTAACTTTGTAAGCTAATTGCCTATATACCTAGCACCTACTTATCACACTTACAATAACCTTAGTAGCTTATAAATAACACAATGATGATAACCTTCCTGGTTTTTCACTGGAAAAACAAGACAAAAATATATGAATAACATTGTAATGTGTTATTGATATTTATGCAATGTAACTTTTTTTCAAATAGTGATTTTGGAATATTTTTTCTATTCTTATATACTTTATTATTCAGTTAAGAGATATTCACCTGTGAAAAATATTTTTTTTTTATTACTTATTATTTTAGGCTATTTTTTACAGAACTATATTGAGACATCATTGCTGTTTATATTATAATAATCCTTACTTTGCTAGTTCTTGTGGTGAAAAGTTTGTTAAATTTATTTGTTGTTATTTTAAGGTGAAAAGCACATTGAGGCTATTATCGCCTCCCTAAATGTAAATGTGTGTTAAACTTGGGTACTGCAAACTTTGTTAAAATATCAGCAGCTATTTGATAGGCTAGTTTTGCAATTTGCCTCTTTTTGTCAGTTTAGATTAGGAATACAGTTGATTCTGTTGTAAATCACAGAATTTTTAAAGAATTGTATTAATGTTCAAAGTGTGGCAATAATTGTAAAACTAATAAGGAAACACAGTTTCATTGCAACTGGTGCTTATATACATTGCAAGAAAAAGGGCTACATTTTGTCAAAAAACCGTCTTCAGTTTCTCACCCACAACTGTAACAGTTAGATTCAACACCCAACAACCATGTCAGTACTTTTGTGCAGTAGCAATTTTGAGGTTATGCAGGTTACTTTTTTCTTTTTGTACTTTCCATGATTTTATTTATTGGATCGTTACTTTCTGGAATGTAATTAGGCGTTTTGGCGACATTATCAACAAATCGAAAAAAAAATTACTATGCCACTAGTACTATTTTTGCAAAGTGAGGTGTGGAATTTTGCACAAAGGTTTAATACAAAACCATTACTAAATAATAAAATTACCTACAATTTCTGTGATATTGTTCAGTTTAAAGGTAATAAAAATCCCGCTCGAGCATAAATACCTGTATAAAAGTGAAACTACCTACTTTCCTAATGCTGTTTTAGGTTAAAAATTAAAAATTGTGAAAATTTTCTGATTTTCCAAGTGGTTTGAGATTTTTTCATTTTCTTAATAAATAAAGTAATGTAAGGCATTTTAACATTGTTACTATTTTATAATTAGCCAACCACATTTTATTTTTAAACCTGATTTTTTTGAATAAATAGGCTAACCTTAAACTCTACAGGTTTCATAGCTGTTTACTTACAGAAGTACTACTATCACTATACTTGGAACTTTTCTTCTTTCGTTTTGTCTTAACTTTTTTGTGTTTCTTATGTTTCTTGCCCATTATGTTAGATATTTATAATAAAATCAAATGCAGTAAAACGTACAAAGAAATATTACATGTTTACGAAATCTTGTTTACAATAATACGATAGCATGATGAACATAAACAACGGCTTGTGGTTTCTCAAAGATTATTATCAGTGATCACAGATTGATTATACTGTAACTGTTCGGTACCACGTGAACATTTAAGTAGTTCCCTAGTTTCCCAAAAGATGGCACGAGCAACCATTCTTACTTTCAAGTTTTTTATGTTGTGCCAAATTGGACAAAATTAATAGTCAGAATTTTATAGGATAGAAAGTACAAGTTTTGTTAAACTGGTAAAAGAGGTGAAAAGTGTATCAATCACACAAATTTTACTTTACTATATATTTTATTAAAGTTACAAAAAATTCCATTAAATCTAAGGTAACGTTATTTTTCAACAAATAATACTACTAACATTAAATCCTTTTCCAGACAAACAATCTGTCATAGCAGTGACTACATCATCAGCTGACTTTGCCGCCAGTTCAGTGCCCATACCAACACATTTGGCAGACTCTGCAGCTAAATCTGTGGCTGCATTAAAGATGTCTTGGCCTTTAGCAATAGAGGTTTGTACGAAATTGTCAAACTCTGTTATAGCTGCTTGAAAGCATTGAATGACGTTGGCAGGGTTAAAGCCGATAGCAGCCAAAGAACACTTCGAAATAGCGGCATTGTTTCCAGCAGTTATCCTGGAGTTTATGAGAGTTGTCAATCCTGTGAGTTGAGCTGTAAGAGCTGCTGATTTCACTCCAAAGCTAGCAGTGCATGACGCTGTGTTTACAGTCGCTATTACAGAACAATGCTTATTATTTTGACATAGAATACAAAATTTCTATTCTATTTGTAATGATAAATTTAAAATCTTTTGTCTATGAAGAACTTGTGCCAATCAGAGAAGTTACAAAAAAGTCATTGTGCAGTCGAAGTTATGAAAGCATTATCGGAAATGTTCTAAGCATTAAAACGTCTGCTCAGTCCCTTTAATTAGATGGAAAAAATATATTTTGGAACACCCTGTTAATGGTATCTATTTTGCGTCTTTAATTTCTTAAGAATACAGTTTGTTTTATGCCTCTGTCTATTTAAAAACCAGCGACACTATGTTTTGGTATTTTCTGTACACTATATGAACTAGTGTATTTAGCTAATATTGTTTGGAATAATTTGTTGGTTACCTGCAGGAAGGATTTTGGCGGCGGCCGTCTGCGCAGTAGTGATGCATGCAATCAAGTTCGCATTACCAGCAACTGATCCTACAGCAGCCACAGCTTGGTTGATTACGTTTAAGGCAGGCGCAATAGCTTGTCCCACAGCACCCTGAACCGTAGATTGAGTGTTTTTGACAGTATCCAAGAGACCGGGTACAGTTGATGCAAGAGGATTGGCTGCATTTGTAAGCAGATTTGCGGCTTTGCCCAAAGCGTTTACACTCGAATTCAATACGTTAGTTAGGTCTGGAACTGCTGGCAGCTGTTAGAAGAAAACGTTTCGTTTAAATAGATTAAATAGATATTTGAAGACTTGCTGTTGGAACGTAGATACGTTTCCAGTTTCTTACGACACAATCGTTTATCTAGTCCATACAAGTGCAGTATTTTTAACTGTCAAAATAATTCTCTTTGGAGACCCGAAGAGTACACTGAAAATCTTATTTTTTGCGAGCGTCTATCTGAAGATAACGCACACTGACGTTTAAACGTAAAGTCGAAAATGATAAAATATTCTGCCAATATGAATTGCAAACCAATTTTTTTCATAACGGTAAAGTAAAACGGAAGAGGTGCAAGAATTTTATATTATATATAGAACAATACAGGACGTTTTGATCATTTTTCTGTTTCAAGTGCCTAGCTTAAAACATAAACTTAGTAAATATTAAGAGTAATCAAGTGTATTTAAGCAATTAAGAATATTTTAAGTGGAAAAGGCAGTTTGTTAGTCTGTAACCTGTTTTATACTGACCTGCACATATTATGTCCTATCTGATACTGTATTTGTCAGCTTAGTAACTTTTTCATTTTGTGGGTTACCGTTTACGTGAACTTGTAAACCGTAATTGTAATAAATTTTTTACCGCTTATTATGTCAGTCTTGAGCGTTTGTTCCCTGTTTTTAGTTATAGTGTTTTAATACCTAGGCTTATGTTTTAGGTTAGGTATTTGAGAACTGGAGTTGATTCATTCTCTCAAAATGGCGTGCATTTGTCTATATAGACTATTGTAAATTTTCGATTAAAAAATAACATTCGGTTAAAAAATTATATCCGGGATAGAAATCTAAACTACTGCATTTTAGATACTGCAACAGATTTTTTTTTGTAATTTCGATGGACAAATCAAAGTAATAATTGTTTAATTATCGCGCCAGTTATTGGAATGTAGCTGAATAAGGGCCCGCCTGAATTAATTGCTATATTACTGATCGACCTAAGGTGCAGTCCATATAAAATACCTGTATATAAGGATTTTTTATTCGAAACAATAAGGATAATTCGATTATGTATTATTTTTTTGATTTAATATAACCTAAGCATCTTCGATAATAAAAAAGTAATATAACGAATAAAAATTATTTTTTCCCAGTGTACAACTATACAAGTCATGTATTCATACATCATTCGATTATGTTCGATTTAACATAATATCAACATCGAATATTTTAATAGGCTTTTAGATCTTATTCACAGATGAAAATATTGTAGTGAAGCATGGATATTCAGTTAGTTAAGTGATAATGTTAGAACAAGGCTTTCTGTTAAGGATAAAAGTGTGTATTTTACAATGCAGGCGCATACTTACACTTGGCATACTCGCACTCACACCTCTGCCGCTCGCACAGCTGATAATATTTTGAATAAGTACATTGGTGGTCTGCGTGGCTGTAAGCATAGTTTTTGTGTAGCAGGATGGTAACTGCAGAACTACGTTTCTAGATTCGTTAATCAGGTTTTGTATTGTCTGAGAAATGGACTTGGCAAATTCTGTTATATCTGTTAATGCTATGGTGAAACAGTTGACGCCTTGAGCGAAGTTGATGGTCACCATGGAGTTAAAGAAACAGTTCCAAGTTTTGGTAGCGGATGCTGTTGTCAGTTTGGTTAGTTCTGTAGTGATATTAACAACGCTTTGCTGGTATGAATTTGCTTGGTTTGCTAGTGGCGTTGCGCAGTTTAAAAAATTCGTCACTCCTGGAAAATTAAAAAAAAACTTATTAAGTAGGCTTACCGATAATCACGACTCGCAGTTGTCACGCTTACGTAATAAAAGCAAATTACCTACAGTTTTTTCTTAAACATTTTTTAAAATTCGATTTCAACATCATAATCAGCATTATATATATATAGGCTACATACACACACACACACACACACACACACACACACACACACACACACACACACACACACACACACACACACACACACACACACACACACACACACACACACACACACACACACACACACACACACACACACACACACACACACACACACACACACACACACACACACACACACACACACACACACACACTTCACCGTCACAAAGCATTAGAAACTTTTAAATGCTAGTTTATAAACAATACTTTAACAATAAAAAAGTAATTTTTAAAAAGTTACAATTTTTTTAAGGTTTAGAAGGCCGCCATTTTTGAACCGATTGAATGTTTTTTTCCTAGATAACGAATTTTACCAAGCTATTATCAAAATCTCTTTTTAGGCCAATTTTGAATTAAATCAGACCAAAATTAATTGATAACACTAAACTATGATTACATCAAGAACAAAGCACTAAAAGTGGGTTGGCGGTATCTGCACCAATGATATAAAAGTTTCTAGCCTATACACATTATACAGCTAAGTTTAGGCAAGTTGGCAAGACTGGTCTCGTCATACTTCCTGGATAATGATATTGGTGAACATTCTAGAAATATCAGCAATAATTTTTAGGTTATTTCCATTAGAAAAGGTTTTATTGCAGAAGCCATTAATGTAAAACCAAAACCAGGGGATTTGAAATCGGCACTGATCCCGATCTAGAGATCTGCCACTAATCAAGTCCGTTGAGGTACAGTCAATTCGAACAAATTCTTGCTCAAGAGTAAAGAAAAATCGTAATGCGTAGCGCTGTCAACAATGTGGGAACGTGGAAACCCCGCATGGTTCGTATTGGTTTCTTCAAGGTTGGGGACTGTCTACTAACTTCTCCCTTAACAGACAGGACTCGTTACGCGTTGTATAGATCACTTTTTAATGGGTGGTTAAAAATTATGTATATTCTATATTTAAATAAGTGCGTGCGAGCGTGCGTGTGCGTGTATTTTTGTTTGATTTGATTAAAATTTGGCATAAAAGTCAAGTTTGTTATTAGCTTTGGATTATTTTGTTGCCCTATAGAATCCGTTCAACCGTTTCAAATCTTTAAAAAATAATAACATTTTCATCTTACTCTCTTTTGAAAACCTGATTTCACCATTGCAATCAGTATTATATTCAAAATCAGAAAACACTGAAATCAGATTTTGCAATACTAAGGTAAAAACAAAAACTGATACTTTTCACTTACATTAGGTCCGGGCGACATCTGCGGGCCCCTATTGTACAAATCCCTGTAATACAATACTAATACTACAATACAATACTAATACAATACATATACTCACCACTAGTCGTTATATTCCTAAACGAATTTGTGACATTTGCAAGACAGGTGGCAGCACTTGTACCGGTCAACTGATTAGTCAAACTGGACAAAGCTCCGCTCTGAGGAAGAAGTGCGTTGGTGACAGTAGAAAGGACGTTAACCGGATTGACGGCCGTAGTCAACGAGTTGAGTGTGTTGGAAGCGGTCTGCAGACCTTGATTTATTGTTGATTGGATATCTCCGGCCGTGAGTCCAGGCACTGGCAGTGTTGGTAGTGTTGGCAGTGTTGGCAGTCCAGGTAGACTCGGGAACAACTGCGGGCGGACTGAAGTCTGTAACAAAAAAAAAGTTAAAACGCGGTTAAATTTTCAAAGCAGTCCTAGTTTGCTCACGTTGTGTGTGTCCCTCAGCTCAACTCCGCCCAGCATTTGGTTCCTCCACCCAAGCTAAGTCCTGAAGAATGAATAATAATAAGAAGAAGAAGAAGAGGAAGGAGAAGAAGAAGAAGAGGAAGAAGAACAACAAGAAGAAGGAGAAGAAGGAGGAGGAGGAGAAGAAGGAGAAAAAGAAGGAGAAGAAGAAGTAGTAGTAGAAGTAGAAGAAGAAGGAGTTCTAAACATAAATAAATGGTGTGTTCAATGTTTCTTACGTTTGGAGATTATGTTCGTAAACAGTACCGACAAAAACTTTGGAAAATTAGTCGAATTTCTTCAAATTGGTTCATCAGATGTTTTACAAATATCGATTGTATATAAGGAAATCGAAAAGAATCTACTGTAACAAATTTTAAATAAAATTACGGTTCAAGAATAAATCGAAGAAACCGGAACAAATAGGACGGTGGTTAAAGATTTTTTCGTTTTTACTTTCAAACCTAAAACCTCTTTTATTAGCTAATTTCAATTGGAAATCGAGCTATGGGAGTGGCCACCATGGTACGACCCACTCCTAGGGTAGTGAAAAGAACTGCAGCCTAACTACTAGATAACGTTTTGATGATTCTTTATGACTACACAATCATAAACAGGTTTCAAATCGGCATATATTAGCAATTTAAACTTTCAAATTTGCATTGAAAATAGAAAAATGAACCCTGACTGACTGAAGTCAAATTAAATTTCGTAATTTCAACTGATTTTGAAAATTCAATATGCAGTTTTTAACACTGATTCAGATGGTGAAATTAGATTTTCAAAAATCTGTTACAAAAGACACAAAGGTTATGAATATTTAAAGAATTTAAACGGCCACCATTTAGACACTGTTAAAAACATTTGCTGAATAACAAGCTTGTCCAATCTAAATACCATAATCGATTTTTGTGCCAAACATATATATATATATATATATATATATATATATATATATATATATATATATATGTGTGTGTGTGTGTGTGTGTGTGTGTGTGTGTGTGTGTGTGTGTGTGTGTGTGTGTGTGTGTGTGTGTGTGTGTGTGTACACACACAATCACACACACACACACACACACACACACACACACACACACACACAAACACACATATTAACGACTCCTCTCAAAAAGTGATCTATAGATCATTATCGGAGCTCATGCCAAGTCTCTGGTTTGAGTCTTACCATTATGGCAGTGTTATGAATTTAGAATCTTTCCTAACCGGGATCCATTAAAGGATCAACTACCGGTGGTTCAAAAATGTCTTTTAATACATGTAATTATATTACAATCTTCTTTTATCCGTTCAGCTACTTCGTTACTTGATAACATGGCAAGAAAGAACGCTATTATATTACTCGATCAAAAAGATGTTTACGAAATAATATTCCAAATTCCATTCCAGAAACTGATGCCCCACTTTGTTGAACTCAAAAAGAAAAGAGGAAGAAGTGTACGCAAAACTGTTTACTTACTCCGTAGACTGCCGACCCGTTTCTCCCCAGCACCGCCTGACTGGAATGTATTCCTGGAGCACCAGTCACTTCCCAACGTACAGTTGGCCTCTGAGAACCCTCCGGTCCTCAGCAAAAAAAAAAGACTTCCTCCGGTCCCCTAAAATCGAATGACCCGCCGATTCCCCAAAATATATTTTTTATATCTTCAGTTCCCTCTAGAATCGATTAATTCTCGGGTTCTCCCAGAATCGACTGACCCTTGTGTTCACCTGGAATCGCCTGACCCTCCGGTCCTCTCCCAAAATCAACTGACTCTCCGGTTCCCTCAGAATCGATTGACTCTCGGGTTTCAGAATCGACTGATACTAGAATCGATCCCCTAGAATCGACAGACCCTTAATTTCTTACGGTTCTCCTATAATCGATTGGGCCTACGGTCCTAGAATCGACTGACTCTACGGTTCCGCCAGAATCAATTAATAAAAATAAAATTATTATTTCAATTCCTAACAACAGTTTCAATAGCTTATTTTCCAATGGAAATTCGTCAAAAGTGTAAGGTATTGTAGAAAATTCGCTTCCATCACGTCAGCGAGACATCTGCCAGCCACGTAATCTAAATTTAAAAATAATTCACCAACTCACCACTAGGCAGACAAACAAGACGAACACAAATGTTTTGGCCATCGTGGAGAACTATTACATCCATGACTGTGTAACTTCTAATATAGATATCTGTTATCAAGTAAAAAAATGCACTAAACTCTATTTTTTGTGTGCTTTGTTTAGTCAGTAAAACAGTGTGTACTCATTTTTTTTACGTTGAAGGTCGTTATTTTGGAAAATAAATAAAAAATTAGTGTTACTTGTGCTCGTTTCATCCTTGAAGAATTTATGTTGAGAACTATTTGGGAACAATAAAAGCATAAAGATTACGTTGTTTAAACAAAAACCCAGTGCCTTCCATTATAGTTAGTAAATTTATGATTTGTGCGTTCACTTTAATTTTAAAAAAATGTTTTGGAAATATAAAAAAAAATTCTCGCGATCAATTATTTTCAAACAAAAATTGTATTCGGTAACTACGCTCAGAAAGAACAATGCAGAGAAGCACGCAGCTGTATCGCTGATAAATTTCCAAATTTAATTTTTCTACTTTATTCTCTTTTTCAAACTCTGATATCACCGTTATGAACAGCACAAAAATCTGCGTATATTAGCATTTTAAACTTTCGAATTGCACTGAAATGCGAACCCTGACTACAGTCAAATTTAAGTTGAAATGGCCTCCATTTTGAAAATGTTAAACGGTAACGAATTGTAGCTTGTAAAATGTACACACACACACACACACACACACACACACACACACACACACACACACACACACACACACACACACACACACACACACACACACACACACACACACACACACACACACACACACACACACACACACACACACACACACACACACACACACACACACACACACACACACACACACACACACACACACACACACACATATATATATATATATATATATATATATATATATATATAATTTAATGACCCCTCAAGAAGTGATCTACAGGTCAGGATGCTCATTTCAAAGTCCCGGGTCTGGTTCTTATGATATACGCTTCAAAACCTCATTTCTCATTGGAAATTGGAAAAAAACGTAATCTTCATCATGAATAAAAAAATACTAACCTGACGGCGGTCAGGGTTTATCTTTTTTTCGATTTGCTACGTCCACTTAATTTAAATTTTTTCATTTATGACCGAAATTTGAGAAAAGTGCCAACAAATTATTTTCGCCCAATAGCTCTTGAACCGGAATTTCCCGGGATATTTATGTCACTAATTGGTCTTTTTCGAGTACTGAAGACAAAATTTGGTGTAAATTGTGAGAACCGATTTTGAACAATTTTAAAAGAAATCAGTCATTCAAGAACACGATTTTTAAAACAGTGAAAAAACAAGTAAGTAAGCAAACTAGATGGCAAAATTTCAAAAAAATCGGTCAATTTGTTTTATCTCTAGCGACGAGCGCACTGCTCACACACAAATCGATAACTCGAATCTGAAGAGGATTATAGAAAATGCCAGTTATTGATGTCGTCAAAAAGAATCATCGAGTTATTGAGGATTCATCATTTTAGTTTGAAATGGCTTAAATTCTGTTTAACTCGAATTACTAAAAGTGTTGTATACTAACCATTAATAAGATCATTATAAAAATAAAACTACGATGTAGATCTACATATAACTTCATTTATTTTTTCAAAATTTTCTAGTCAGCTGTTATTGGCTCGGCGGTAAATAGGGTATATTTGCTAAAAAAAATAACACCGGCACACGGCACGAACAAATGGTAGGGGCAGGACCTCGCGGTAGACCTCGCAATATATTGTTAATTAATATACAGAAGGCAGCGCTCGTAAACTTTGCCGCCAATTTAACTGGTAACCGTAATATTTACGAAAAATTTTACTGGACAACTTAATTGGAAATTTTATACTCTTTCTCCATGAAGCGGTCAAAATTATGAAAGATTTGCCGTTCAGCCTAATATTAAAAAACGTAGGCCTAATCAGCAACTACACTCCCATCGTTGAATCATAGCCCGCCATCTTGAAAAGGAAGTGAATGCGAAAAAAACTTTCACATACGTTTTTCGAACTTTATACAAGGTACCTTCGTACGAAATTTCAAAACAATCGGTCAATACGTTTGGCCAAAACTGCTTACACACCCATTGTTAAATCAGAGGCTGCCATCTTGAAACGAAAGTAAATAGGATAAAATATTACATATACGCAATTTGAGCTTTATATAAGATATATTAGTAATAAATTTTAAAACAACCGTCCAGTGGGATTGATTAAAACTGCATACACTAGTCATCGTTAAATCAGAGGCCGCCATCTTGAAACTGAAGTAAATAGGAAAACAGTTTACATTTTTGAGCTTTAATCAAGATATCTTCTTATAATTTTCAAAACAATCGACCAATACGTTTGATTAAAACTGCATACACTCGTCATTGTTAAATCAAGAGCCGCCATTTTAAAACGTAAGTAAATTAGGAAAAAACTTAGACATAGGTCATTTGGAATTCACACTAGTTACCACAGTATCAAACTTCAAAACAATCAGTGAATGCGTTTGGCTAATACAGCGTAACAAACAAACACAACTTTGCTCATTCGAAAAAACAACATTTTTTTGTATTTGTATTAAATGTATTTAAAAATCTGATTTTACCATTAAAATTGTATCAATTAGTGTTTTGAATTTTCGAAATCCGTTGAAATTTAATTTGACGGCGGTCAGGGTTCATTTTTGTATTTTCAATTTGAGACTTTAAAATGCTAATATAGTATATGCATATTTTAATGCTGTGAGATTAGAGTTCCAAAAAGAGGTTAGATAAAAATTTACTTTTGGAAAATAGCATTCTTCTCCTCAACGAGTCCGAAAGGATTTTACAATACAGTACATATTCGTTATTGTTCAGCGCTATCTTCTTAGTAGTTGTAACTATAGAATTATGTTACTGGAATGTTTCATTCGTTATCTAAGTGTGTATTTAGATTTTGTAATGTAATACGATAAGACAGTAACAAAACAACGTTAAGGAAAGGAAATAGTTTATTTACTTTGTTAAACAGCTGTTTGCGTAATCATATCAACGACTTACATATTTTCGTTTTGGTCTGACTACCAATAAATCAACTTTACAGTACTAAATATCAAGACACGAGGTGTTTGTCCTGGTGTTGTAAGTTGGAATGTCGTTCCCAGAAATAACAACACGCAAATTAAAAAAAAACTATTTTTTCATGCATTATGTTTTAGGGCTGGTTATGATGTCGGATTTTGCGCGATGCGTGCCTGTCACATTGCATATAACAGTATTTTTACCGCTTTGCGTGCTATTGTATATATATTGTGACTACTTCTAAACAGCTGATTTCACATAACAGCTGTTGCTTCAATATCATTCATTTAAGGTCATTTTAAAAATTTAATTTATAAATAAAATGGACAATAAAATTATTTTTTAAAAAATTGTTTTTGAACTAAAAACAAAAATCATGTACTTCTCTTCATTTTTATTTTAATTACGATAATTTGTACGAAAACACGACAAATTAATACAGCTAGTTCTTAACAACATAACCTGAAAACTTATTATTGCAATTCAGCTGATCTTTTTGAATTAATATAAAACAACTGATCTTTTAATTATCAACTAAAATTAAATTAACGATTCATTTCATATACTTAAATCTATTAAATTTCTTCGTAGTTTCCTGTAATTGTGCCTGGCACGAGCAAGATCCCCGGTTCAATCCCGGCGGAAACACAGAAATGTTTGATTATAACAATTAGTTTAATATGAGACTTGCGACAAGCAAAATATACTGTTATATCAATATAAACAAATTCCTCGCATCACGCGTCCCGAAAAATTCAACATCAAAACCAGCCTTAAAACACGATACGTGTTTGTTAAATGAAGAACAAAGATTAAGAAAAAACGAACGAGAAAGACTACGACGATTAGAAAATAAATTAAAACGAAAAAATGAAAGTTACAGCGAAAATGGTACAATTAATAAAATAGTTATGACTGGCGAGCAACATCAAATAATTAATAACAAAAACGAGGAATCGAGAAAAACATGATATATGATTTATATTTTTGGTTCGGTAACATAAATGTTGTATGATTTTGTATCTTATGAACCTCTACAAATCTAGAAACAGGCCTTATCAATTCCGATTGATTTTTTGAAATTTGATTTCTCCATCATAATCACAATTAAAATCGGCACATATTATTTTTAATATAAGCTTTTAAATTATAATAAAAAATACCAAAACGAACCCTGACATTTTTACGCCGATTATGACAGTAAAATCTGATTTAGAAACAAAAGTGAGAAAAAAAGTTATAATTTTTTTGTAGATTCCAAAAAGTTATTTTTTTTTTTGTATCAAAACGTGTCAAAGCTGTTACAGAAATTGATTTTTTATGCTAAGTTTCAAAAAAATCGGATCAAAGTTGTGAACGTAAGAGTGATAATCATTCAAAAACGCGATCTAGTCGTCAAGAACAACACTTATTTCAACCCGAGTCTGGGTCGTACTGTGATGGCAGTTATATCACTTTCCGACGGAATCGCGCTAATAAATTACAAATTTACTGCAAAAGAGACGTGCTTACTTTATCTATCTCAATTTGGAAGCGGTAATTAATTAATATTCAAACACAAATATTTACACTTTATAATTAATTATTAAATGGTCGCTGTTATATTGAAACGAGTAAACAGAAATTTATCATGGCTTTTAACAATGCAAAACAAACAACGAAATATTGGGCCACGCTAATTGCTTTGAAACAGTCTTAACCTGTTTACTCGGATGGACTCGCTGCTCTTCTTAGATACCTATAGGGCATCACTTTCTTGTTAGTTCAAGTGCCCTCCGCTAGCAATATAAAGAGAAAATATTGCAATCGTTTAAAATAAAATCTCTTTGAGTATCATTTCAATAAAATATGTCAAGCGAATTTGAAAAAAATAGTCGTATTTTATCATATTCGATTTGTTTTTAACTTTTGCGAACAGCTTTCAAACTGAAATTTTCTGTAGGTGTATTACGCAGTTTAACCTCTTATAAAAAACTTCTCTAGAAAGAATTTCTCTATGTAACAATTTTTTAAAGAACCTTGACTTTCAGCTAGAAATTGTGTGTGATTTCACTTACCGTGATTTGTCACGGCGATTTTACAAGTCACGGGTACCATATCACAAAATCATCGCTCCTGTTCTGACGTAAAGCTCTGAGCATCGTAATTCCGGATGTCATTTAAAAATTAAAAAGAATTAAATTTGAACAGCAGTTAGGGTTCATTTTCGTATTTCCAATGCAACTGAAAAGTTTAAAATGCTAATGTATGCAGATTGTCTCGTTGACTAACCGAGCAAAGCGAGGTCTCTGTTTCAACTCGACCGTTCGGCGAATGCGTAATTGTTTGTTACGTAGTTTTAGCCAAACACATCGACCGATTGTTTTAAATGTGATACGAATGTATGTTGTATAGCTCCCGAACGGTATGTGTAAGACTTTTTCCCATTTACTTCTGTTTCAAGACAGGGGCGTCTGATCCAACGTTAAGAGTGTAGTTGCTGGTTATTTCCTGTAATACTGGCTGAACGGCAACACATATCGTAATTTTGACCGCTTTACTAGCAAAGAGCATAAAATCTCCAGTAAAACTGTTTCAGTAAAACTTTTCGTAAATATTACGGTTGGCGGAAAAGGTAATGTGAGCACCAGAGCGCTGTCGTGGAGCTTTCTGGAAGGACGCACTGCGAGGTCTACTGTTCTTCTACTAGTCAGATTAAAAACGAAACATACGGATTGGAGGCTACGAAAAATCCAATTAGGGAGCTATACAATGAAAACTGAAACATGTTTTCTCAAAAATCGGTTCTTTAGATTTTGATAAAATTCTAGCCTTAGCGGGGCTATTTCGCTCATTTCAAGTTTGGGGTACTTTAAATGGGTTTAAAAATTTAAAAAATTGTTTTTTTAATAATTATAATTAAACACTAATATGTAAAGAACTGTATGGTATTTTATTACGTTTTTATTACAAATTATTTTCTAGGTAATTAATTAATTTACATAAATGTTGAAAAACAGAAAATACACAAATTAGCGGGGTTATTTCGCTCACTAGGTGGGGCTATTCCGTCTATGAATGTTTCTTCTAAATTCTACATACATTTTCCACAAACGAATTGTTTTTTACCAACAGCACCCACACAAGTTTCGTGAAACCATGTTTCACAACTTTGACACTTTATCCAATCACCTTTACGTCTTGATTCTTCAGATAAAAATTTATGCCTACAAAATCCACAAGGAACGTTGTCATTGTCATCATTATCAGAAGGCAGTGCTTTGGGATCGTCTTCATCGGAGCTGAAGTCTTTACAAATTATTTTGGTGGACTTTGAAGTTTTCCTCTTCTTGGAAGTAGGCCTATTATCTCGCTCTTGTTTTAATATTTCTCACTTTGCTTAAGAATAAGCTGCATTTCTCACTTGCATAGGAGTACAACCAAAACCCCTACTTGCTAGATCCATCAACCTTACTGCCAAGTCTTTTTCATGAGCTTCTGACCACTTTTTTTAAGTAAGGTTTTATACCCTAAAGCACGTTGTGTTTTTGCAATATGCACACGATCCTTCAATGTAGAATTTGGAACGTGGTAATGAGCTGCAGCGCCTCTAATACTAAACGTGCCATTAATAACGCTTGAAATAGCTTCAATCATATTTTTATCCCTCCATTTCTTATAAAGACCTTTGTTTTTGTACGTACGGACCATCTGGAAGACACACAACAGACATAAATAGTTTTTCTTTGCAATATATATTTACAAATACATTATAAAATAAAAATTAATGTGAGCTAAATAACCCCCTTTTCAGTGAGCGAAATAGCCCCAATAACATAGTTTTACATAACGAGTATTTTAGTTGAAACCGTTAAAAATAACACAATTATAAAGCCGTAGCTGAAGAAAGAAGAAATTAAATAACCTACAATAAAAACATTATCAGATAATATTACAAAATGTACATTGCACAGCTAAAATTGTTTACGCTAAACGTTAATTATTGCAACTTCAACATAGTGATAGTCTTACCTCAGCTTATAGAAGTATCGTTCTTCCAAGAAAATAAAAACTTATAACACAACTCGCACTTGTAGTGAACACAAATACTGTTACACAGGAACTGAGCTGAAAATGGCTGACAATGTGTGCAGTTTACATGTGCAGCAGAACAAATTAGTTAAGTTGAGTGAAATAGCCCCGTGAGCGAAATAGCCCCGCTCTACCCTATGTGATGCTTCAATTCGTTAGTGTAGACAATTTAGGTACGAGAAATTAATTCTCGAAGCTTAAATTATATTTATTTAAAATTTTGGTAACATTGACTTGATTATAAATGCTTCCAGTACGACCAACTTTTAATAAAATCAGGTTAATCGATTTTGATTAATGTTACCAAATTTCTGAATTTTTCTTTCGCTATACTATTTTTTGACGAAAATAATTTAGTGTTAAAAAATATTAAAAAAAACTTTAATAAAATTTAAAAAATTTAAAAAATTTAAACGGAGATTATTTATATGTAAATATACAAAGAATTTAATGAGATATTCGTTTACCTTATAGTAGAAGTTATTGAGAATAAAATCCTGCTATAAATAAATTTGCATCTGCGAGAGTAAGGAGTGAAAAGGATCAAGTCCGCAAACAGTAAGCGGTCATAAGAGAGGGGGGGTCACAGAGCAAAAAACAATTATAATGAAACAAAACACCTCTAGGCTTAAAAAAAACTAATTCGATTTCAAACAAACTCTCGGAATTATCTCTACTGTGTAAACGTGATTAAAATTCGGTTTAAATAGTAATTACATGTCGCAATCTTTCTTCTGAACAGAAAATTAGTTTACACAGAGCCAAGCAAACTGTTGTAAGTTTAATTAGTGCTGTACTTAATTAACTTTCATTACAGCAACGATTGTCGTTTTTTTGGTTATTGTTAGACGCTTAAAAACGTTATAACGTCACTTTCTTGTTCAACTTAACAGATCCGTGCACGCAGCTGTCTCGCTGACATCAATGAAGCGAACACAAACTGCGTTTAAACGAAAGTCCAGATTGGAAATCGAAATTGATTTTTATAATAGCTTGGACACGTTTGTAGTCACTTGGATAAGTCACAACATGAATGAACATCGTACTGCGACCTTCCTAGGTATTGTGCACCCTTCCGTATTCCAGAGATACAGCGGCTTTTTCTGCAGCTGTAGTCTTTTCATAAGACTAGGATGTTATAGCCTCCAGGAGAAATAGCAGAAGTCCGGGCATTTACCAGGTCGGCCGCGGGCTGGCGAAGCACTTTCCTTGTCAGAATGGAGAGAAAAAAGTTCACGTCTTCTTTACAGTTGGCCGGATCCCTTCTATTTCCTCCCGAGTACGTTTTGGCGCTTTGTAGAGTAGTTCCGGGTGTTGGTAGGCTGTTTTTTTGTAGAGTAGTTCCGGGTGTTAGTAGGCTGTTTTGTAATTGTTCTTTAGTGAGTGGTCCTCCTTAATGTTCTGCCGAGCATTTTTTTTTTTTTTTTTTTTTTAACGTCCGACTATTGTGCAAACTTGGGCTAATGCAGACGATGGGATGATTTATAGCGTATGAAAATGCCAAGCCCTGGCCGGGAATCGAACCCGGGTCCTCGGGGTGAAAGCCTAGTACGCTATCAACTAGGCCACCGAGGCGACCGAGCAACGATTTTCAACCTGTATTTATACTGGAAATTATGGCTGGAGCCGTAATTTCTCAGAATTCCACTGTTAAAACCAGAGAAAGAACGCACCAATCGGAATGAAGCTTTTGTATACGGGAGATGCGATGTGATGCGCCTAAAGTAATGCCTGGGAAAAAATATGATAAGCTAACGTATATTCGAACGCGAGCATTGTGAACCAATCAGAAGCTAATATTGGTTTGCGCCGGAAGTGGACTAGATTTCGCAGACGTAGGCTGTTTGAAAGCAGGGAGAGAAGTGCGGGATTTTACCTTGGATATTTTTTGGTGTTAGTAAGCGGAACAAGGTTGTGTAACTCAGTTCCTATGTTGTTCAGGCTATGGCAAGGATTTCGAGAGAATTTAAAGTAGGTGACTCCTCTACTTCTAATTGGTGACTTCTTTAGTTTGTTGTTGAGGTGCTTGCAGATGCTTGCTCTGCTAATTCCTTTTCAATTTTCTTTCTCTTGGCCCTTATTACAGAGTTTTTGCTCCATTTGGCCAGCCTTTTTCTTGTGAGATCCCACTCATTCTATTTTACATTTTTAGTTATGTTGTATCCACGAGTATCTAGTGAAATCGAGGTGGGAACAACACTCGTGCGGTGAAGTAAATGCGCAGTAAGTTGCGCAGTAGGCCTAGTCTGGTACTGTACACAGACGTGTCAAGTTTTATCCAGAAGTTGTGCAATATTAAGTGGCTTCATATCAAACGCGACAGTGTTACCCGGGTCAGTCAAAGAACTCGACGCTGTAACTTGTAAAAGTAAAAAGTCTTGTAATTAGATTTTCACTCGAGCCGCCATTTTATTCGGCTCACGTCCAGTGCCTTCTATACACGAATTATTTAAATGAGACGACACAGGTCGGGCTCACGTATATTTAGACAGAACGGCCAATCAGTTCCGGACAGCAAATACTGTATTTAAAAGGGGTTCATTATAATCGGGGCACGCAGCTGTTCTTTGCTGACGTGTTGGAAGCGAATTTCAGAAAATTAACGTCAGATAACATCACGGTAAACGAGTAAAATAAGATAATGCATCCTGCCAGCCTTCCCGTACATTTTTAGAGTCCGCAGAAAAATACCAATGACTCTTTACTATAAATTTATCTGTATGTCGTAAACGCATCTTTTAGTTTAAAGAACGATCACTAAAATTTTCTTGTAACGGCCCGTACTTAAGGAAAAAAATGTAAGCGTTGATGTTAAAAAATGTCTGTTATTGAACCAAAAATAAAAATCATGTATCATGTTTTCTCTTCCATTTTAGTTTAGTTACGATAATTTGTTCGAAAATACGATAAATTAACATAGCTAGTTTTTAACAACATAACCTGAAACTTATTATAGCCTATCAGCTGTTCAATGAAATCAGCTGATCGTTACGAATTAATATAAACCAACTGATCTTGTACTATTAGATTTTTATCAGAATTAAATTAACGATTCGTTTTATATATTTACAACGGTCAAACTTCTTCGTAGTTTCTGTTGTGTAGTGGTTATCACAAGCGCAAAGTCCCCGGTTCGATTCCGGACGGGATCATTGGAAATATTAATTATAATTAATTTAATATGAGACTAGCAAAACGCAAAATATACTATTATAGAGCAATATAAATTTGTGCACTAGTATCACGCAAAATCCAACATCACATCCAGCCCTAAAACATGATACAAGTTAAAAACAATTGAGTGGTAACTAAAGTTTAAAACTTTAATGACAGTTTTTCTTTATTTTGCTAGTATGTTGTATCATTTGAAACTAGGAGTAGGTCTAGTACTGACTTCAAATATATATATATATATATATATATATATATATATATATATATATATATATATATATATATATATATATACTAACGGAATAGTCCACGCGATTTATCCTGAATGAATGACACGGTATAATCCAGGAGAAACTGGGTTCTGTCTACTATATATATAGTAGGCTACTAACGGAATAGTCCACGCGATTTGTCCTGAATGAATGACACGGTATAATCCAGGACAAACTGGGTTCTGTCTTAGTAGGTACGAGGAACAGAAAAACTGCAGAAAACCATCCTGAAACTTAAAGTGTGAACCAAAACGTAGCGTATAAAAGCCGCTACGTGGACAAAAACTTTTAAAAAAGCCGCCAAACTTGTGCAAAAAAAATAACAGCGACGGTTTTTTGGGATTAGAAAGTGATTCTTTTGGTAGACTTCATGGAACGGGGAACAACGATTAATGCAACAGATTAAAGTGAAATTTTAAAGAAATTGAGGAAAGCAGTTCAAAACAAAAGGCCTGACTGTTTTACAATCTTGTTAAAACAATCTTCGGTGCCTGATTGTTTTACCTCTGGCATTCTTTTGAGTCACACAACGCACGGCCTCACTCTGAAGCACAAACTTTTAAACATCTGAACAGTTTTAATTGGGATATTTTCGACCACCGCACCCTACAGCCCTGATTTAGCCTCAAGTAATTTTATTTTGTTCTCCAACATGAAAAAATGGCTTGGGTCACAGCGCTTTGAGTTGAAGGACGCCGTCAACGGGGGGCAGTGGAATTTTATTCATTGGATATTGAGAAGCTTGTTCATAGATAATTGCTTAGATGTGGGAGGTAATTATTTTGTAAATAGTGTAAGGTATGCCCTGTCAAATGTTTGTAATAAAAAGTCAGTAAATATATTGAAACTTACTTTCCGAACAGCCCTTGTGTAAAAAGACATTAATTAAAAAAAAATGAACGCTTATGTGTTTGATTATTTCAGTGTATTTTAAATTACTTTTAAAAATAATAAATTATTAAATAAAAAACATGCAGTTAATATTTTAATTCTAATTTATAATTTTTAGCGAAATACATCTGTTTATACTATACGTTTTTTATACTACTATTATCTGTTTATACTATACGTTTTTTATACTACTATTAACTATAATAGGTTTTACTTGTGTACGACTACATTTGAGAAAAATTTAATCGAAATGGTTAGAACAATTTTGACAGGAATCCGATCAGTTTTTTAATCTGAGGTTGGTAGATAGATAGATAGATACGTAGATAGGTAGATAGATATTGAGAGGTTACAGGATTTTATAGCACCTAACACCAAAGGGTCTTCAGTACAACTAAACTTGCTAGGTAATTGTTCAGTAGCCTGGTTCCCTCATTAAGCTAAAGTCCTCATGGTCTTGGGAAACAAACAACTTTTACTTCCTGCAGTCAAAGAGGCTTAATCTTAGGAAACCTGCAGTATTCTTATTCATCGTACGGTTTCTCCGTGATATTGTCATCGCCTAAACAACACAAGAACTGAGCTGCACAACTTAGTTCCGCTTACTAAAACCAACAAACATTCACGCTAAATTCCCGAACTTCTCTCACGGCTTTCAAACAGCCTACGCCTACGAACCTAGTTTACAATTCTCCTGTCAACCAATAATCGCTTCTAATCTGTTCGCGGCTGGATTATCAAATTTCTTTCCAGGAATTACTGCCCGTGCACCACATCAGCTCCCGTACACAGCGGCTTCATCCTGATTGGTGCATTTTTGTCTGGTCTTAACAATTGATTTCTGAGAAATTATGGTTCTCGCCATAGTTTCGAATATAAATATAAGTCGAAAAACGTTGTTCGGCAGAACATCGAAGAGAATCACACACTACAGAACAACCGTAAAACAGCCTGCCAACACCTGGAATTCAGAAATTTTTAAAGGACACACGGACTTCTTATTTTTTTCACAGTTCGGAACCACGAGAGTGCCTCGTCAGCCCGCGTCCGACCTGGTAAACGCCCGAACTATTTCTCCCGGATACTACAACATTATAATGTTCCTGGATGACAGACCTCCAGTCTTTGAGTGCAGTTCCCATCAGCCGTGTCATCACAGACCCGTAAAAAATGTTTCGTACACCCAAGGTTTGATCAAAGGCAGGTCTTCTGCTTCCAGGTTTAGTTAGCAGCCCATTTGTTACAGCTTGCTCTCGTAGTTTGCACGTTGGCACTACTGAGTTGAGATAGGCCATGACCTTACTGATTTGAGACGTTTAACCCCAACTATCACTTCTTCCACTGCAGTTCTGCTGTAATTCAGTGCGTGTGGGTTCCACACCTTAGTTACATCCTTAGTTATATCCACCTTAGTTATAAGGCTTTAGATACAACCTTAGTTTCCTCTACCTCTATGGTGTTTTCACTCGTCCACTTTTGCCATTGCTCCAAGTTTTTGTAGGTTTTGACGGTTGGTTTTTTCAACCATTAAAATCCCACAAGTATCTTGGAAAATAAAATGTTGACCATTGGAGAACACTTTATATCCAGTGTCCGCATACTGAAGCCAAGCAGCCTTTGGACTAGGCTGGTACACCTTGGCTTAGAATAAAGTAATCTAGGATTAGAATAAGCAGATGAAGAACAGTTAGATCCAAATGGGTTGGACCTTCGGGATTCCACGATGTGTGGACCTTTAGAGATTTTTTGACCAAAAAGAGCTTATTGAAGTAACTTCTTTTTATCGCGAAGTATGGGTGTATGTTTTACAGGGGGAAAATTCAGTTTGCCGTCACGGAACGCTCTAACATAACCATACGCGCACTCTAATGACGTGTTTTGTTAAGTGATAAATAAAATGTATTTTTAAAATGAAAACTTGTAGGTCGCGGTTGACAAAACGTGGGTATAAACATTTGCTTTCGCGTCACGCTTGAATCCGTAATGCGTATCTCACAGCATTTATATATCTAGACTGGAAGTTACTACTTCTAAAACAGCTGATTTCGCACAATAACTTCAATATCATTTCAATTGAAGTTATGTTTATTGTTTTTGTTAATTTTAAAAATGTGTATTTTCTAAATTTGTGTAGTTAAATTATTTAATGTATATGTCCAATCCAATTTTTGAAAGCCAGGATCGCAAATATTATATTTATTATTATACTTAGACAGTATAACTGTCAAAAGTTATAATAACTGATTAAACTGATTAATTATTAAAGTCTCTTATATAACCTAAGACACTCATGTTCATAGTCTGTGACAGTTTCAGTTAATTTTTAAGTTGTGTACCCACACAAACGCGAGATTTAATAAGAGAATAATTTTCAAGAGTTGCTCTTTCCTGCATGCATCTAAATTTTTATTATTATTTTTTTTTTTTTTGGTGTTTAACGTCCGACTATTGTGAACACTTGGGCTAATGCAGACGATGGGATGATTTATAGCGTACGAAAATGCCAAGCCCTGGCCGGGAATCGAACCCGGGTCCTCGGGGTGAAAGCTCAGTACGCTATCAACTAGACCACCGAGGCGGCTCTAAATTTTTATAAAAAAATAATTTAAAAAAAAATAGGCAGTGCGGGACTGGCTGACAGAAGAGAGTACTACTTTTGGCATGCCTGACTATACTTGTTCACTATTATGATCTATATTTTTATAAAAATAATTAAATCATAATAGTGAACAAGTATAGTCAGGCATGACAAAAGTAGTAGTCTCTTCTGTCACCCAGTCCCGCACTGCCTATTTTTTTTTTAATGTATATACTTTCTTTTTTTTGTATAGTAAGAGAGTAAAAAAAGTAATAACTGATAATTGAAAGAACAGTGTACCTTGCCGTATTGCCTGGCCACCGCTCCACGAAAGCTCTCTAAAGCGATCGTAACCTTTCCCGCCAATTTGATAGGTAACAGTAATATTTAAAAAAATATTACTGGACCAACATTATTAAAAATATTACTCTCATTCTCCACAAATCATTCAAAATTATTAAAGGTCTTGCCATTCAGCCAGTACTACAGGAAATAATCAGTAACTACACGCGTCATCGTTAAATCAGAGAACGCCATCTTAAACGGACGTTAATGGGAAAATATTCTTAAGTAGTTCGGGCTTTTATACACGGTACCTTTTTGCCAAATTTCAAAACAATCGGTCAATGCGTTTGATCAAAACGGTGTACAATCGTCATCGTTAAATCAGAGACCGCCATCTTGAAACGAAAGTAAATGAGAAGAAATCTTGCATATAATTCGTTCGGGTTTTATATAAGGTAACCTTGTATCAAATTTCAAAATAATTGTTTAATGTGTTTGGCTAATACTGATGTATACTTTCTTAATTTGTAAATGAGAGGCCGCCATCTTGGACGTGAATGGGAAGAAATCTTATACATACGTATCGAATTTCAATGCAATCGGTCAATGCGTTTCACCAAAACTTCGAACAAATACAGAAAAGGTCGATTTGAAAGAGAAACCTCGCTTTGCTCGGTCAGCTGTTAAAATGGACACTGATTATGACGATTCATAGATCAAGTAACTACACCAAATCAGAAAAAAGAAGTTATTTTTTTAAATAAATTGAAAGCTTATATCTGAACACATTAAAAGCATGATGTTTTCTTGTCTTTGTGTCCAAAAATATAATAGGGGAAAGTTTGTGCGAGTTTTCTTACACATTAAAGGAGGAAATATAAAACATTTCTACTAGATTTTCAAAAAAAATAATTTTCTATTTTAATTTCTATTTAAGTTTTAACTTTAAATACAGTTTATATTTTTCAAAAGGCGAACGTATTTAATGCATGTTTATAACGACAAAAACCAACATGTTTTGTAAATATAATGCGAATGTCTGGAGAGCTTAATGAAGAATTTTAATTTAGTCGTCCTTTTCAAAAGATTTTATTCTCGGTGTTTGTGGAAGAAAATGAATTTTTAAAGATTCCTAACGAGCTTCGACGAATCCGCTGAATGTGAGTATTTGTAATTAAAAAAATCTTTTCAACGATACACAAAGAATAAAAAAAGAACAAATTACTGAAAATAAAAGATTGTTTTAAATTTACTCTAATCTAATCTGGCCTTTGAAATAAAGAAATTTTGCAATCGAACCGTTAAGCAAACAAAACTTAACAAATGAAAATCTTTTTAAGGAACAACAAAAATATTGTAACTGTCTAGCATATAACTTATTAGTTATATGCTAGACAGTTATTATACATTATTATGTAGCTAGTTAGATATATGTAGCATATAACTAATAGTGTAGCTGTTAGAAAGTTAAAAGTCTGAAGAAATTTGTCAGTTAAGAAAGGAACTAGAAGCGGCAAACTGCAATAAAAATTAACTTCAGGATGTCGTTACTTGAAGAAAAGAAAAAAACGATAGGTTTTACAATCCGTTGTAAGTAGGCTAGGGGCTCCAACGTGTGGAAAGTTACGTAGGCAAAATAAAAAAAAATATCAACCGTTGCAATAATTTAACGGCAAATGGAGTTAAAATTCAAAGCAATTTTTCAGCCTTATTGCTTTAGACACTGCCCACGTTTTTCGTTATTGGTTGAGCAAATTTGGTTACTGTGTAAGGGAGTTAATGTAAAAACTAAAGTCGAGAGCTACGAAAGGAAGTCCTTGCAGTTTTTCAAACAGATTGTCGCTTCACGACCTACCTTTTTTAATGTTATAATAAGTTACAGTTACAGATCAGTATAAAACAGTAAAACCTAGCAATTTGTTTTCTATTATTATAAGTCTACCAAATAAGTGGTTATCTAATAATTGTTACAGTAAAGACTTTGTTTGTTATCGTCGTGTTTATATTAATTAATCAAGTAGAAATAAGAGTTCGTTTGAAGTGCTTATAATTTACTCAAAGCCCTCGTCGAATTCAGTGGTACTGCGGTAAAACAGTTGCTAGTATGATTGTCTATAATTTCTAATTAATTCACTTAGTGCTTTCAGTAAGAATACTGAATAATTGAAGTATTAATCGTTGTAAAGTGTAACAATTTATCTTCGAAGTCGATTCATTCCAACAATACTTGGCTCCGGAATCTGGAACTGCTGACATCTGGTCCAACATATCTGCCATTCATCTAACTCTGCATAATTAAAGACATTCAATAATAATCATGTTAATTAATACTGTAACTTTTTTTGTAAAATGTTAAGTTGAGCAATATCAGTAACCTTCTTAGTTCCCATGTGTATTATCAAAGAACAACTCCGAGATTAATTATTCATTATTTTTTTTGTATTGTAATTAATTAATGTGAGAATCAATTTGTAAAAAAAAGAATTTCTCATAGGATATTGAATACGTCGTTTTATCATCCTTCAAAGACTGTGCATTCCTATACAGGTTTAATGGTACAGGAAATGCAAATAATAAAAAAACTTCTGAGAAAAATTGAAAGAAATTATTAATTGAGAGAAAAGTTTGAAAATATTCAAACAAAAATCTTTAATATTTTAGGTTAATCTATGCGTGTATAGATATGAATGTTTTTACAAGAAAACCTTAAAACATTTCCATTCATTGTCAGTAAGTATTAACAATTTCTGCAATAACTAACTTTTTATTAAAAAATTAACGCCCAACAAAATGTTTATTATAAAAATCGGCGCCTAAGGCGGTAGCTGTATATAATATGGTTGTCAAAATCGGTAGGGAACTTTTCGAGAACACTATTTTTCAAACGAATGTAATTTAAACGGTGTTCGGTGTTTTGCCATAAAATATTATGCATAGACTTCGCACAAAATTCTTTTTTCATTGCTACTCCCAAAAGAAAATCAAAATCGGAACTAATACAAAATTTTGCTCACGTATAAGGATTTATAACTGTAGTTGGTGTAAAATTTTAAATGAAATATTTTACATTAATCAAGATTAGTTTTCGAACAGTAAAACGCTTTGATTTGAACTAGATGAATATATGCTTACGATTTAAAAATGTAGAAATCGCGTTCAGCATGTATGACAATGAAAACTGTTGAGATTATGTTAAATAGTGTGCCGTTCTTTTGGCGTATTGAATTCAGATGAAAGGTGCTAGAGGGCGTTATGGGTGTAGAGCCAACATTGGTTATACCTATCTAAACGTAACAAAGCAAACTTTTTATCAAGAGGTTTTTATCAAGATACTTTTTAAATAAATATATCGTCAATGCAGATCTATCCCAGTAAACAGCTGACGAGATCTCTCTTTTATCATCCTACAAAGACTGTGCAAATGCAGGTTTAAGCGTACAGGAGATGCAAACAATAAAAAAAACTTCTGAGAAACATTGAGAGAAATTATTTAAAAAAAGATAAATAAACTAACGAAAAATTTTATGACAACTTTAAAATTTGAAAATTTATAAACAAAATATTATGGACAATATTTAAGGTTAATCTATGCGTGTATAGACATAAATGTTTTTATAGGAAAGTACAAAATTTTAAGATTATTAAAGAAAAGGGTTATGTAAGCTCGGTTATTAAAAACTATGTAAAGCAGTTAGCTGTGAAAGATTATAGTTTATTAACATATGCTGAAATTAATATTAACATGATTAAATATTTAAAAAAATGTTTGTTTTTTTTAAATATTTTATTTTCGAATTTTTCCCTGAGAAACAGTCAGGCCTAAGCCTAACATGTCTGCACACCACTAGCTTTTGTTATTTCGCAAGCTAGATTTCAATTCATAAGTATGAACAAATAATTAGTTTCACCACACTTCTGAATTCTAAGTTGTTTTTTTAAAAATTAAATGAGAAAATTAGGCAACGCAGAAATAGTTTGCGCACTTTAAGTCTATCTAGCCTTAATTCACTTTGAAACAGTTGGATAACCTAACATCAGCCGGATTAAATTTGTAGACTGAATGAAACTTAAATTAAATTCGGAAATTATGTTCAAACTCACTTTATTCTGTTACAAGGTAAATTGCTGTTAGTTTCTTAGGCCAGTTCCTCAAATTGGTTATCCTGATGTTAAATTATAATATTACTAACTGTTACCCGTCGCGGATTCGCCCGCAATTGCAATATGTAGGTAATAAAATTTATAGTAGATTTTCATAATCAGAATAGGTTTATTTCAATTTAATATATTTCTATTTGCAATAATATACGATTTATGGTTTTTAGCCAAGACATAGGTTTTTGCTACTCGACACTGTAGAACAGGCGACATATAACTGACCGTGGGAGAAGCACGGAGTTCCCAAATGTACTCGTATTCCTGCTACTCTTAATGTCTAACCCTGCGACTTATTAATTGTCTTTGTAAATACAACTTCAATGGAAACTGCAATCTTTTAAGTTGGAAAGGCAGGTTGTTTGGAATTATAAGGATTTTTGGAAAATTCTCAATTAAAATTATTGCAAATGTGAGCTTATAAACAATAATTGTGTAATAAATAATAACAGGGATTAAGATTTTTAAAACGGAAATATGTTTTTGTCCACCTCAGGTACCGAAACAAAGTTCATTCCAAGTTTCACCTCAATCGGCCCAGTAGTTATGCGTGATTAAATAATAAAATAACAAACACACAGACTAACTTACAGAATTATAATGTTATATTAAGAAGTATTAAATATTATGAAAACGTCACTGTTGTACAGTTAACACATATCACAAACCTAAATACTAAATAATTACTGAGTAAATAGTACAATGGCATTTTTTAAAAACGAGAATTTACGTATCAAATTTCATGTCAATCGGCCCAGTTGTTATCGCGTGATTGAATAACAAACACAAACGTTTAGAATTATAATATGGCTAGCTGTTACCCTTTGCGGCTGCGCCTGCAATTATAACGTAGGTAATAAAATTTCAAAATCAGAATACGTTTATTTCAATTTAATATATTTCTATAAACAATATTATACGATTTATGGTTTTCGGCCTAGATATATAGATTTTTGTTACTCGATACTTTAGAACATAGTTCTGTTATATTTTAATAAAACATTATTAAAACGTCACTGTTATACAATTAACACTTGTCACAAAACTAAACACTAAATAATTAAGTTGGCTTGGGTAACTAGTGTGATTGCGTTTAACATAATTTAAACATTTATTATTCACACCCACCAATACATAATAAACGTATAAAATGTCACTGTTATGCAATTAACACTTGTCACAAAACTAAACACTAAATAATTAAGTTGGCTTGGGTAACTAGTGTGATTGCGTTTAACATAATTTAAACATTTATTATTCACACCTACCAATACATAATAAACGTATAAAATGTCACTGTTATGCAATTAATACTTAAATACTAAATGATTAAGTTGGACTGGGTAAGTAGTAAATGGCAATTAAAATAATTTAAACATTTATTATTCACACCTACCGATATACAATAAACGTATAAAACGTCACTGTTGCACAGTAAACACATGTCATAAAACTAAATACTAATTATTTAAGTTGGGTTGGGTAAGTAGTATAATTCTTTTTTAAAACAGGAATAGGCCTATGTTTATTTCAAGTACCTAAACCATGTTCATACCAAATTTGATGTCAATCGGTCCAGTAATGAACGCGTGATCGAAAAACAAACTCACAAATATAATATGATTAAAAATTGTTCGCGAACACGAGAGTAAACGTAGACTTGTTCGCCATACAGCCGTGTGTTCCACACAGTATCTGAACGGTAGAAGGTGTTTTAGCTGCTGAACTACTAGCAACTATGCAAGTTGTAGCAAATGGGTTTACAAAGTCCTAGCTTAAATTATAAAAAAAATAATATTTTATTTTGATTTCCATTTGATGTTATAAAATGCATGAATTGAAATTTGATTTTAAAATTTTTTAAATTTTTAATGAAACTGCATTGCAATTTTTTTCCTACCAACCATTTTTTTATAGATTACCATTTGTTTTAACAGTTTTAGGCCTGTTATAATTGGCGATGCTTCCATTGTTAAAAGTTTAACAATTCAGCAGAATTAATACTCTTTTAAGCGTTCATTAGTCGTACAAATGTGTTAACATATTTTTGAAGCTTTGCTTCTTTAGGCGCGGTGTAGCATTGTTTTGTATGAGTAAAAAGCATTGGTTTCGCGTCACGCTCGAGCCTGCGGTCGTTTCTACATTCGCGTACTGTTTAATGCAGAATTAATGTTTACAAACTCATACGTTCAAAATTTAACATTTTAAAATTAATAAAAAAATCTTTATTTTGTTATTTTGGTTTTCTATCGCAGATTTTAAAATGAAAAATCTATAGTCGAGTCAAAATAGTCGATCGTAATCTATTGAAATATTAATATCTACAAACTCTAAACCTAATCACAACTTATTGTCTTGAAAAGAAAAGTTAACGGGGAATAATCTTACATATACGTCTTTCGGGCTTTTTATTCGAGGTACCTTCGTACCAAATTTGAAAACAATCGGCAATGTGTTTGATTAAAATTGCGTACATTCGTCATCGTTTAAACAGAGACCGACTTCTTGAAACGGAAGTGAATGGGGAAAAATCTTACACATACATCTTTCGGGCTTTATACAAGGTACCATAGTACCCAATTTTAAAAACAATCGGTCAATGCAGTTGGCAAAACTGCGTACCAAACACACAAACCAAATTAAGGAGTTGAAATAGAGACCTCGCTTGGCTCGGTCAATAATCTAATGACCTATTAGTATCGTAGATTGATCGATAACATAGTAGGCCTAATTGAAGCAGACCATAGATGGCACTAAGCTTTTGTTGGCCAGCTGTTTATGGAAACAGCTGTATTGTAACAATAATTAAACAATTAAGGAATTATTACTTTGATTTGAAAACTGAAATTGCAAACAAAAAAAAGTATACTTTTGATTTTACAGATATAGATTTGGTACACTTATTTCGCTTCGGTGGTCGAAGTGGTACACATCGGTCAATACTGCGTCACTCAACTATGCATCTAAAGGTTCTTAGTTCGAGCCGCAGTTGCTCCCGTTGCTTTTCCTTTACCGTTTACTCTAACTGGCTTAAAGTATGGACGTTAAGAAAAAAAATGAATATGTATGAACAATACTTGAAAAAACTGGTGAACCGATTTTGAGAAACCAGTCAGATATCCGTTTCGGGGGGGAGTATGTCGGAAAATAATAGAATTTGCGAAAGTTTGTTTAATATTTCAATGTATACGAAACCCACTGCCAACTAAACTTTATTACATTCAATATTTATTTGTTTAAAATTAAGTTTAAGCCGTCTCGGTAGCCTAGTTGATAGCGTACTGGGCTTTTACTCCGAGGATCCGGGTTCGATTCCCGGCCAGGGCTTGGCATTTTCATACGCTATAAATCATCCTATCGTCTGCATTAGCCCAAGTGTGCACAATAGTCGGACGTTAAAAAAAAAATTTAATTTAAGTATATAAATGAGTTTAGGCCTAATGATTGTAATTATAATTAACGCCATTATACTGCATGCCCAGCCAAACCATCACAGTTATTAGAGCATTTAACAGTTGGATATATTGTATAAGATTCTTGTTTTACATTTGTACTTGATGTAGAGAAGCGTCAATTTCTTTAATATTAGTTGTTATTTTTATTAAAGTAATCCATTACATTAATATTTAGTGAAATTTCGCTGGAAAAATGAACTTTGAAATGAGCACCGATCCTGACCTCTAGATCACGCATGCGCTCGCGCGCGCGTTAAGCAATTTGGTTCGATTTGACACAAAATAGGCACAAAAATCGACTATATTAATAGCTTGGACAATTTCTATAACCAGCAAAATTCGTTCAACAGTTTCAAAATGGCGGTCATTTAAAAACTCAATACTAGTCATACGTTTTTGAAAAACCGATTTAGTTATCGTAATCAGCCATAAAAACTGCATAAATTAGTAATTTAAAAATTTTAGTTGAAATCAAGAATTTTTTGACGGCGGTCATGGTTAATTTTTTTGTATTTTCAATGTTATTTGAAAGTTTAAAATCCGAATATATGCAGATTTTAATGGTAATTATGATGGAGAAACCAAAATTTTAAAAAGGGTAAGACAAGGTAATTTAATTTGGAAATTCCCTTTTAACGCGTCAGCGAAACAGATTTTATAATTTTTCAAACTTATGTACCCTTGTCAATAAATACCCCAACTGTCACCGATTTTTAAGAAATTAATTCGATTATAAGTACTTTTTTTTAGAGGGGAGGAATAATCGATTTAAGAAATTTGTTAAATATTTTTGAACAATTAATTTTTAATGCAAGCAGAAGTAAAAGGGGTAGATTTAAAAGCCACCCTGAATATTTATTCACAATTCACAACAACCTGTGACCTCCAAAGTATCAATTTAAAGTGTTATTCTCACCCCCTGACAAATAGTACAAGCCTGTGTGACAAACTCATTAAAACAAGGCACAGCACAGCCGAGCCGAGCCGAGCTCAACAATTAGAGGAGACCCCACCCTAATGAGTTCTTCGGCCATCATTTATCTTAATGGCGCTAGTAACTGCGCATACAGGGTGCGACGGAATACAGGAAACGTTTTCAGTTCCGACAATAATGCGTACAATGTAAACGATATTGTAAAAATGAATGTCTGCCTGCTACAGGTTAAACTTATTGAACGATTTTGACGATATTTAGCATATCTAGTTCACAAATACCTCAATTAAAAACTTGTGTTTTTCAAAAAAAAGTTTTTTATAGCAAATTTTGGTAAAAGCGTTGTTTAAATCGCATTTATTAAAGATCGCATATGATCAAATGTGATTCATAGCTTAAGTACTTTAAAAAAGTAAGATGGTTAATTCTACCCCCCCGGCAAAAAAATCTGATTTCAGAATTGTAATCATCATTAAAAACTGCACACATTGTCATTTACATTTTTCTAAATAACATTAATCTTACAAAACAAAAATAACTCTAAACACCAACAAGTTAATTTTATTATTTTTAATGGAGTATTGAAGTTTAAAATGATAATTTATGCAGGTATTAACGGCGATAGTGATGGTGAAATCTGATTTTTCAATAAGTGTACCAAAACGTTATGATTCTTTACAGATTTTAAATACAGTCAAATTCTAATTACGTGGTAGATTCCATCTTGTTATCTCTACTATCCATATAAATAGTACAATTCAGATAATGAAGTAGGTACATTTTGAACTAGCACTGTGTGTTTGTATGTGGGGGGGCGTAATAGCATGAACATATTGGTTGCAAAGCAAAATTCGTTTAGCAATTTCAACATTTCAAAACATTTTAAAATTTATTACATTTTTGTCTTAAATATTTTTGAATATCCGATTGCACCATCGTAATCAGCTTTAAATGATTCATAAATTAACTTTTAGGATCTGTGGCCACCAAATGCGGAGCGTAGTTGCTCTGGGCGGAACGGACTACGCATTCAAAACCTAATCTATTGTTTTTAAAGTGCGGCCACTGAAAGCTTAACGGAGCTGAGCGGAATCAAGCGGCGATGTTGGGCTCCAATCCGCGCAGCTTTGGCTCTGTCTTTGTTCGGTTCTCAAGATTCCGCTGATTCCCACCACTGATTCCGCTCTCCCACCACGTTGATCACGCCACCAAACTTATTATGTCTCGTTACCTAGGTTACCGTTGCCTAGGTTACGATTTTTAAACTTAATACTTTCTAGAATACGTTACAGAGGCCTAAATATTTAGATTTAAAAGATACAAACGCTTTCTTTAAACTGACCGAAATCCTCTTCCGGTTGTAATTCAACTTTATTCCGCTCGGCTCTGCTACACTTGTCTCAGCTCAGTGCAGCTTCGCTCCGCATTTGGGAAGCGCGTGGTCTTAGAGTTTTTCAAAATCGATGTCTTCCTGACGTGATGGAAGCGAATTTCCAAAAGTAATTTTTTTTTATTTTATCCTCTTTCTGAAAATCTGATTTCACAGTCGTTGAACAACAATAATATCTGCATATATTAGCATTTTAAACTTTTAATCTGCATTAAATATTTTAAAAAATGAATCCTGACTGCCGTTAAATTAAATTTCTTAGTTTCAACGGATTTTGAGAATACTAAATTATGCAAGTTTTTAACGCTGATTACGTTAGTGAAATCAGATTTTCAAAAATATTGAAGACGAAAATGGTAGAAATAAAAAAAAATTTGAAATGGCCTCCATTTTGAAACTGTTGAATGCAAAGTTTGAATCAATTTGGACTGAAATTTCGAACGTGAGTGTGCTCTCTCTCTCTCTCTCTCTCTCTATATATATATATATATATATATATATATATATATATATATATATATATATAAATTTTAATATCCCCTCAAAAAGTGATCTCTAGATCAGAATCGGCGCTTATTTCAAGGTCCCGGGTTTGGATCTTACCATAATGGCAGCTGCAATTGCTCATTTTTCAATGAAAATATGCTAGTAATATACTTGACGGCGGTCAGGGTTATTTTTTTTGTATTCTCTCTCAATATTATCTGATAAATTAAAATGCTATTATCCACACTTTGATGATGATTATGATTGTGAAATCATATTTTCAAAAAGGGTATGTAAAAAAATATATTTATGGAAATACGCTTCCATTGTTTTAGCGAAACAGCTGCGTGCTGCGATTATTCAATGTAAATTAGGTTGTTATCAGTGGCGAAACATTGCCGAAGCCGTGGGAACCAATCTATAGAAGCTCCATTATTTATAAACGCGACGAAAAGATAAAATAATTGAAAAACCCCCTCCGCGAGCACTGACGCGCAGTACTACATTAGTAACAGTTCAGTGTTCTGCGCTCGTGTTAAAACAGACAAAAGTAATTTTTCATAAATTTAAAAGTGGTTTTTTTTGTTTCCAAGAAATTGAATAATTTAGTCCTTCGGAACGGGCGCCGTTCTTTATTTTCTTTTCAATAAATTACCCCGTTTTAATTTCAAAAGTTAGGCTACTTGAAACAAAACGCAAAGGGGAAACAGTTCACGCAATCATACGCACGCGTACACGCAAGCGAGCACAATTTTTTTGAACTCAATCTGTGGTAACGATGCAGGAATATGAAAACAAATTTTTAAAACGGGATGAAATTATTGAAAGAAGCAATTTATATTTGCCTTTAAAGAACCTGAGGACCTTTTGCAGAATGAAGTCAGTGGACTACAAAAACTCATGACGGACACTGAACTTTAAACCAAGAGGTTCAGTTGCCCAATAAGTGCCAGAATTACAAGGCTCCATTAGATTAGAAACTAGAAATATGGGATTATACAACCCTCAGGCACTGCGATCGACGGACATATTGTACAACTAAACCTCTTAAGTACTAATTCAACAGACTAGTAAGTTCCAACAATCCACTGACTAGCTTACCCTGATGTAGGTCCCTAAGGTACGCATGCCTGCCTATCATGAATTGTATGTCCTGCAGTTTCATTCCCCTTTACTGCATAACCTACATACGGTTTCTCCGTGGTACGTACCTATCCTGTTCACATGCACCCTCAAACCATAGTGCCAGTAATGATTTTCCATAGTTGTGCTCAGCCCATGACGTCTGCCGCTCCATTAAGAACTTTGCTTAAGAGACGCTTGTTATGGGAATGCCAATTAATATTATTCCATCTTGACTGGTATTGTTTGTTAATCCACTTTTAATAGCAGACCCGGCCAACGATAGAGAAATCCCTAAAGCCGGCTCAAGTCCGGTAACTCAGATTCAGATCCTACTTCGGCTAATCAGTCTGCCACCTCATCATCCTCAACTCTTTTATGCCCCGGAACCCAATAAAGAGAAACCAGGTTACCCAGAGACAAAGCGTTGAGGTTCTCCCGACGCTCCCAGACCAGTTTGGGACGAACTGTAAGACCCACAAGTGCTTTAATTGCTGCTTGACTATCGGTATAAATATGAATAAGAGCCTCCTTGAAAGCCTGTTTTAAATTATCCCAAACACAGTAAAAAATTTTCATTATTTCAGCCTGGAATACTGTTGCACACTGTGCCAGGGTAACAACTTTCTTCATCCTTGATCTCAGGCAGTACATCCCAGTACCAATTCCTGTCTTTGTCTTGGAGTCATTTGTATACCATAATAGGTCTCTAGAGTTTCCCAATATACGATCTTCCTCCCTAAATGTCATCTTAACACCAAACAATTTGTCGTTTGATCATCAGATCATTTCCTAGAATCGGGTCTTTGTCCTTTATCAAATCAAATAGCCTAATAACTATTCAAATCTTAAGAAGTCGATGAACTAAATAGTTGCTGACACTAAATTGAAATACAATCTCAGTAAATAATGAACTGTTTTTTTAACAAATCAAAATATTACTTTATTCACTTAAACGTACTTTCGCGAGGAATTAACTTCGGTTTTTTGCATAATTTGCAGTTTTAAATACAAAAGGAAATAACAACGAGCTTAGTTTGGGAAATTTTATGCTCAAGGGTCTTACGCTAAGCCGCATTACCCCCTTTCTTTCTGACAATAGGGGGGAGGAAAGGCCTTTTAAAACGCAAGTCTTGACTACAGTGTAACAGGTCTTGAAGAGCTGTATTCTTGTAAAGCTTCACTGTATTTACAACTTGGCTAGAAAATCAATCACGGCACACAAATTGTCCTGATTTCAAAAAAATGTTGCAATAATTTTTTCACCTTATGTATTTTGGGGAACGTGATTTTACTGTCAAAGTCAGCGTTAAAACATGCGTAAAGCAGATTTTAAATTTTCATAGGCCTATTACATTTGAAACACAAAAATGATCTCTAACCGCCATCACTTTCATTATGCATAAAATAAAAGAAAGTTATGACTTTTTAAAGCTTTAGAATCATCCTCTTTTTATTTTATCGAATTTTTCAGGTGACTAATTAGCTTAAACTATTACGTAAATCAATATGCCAAATTCGTGTCATGTAACTAATATTTCAAACGTTAGAGTGTTAAACGCACGCGCAAGTGCGCGCGCAAACACGCGCACACACACACACACACACACACACACACACACACACACACACACACACACACACACACACACACACACACACACACACACACACACACACACACACACACACACACACACACACACACACACACACACACACACACACACACACACACACACACACACACACACACACACACACACACACACACACACACACACACACACACACACACACACACACACACACACACACACACACACACACACACACACACACACACACACACACACACACACACACACACACACACACACACACACACACACACACACACACACACACACACACACACACACACACACACACACACACACACACACACACACACACACACACACACACACACACACACACACACACACACACACACACACACACACACACACACACACACACACACACACACACACACACACACACACACACACACACACACACACACACACACACACAGTGATATAGACGAGATTAGTAGAGTCAAGTTCGATCAAAGAGTGGGAATGAGAATATTGAACATTTTTTGAATAAAAGTACCTATAATTTTGAAAGTCAATTGTGCAAGATTTCTGTAAGAATTATCAACTTTCTGATTAGGGGGTAGTAAAATGGAATGGGGTGGTTTTTCGAAATCTACAGTGACATAATTATACTCTCATTACGAACATTAAGTGGGCGAGTCTTATCAATAAATGTCAATTATCTGCTTTAAGAAGTTGGAATGGTGATTGGGGGACGAAATCACATGGAGGCAGTGACTTTCCTTTTGTTTGAAAAATACCATGGAGCTCAAAATAAAACAGTTAAATTTATAAAAGACATACATACACTGTTTATACCTAGATATAAAAAAGTAATTTAAATTCCCCCATCGATTAAACATTTAAAATTTACCCCACCTTGCGGAAGGAAACTTTTTTTGTATCTGCAAAGAATCTGTATTAAAGTTCTCAGGACCTTTTGGTAAACAGCATTCCACTAACATTAACAGGACAAATATAATTTTGTGTTTATTTTGTGTTTATACTGTAACCCTTATTTCAACGCATTAGTTTAAACGTTTTTTGAAGCTACTTCTTTAAATTCACCTAGAACGTAAGAAAAATTTAAAATGTCCCTCACTAAATTTTAACGACAGTAATTAAAAATTTTAAATGCACCCTACTTAAACCCTTGAATGAGAATTTTGGAAAAACTTTCTTTTTTTGTACCGCTGTAGCTTGAGTTAAACGTATGCACCAAATTTCAGCTTTAAGACTTTTGGATCTGGAGATACAGGAGATAATATGTAAATTTCGTTTTTACACCATTCTATCCTTTTAGGGTGGAATATTTTAAACGGGTTTCTTAGCAAGCATTTCACAGGGGAATTAGCAAGTTTCATTTGCTTGATGGCGTGCGTGTGTTTTAACACGTTTAATTTCCCACTTTTGTTCCAATTAAAATTAAACTTGGGACGAAAATCGAGTATGGTCGATTAGTACAAAATGTTGTACCAAATTTAGTATTGTACATCTTGTAGATTTTATGACGAGTGAATGGATTTCGCTTTTATGTACAGTACTTTGAAGTGAATACTTCTGTACGCCGGGAAAATTTTGTGGTGCAGTGAAATCGAATCGAGTGTAACAGTGACTTCATGAACAGCTGACGGTTGAAACAGCTGGTTATCACATAGATGCCAGTCAGTAACAACAATATTTATTACAAAATCAAGCCGTACAAATTTGACCGTAGACTACTTAGTTCGAATAATAAAAGGCGAGAATTTAATATTAACTAAAATAATGGTAGAATTAGGAATTTAAAATGTTAAAATGAATAAAATAAGTAGAATATTATTATTTATAAATTTTGTTAATAATAATCGAAACTTTAGTTTCATACAGGTGTTGTATTACAGATGTTGTGTAGTTTGTGTAATTTTTAGGTTATAAAAAACAATTTGACGCGTATTGATTTTAGAAAGTTAAAAAAATGGATAACAGTACCAAAAGAAACTGAA